>JAYEVH010000404.1:0-339386 GCA_036346255.1 Ampelocalamus luodianensis
GGATCTCAGTATAATGAAAGTTTTAGATAATTGTTGTAGCTTTCAGGAAGCCCAAGAACGCGAAATTTGGACCAACGAGCTGAAAGTTATGATAGTTTTAGTGTACTGTCCAGAGAACTTGACGAGAAATCGATGTTCTGTTAATTAGTATGACAGGGGGTAATAGATGGCCGAATTAGGAAGGCCCACCAACTAGGTTTAGTTGGGAAATTTATAACCTTTCAATGAAGTCCAAGAACACCTCATTTGGACTCTTTTACAAAAATATATGAATTTTAGATTATGGCTGTCCACGAGGGGACAGATCGAACTTTAGGAGTTGGAATTGGGAATGCGCTTGAGAGTGTAGCGAGTGCGGTTGTGCTTTGGCTAAGTTTTGGTTCAGTATGGTTGTCTTAGCGTGCTTTATATTTATATTCAGGTGAGGATTGGTTCCCGGGGCAGCGCCTCTCTGCGCCTTCGTCCCACGATTAAGGCAAGTACTTGTTTGCTAGTATTATGAATAAATGTGATATCTATGGATGCTAGAGTGTTATAGATGTTGTTGAACATGATTATTAATGTTGTGAAAATATGTATTATGCATGGTTGCTTGAGTGTATAAATGTCTATGAACATGAATGATAGAAGTATGAATGAGTTAAATTCATAAGTGATGTTCTTTGAGGAGGTATGATTATGATGATTCAAGATTTGTGCATATGCATCATGTTGACATAATGAAAACTTGGTCACGTGGTGACTAAGCATTTGTTGAGATCCTGTCATGTATATGATGGGCAGAGGTCCCCACACTTGTGGAGTGTGGGCAGGTCCCTTTACTTGCGGAGTATTGGGCAATTGGTCCACGTGGCTTGAGAGCACGGCATGGTATGCGGCGACGGTCGCATATCTCGTGACACGGTGAAATGCGAAAAGTGGAAGAGAAAGAAAAGATGCATTGCATATTTGCATTCATACATCATGTGATATGTTTTTGAGTAAAGCTTTGGAATGGAGTGTTGATGTTGTAATTGCGAGTTTAATGTTTCATTATTGGTACTTGCTGAGTCTTTGGGCTCACCCTTACTTTTGTTGTGTTTTAGGTACCTTTTGCAAAACGGCATGCATGGGAGGAGTAGACTTGAGTTGGAGTCACACACTTGTCATGCTTCTTTAAAGTTGATTAATCTTCTTAGTGTGTCCATTAATAATTAATGGCTAACCGCTTAGAAATGATCGTGGTTAGGCCTCATGCATCGAGGTTATTTGTAATAATGATGAGTAACGTGCTTTGATTAACTTTGAATATGTTCTAGCTTGAGTAGCATGTTTTTAATGCTTAGTGATAATATTGGATGTTAGAAATATTTAGTTATGATTTACTTTCTATCTTTTGGGAACCTCCGTATAGTAACTATACAAAAGAGGTTCTACCGGAATTTGGTAGACTGTCCTAGTTTAGCTTTGTTAATGTTTCCTTCAGTAGCATTCGGGCTCATGTTGGGTGGGTGTTCTGACATCAAACCGAACATAGCCATGCCATGCCACACAGGCGCACCTCCGCGTCCACGCACCGATCTCGCCCCTGATTTTGGATGGCCACCCATGGATTTGCCGTGCCCAAGCTGGGCCACCTCCATGGGTCACGCACGATCACCACGCCCATCCCTCACGCCCGTCACTTCCACACTGCACGCCATGGCCAACTGGTTCACGCGAGCTCCTTCGCGAATGCTCCACCCCTTGCCTATTGTAATACCCCAAATGAATTCGAGAGAATAACTAAATTAGGGAGAAGAACCTTATAGCAAAACAATTTAACGAGGAGGAAAAGAGGGGATTTGCAAAACACGCAGCAACTGGGCTTGGGCCTTTGCCCAGGGGGCATGTGTTGGTTGGCCAAAGAGGCGCGCCCTCTCCCAAAACCCTAATCGCACACCTCCCCTTGTTGGCCATCCCATCTCCTCCCTTGGCGCCATCTCCCGCTGTGCCTCAGTAACACCCATTTCAAAGCATTGAGCACGGAATGATACTAAAATTAAATTAAACTAAACTAAACTAAGACCAATTACAAATTTTTCAACAAAACCTCCTTTGTATAGTTAGCTATCTGAGGTTCCAACAATTAATCATGGCATTTATCAATATCTTCATAATCGAGTTCATTCAAGCATGCGGATAATCTCATAAACATAACCAAAAATTGCTATTCTCATTATTACGATTAATCGAAACTCAAACCATCCATAAGTAATTCTTAAGATTGAGTGGTAGTGCGTGCATCCAAATATCTACTCCCTCCCATGCATGCGGGTCTTGCAGTTGTACCTAAAACACATCAAAGCAAGTGAGCCCAAAGACTCAGCAAGTACCAACAAGGCTAAGCAAGTTATCGTTCATAGCATCAACAATCCAAGATAAACAATGCACCAAAGTATAGCCTTCATGCTCATGTGAATGCAACCAATGCAATGTACCTTTTCAACTTTATCTCTTTCGCATTTTACAGGTAATGCGGGGTATACAACCGTCATTTGTATACCCTTGCATGTACCCTCAGCATTGGGACCAAGAGCCTATACACCACACGTATAGGGACCTTTGCCCATCATCATAATGATGGGGACCTCTTTTCTCATTGCCCACATTCCACGAATGTGGGGACCTCGAACATGCATAGTCACCACGTGACCAATCCACCAACATGATTGCATGATGCACATGAACAAACTTTAAACCATCATACATATGGATTCACAACAACGACATACATGAATAAACTCATTCATACTTCTAGCATTCATCACCATTGACATTTGTAGCATTCCAGCATCCATGAATAGCACATATACTCATTAAACTAGCAAACATGATATTCCTTCATGAATAACATTTAATCATTTCTCATTATCATGTAAGCAATAGCAACATGCGGTAGAACCATTTAACTATAACTAATGATCATCAAGATAAAACAGTAACTCATCTCATAAATAGGCAAGCATGGCTATCTTGTCAAGATACATCACAATCACATCATGCAAGCATACATATATAATAGCCCGAATACTTGCCTCAACCGTGCAGTGCGATGGGCGCGAAGAGGCGCTGCCACGGAATCACGCTCCCACCTGAACATAAAGACATCCCAATCTAAGACCAACATACTGGACCCAAAAGCATAAAACAACACAAACGAACTCGCTAAACTCCCAAGCGTTTTCCAATCTTCCAATTCCTAGCGATCGCTTTGGTGATCACTGCGGACAGTCAACTTCTAAAATTCATAACTTTCTGCTCAGGGGTCCAAATAAGGTGTTCTTAGACTTTTGGAAAGGTAATTCAATTACCTAAATAAACTTAGTTAGGGAGCCCTTTTGATTCTGCCAATTACTACCTCTACCAAGCCAACCTACAGAGCAACAATTATCACGTCGGGTTCTCTGGACTGATCACTAAAACCATCATAACTTTTGCTACGAAAGTCCAAATCTTGCGTTCTTTATCTCTCTGAAAAGGTATGGAAATTACCTACATTTTTCGTTATATTAAGATCCCTGATTCTCCTTTAAATATCAGTTTTAACCAGATTCCTACAGACTACCAGAAACTGACAGATTTGCCGGGCAGCGATACTAAATAAATCATAACTTCCTGACCGTTAATCGGTTTGGGTGATCTTGGTGGCCACTGAAAGCTAAGAACATAACCTACAACTCTCAGGAGACCAAAACCCTGATTCGGCATCTAAAGACAAGAAACTGGCCGCACAACATTCTGGATAGAATGCAATCTAAAAGAAATCGGTGACCGATCCACAAAACGAATTCGTAAACGCTTCTAATACAAAAGATTCAGCGGGGGAAGGGTCTTTGTTACCCTAGTTGCCGCTGAAGATCGCGACTCCGGATGGGATCCATCTTCCTTCTCTTCTCCCCTCTTCTTTCCCTCTTCTCTTCCTTCTTGGTCGGCCACCCCAATGCAGTTCTCCTTCTCCTCCTTCTTCTCTTGGCCGGCAACAATGGAGGACTAGGGGTGGCCGTGGAGGAGGGGCTGGTGGAGGAGGTTGCGCAAGGGGAGGGGGAGAATTTCGGCCACCAAAGGGAGGAGGAGGAGGAGTGGGAGTGGAGGGTGGGGTGAGGCTAGGGTTTGGTGGGGAGGAAGTGGCGCCCCCCTTGGCCGGCCACCCCCCTTTCCCCTCATGGGCGGGCCCAAGGCCCAGTTGGGTTAACTCTGCGAAAAACCCCCTCAATTTGTTGAATTTTGAGTATTTACTAGAAGGTCCTTCCCAAATTTCCATTTAATTCTCTCCCGAATAAATAATCTTCCCGACTACTAGCTTGTCATGCTTTTCAGGGTATTACATAATTTCTCTCTCGAATAGTGTATAACCCCTCTATTTGATATTCGGGTTATTACATTCTACCCCCCTTAAACAGGATTAGACCTCGAATCCCAACACGGCTCTATGCGAAAGAACAACCACGACTGAGAACGAAGAACGGTAACCACGTACCCGTTGTGAACAACACCGGCAAAAGCTCAAGCAAGCGAAACTCTAATTTCCCAAGTAGCCTCTCCCTCGGACTAAAGAAACCACAACACAACGACGTAACATGACGTCTGAGCTAACCCTCAACCCGGTACTTCCAGGTACAATCATCGGGCAAGACTAGAAGGTAAGACCTCACTCGATGGTCATCGGCGCAAGCGAAACCTCAAACTCTGGATCTCCGGTACTCACTCAACACGGAACAAACAAGGCGTTCGTACTCGCGCGCGGACTCGCGCGGCGATCTGGCGTCACGCCAACTAGCGAAAACAACCCAATGTACCTTGGGCAACCCCAAGTGGTACCAAACCACGCGACATGCGCCTGAGAACACTTTCGGCGCCTCATGAACCTTCGTGCGGAGGGTCTTGAGGAAGATGTCGAGGTCACAAATGAGCGACTTGCTCAACTTGAGGGTGCCCAAATTGAGACAAACGCCACGCTCGCGCGATGGAGAGGCGCAAGGCGTCACTAACACTTCTTTGGCGAGTATTATGGCGCCTTGGCGAGATGGCCCATGCATCCACTGCTGTTCCCCTGCTGCCCTGGTGGTAGAGGACAAGATGAATCGACTATGTGAGCGTCGAGGCCAATGACATGGGTAATAATAACAACGATCGAGCTCATCGGCGGTTGCGTTTTAACCGACAAGGTATGCGACGAGATCCCCACGACGTGGTGCGTGACCACGAAGATTCTTTTGCTAAGGTTAAATTCACTATTCCTCTTTTAATGGTAAATATGATCCTGATGGTTATCTTAATTGGGAACTAGCTGTTGATCAAAAATTTGCTTGCCATGAAGTTCACGAGATTAGGCGAGTTAGGGCTGCTACTAGTGAATTTCTGATTTTGCTTCTATTTGGTGGAAAGAACATTGCCGTCAACATCCCAATAACATACCTAACACTTGGGAGGCTTTAAAATTGCTTATGCGGCATCGATTTGTTCCCTCATATTATGCTCGTGATTTGTTAAATAAATTACAACGCTTAAGACAAAGTACAAAGTCCGTGGAAGACTACTATCAAGAATTACAAATTGGTATGTTGCGTTGTGGTTTAGATGAGAATGAGGAGGCATCAATGGCTAGGTTTTGGGAGGGTTGAATCGAGAAATTCAAGACATCCTTGATTATAAAGAATACAACTCCATTACTAGATTGTTTCATCTTGCTTGCAAAGTGAGCGTGAAGTGCAGGGGCCTTGAGACGGATACGATCTAACTCTTCGCAGTCGCACAAACTCATGGACACCACGCACCTCTCGCCCGCCATCGGTGCACCCCCACCGCCACCCTTCAACAAGCCTGCATGCTGCTCGCAAATTCAGCACCACGAGTTTTCAAGCAACCAAATTAGCACCACAAGTGTCTACAAAAACTTCCTCTTGATTTGCCCGACGGGGCGAACTAAGGATATTCAATGCCATCGGTGCAAAGGCTATGGACACATGATGCGTGATTGTCCAAACAAGCGCATCGCGATCATCTGCGATGATGGTGGGTATTCCTCGCTAGTGATTTTGATGATGAAACATATGCTATGCTTGCCGCGACCTGCGGGACTTGATGACGAATCGATCATGAGGAGGAACATGTTGGCGCCGAAGATGCCGACAAGTATTTGAGCATTATAGTGCAACGCGTACTAAGTGCTCAAGTTTCAAATCTTGAGCAAAATCAACGCCATAATTTGTTTCAAATCAAGGGTGTTGTCAAGGAACTCGATTCGCATAATTATTGATGGTGGGAGTTGCAACAATTTGGCGAGTATGGATATGGTGGAAAAGCTTGCTTTGCTTGACCAACCCTCATCCCCACCCATACCATATTCAATGGTTCAACAACGATGGTAAGTTGAAGGTAACACGAATGGTGCGAGTAAACTTTTCTATGGGTTCATACCATGATTATGTTGATTGCGATGGTGTTCCTATGCAAGCTTGTTCATTGTTATTAGGGCGACCTTGGCAATCTGATCATTGATTGTGTGCATCATGGTAGGAATAATCAATACTCTCTCATGTTCAAGGAAAGAAAATTGTGATGCATCCTATGACTCTGAACAAATTGTTAAAGATGAACTTGCTAGAGCTAGTAGAGAGAAGAATCGGAGAATGCTAAGGCGAAAATCAGATTGTAGCAAAAGAACTTCACAACATAAAAGAAAGAACCTAAATCTACTCATGTGAAGAATAAAGAAATTAAATTGAAAGGTGCTAGTTTTCTTGCTACCAAATCTGATATGGTAGGCTGGATGCTAGTAATTCTATTTGCTATGCATTAGTTTGCAAAGAAGCTTTGTTTTCATTTGAGAATACACCTTCTTTGCCTCCTCTTTGTCACTAACATTTTGCAGAGTACAACGATGTCTTCCGAAGGACATACCGCATGGGTTGCCACCACTTAGAGGATTGAGCATCAAATTGATTTAATTCGGCGCATCACCGCCCAACGCGCACCATATAGGACCAATCCAGAAGAAACTAAAGAAATTCAGCGCCAAGTACAAGAATTGCTTGCTAAAGGGTATGTCGTGAATCTCTTAGTCCTTGTCTTTTCCGGTCATTTTAGTACCTAAGAAAGATGGATCATGGCGCATGTGTGTAGATTGTAGAGCAATCAATAATATCACCATTAGGTACCGTCATCCTATTCCTAGATTAGATGATATGCTTGATGAATTGAGTGGCTCTGTTGTTTTTTCGAAGGTTGATTTGCGTAGTGGATATCACCAAATTCGCATGAAATTAGGCGATGAATGGAAAACAGCATTTAAAACTAAGTTCGGGTTATATGAGTGGTTAGTAATGCCTTTTGGATTAACTAATGCACCTAGCACTTTCATGAGACTAATGAACGAGGTTTTGCGTGCTTTCATTGGTAGATTTGTGGTGGTTTATTTTGATGACATATTGATATACTGACAAATCCTTAGAGGAACATCTTGACCATTTACGTCTTTGTTTTAATGCCTTACGTGATGCACGTTTATTTGGTAACCTTGAGAAGTGCACCTTTGCACCGATCGAGTCGCGTTTCTTGGCTATGTTGTTACTCCACGAGGAATTGAAGTTGATCAAGGCAAGATTGAAGCAATACGAGTTGGCCGACTCCTAACACGGTCACACAGTCTGAAGCTTTTTAGGACTTCTTTGGATTCTACCGCCGCCGTGAAGGATTTCAGACCATCATTGCACCATTGAATGAGCTCACCAAGAAGGGCGTGCCATTTGTTTGGAGCGCCGCCGCAGAGAACGCCTTCACCACATTGAAAGATAAGTTAACACATGCACCACTACTCCAACTCCACGACTTTAATAAGACTTTTGAACTAGAATGTGATGCAGTGGAATTGGTTTAGGTGGCGTATTGCTACAAGAAGGTAAACCTATAGCATACTTGATGAGAAATTGAGTGGGCCTAGTTTGAACTATTCTACTTATGATAAGGAATTATATGCCCTATTTGAACTTTGGAAACATGGCAACATTATTTATGGCCCAAAGAATTTGTTATACATTACGATCACGAATCTTTAAAGCATATTCAAGTCAAAGTAAATTGAACCGTAGACATGCAAAGTGGGTTGAATTTATTGAGTCTTTTCCTTATGTCATAAAACACAAGAAGGGAAAGGAGAATGTTATTCTTGATGCTTTGTCTAGGAGATATACCATGCTTTCACAACTTGACTTCAAAATTTTTGGATTGGAGACTATTAAAGAGCAATATGTGCATGATGCTGATTTCTGAGATATATTGTTGAATTGTAAAGAAGGAAAAACGTGGAACAAATTTGTCATTAATGACGGGTTTGTGTTTAGAGCTAACAAGCTATGCATTCAGCTAGCTCCGTTCGTTTGTTGTTGTTACTGAGAAGCGCATGGAGGCGGTGATGGGACACTGGCGTGAAGAAAGCGGAGGATATACTTGCTGATCATTTCTTTTGGCCAAAGATGAGCGGAGACGTCGAGCGTTACGTTGCTCGCTGCACTACATGTCAAAGAGCTAAGTCACGACTTAATCCTCATGGTTTATATATGCCTCTACCGGTTCCAGTTAGTGGGAAGATATTTCGATGGACTTTGTTTTAGGATTGCCTAGAACAAAGAAGGGAGCGATAGTATATTCGTAGTTGTTGATAGATTTTCTAAGATGGCTCACTTTATACCATGTCATAAGAGCAATGATCTCGCCAATATTGCTGATTTATTCTTTCGTGAAGTTGTTCGATTGCATGGTGTGCCTAATACTATAGTTTGGATCGTGATGCTAAATTCCTTAGCCACTTTTGGAGAACTTTATGGGCTAAATTGGGGACTAAACTGTTATTTTCTACTACTTGTCATCCCCAAACCGATGGACAAAGCGAAGTTGTGAATAGAACTTTATCTACAATGCTTAGGGCTGTGTTGAAAAGAATTTAAAATTGTGGGAAGAATGCTTGCCTCATATTGAGTTTGCATATAATCGTTCATTGCATTCTACTACAAAGATGTGCCCTTTTGAAGTTGTTTATGGTTTTGTGCCTCGTGCTCTATTGATTTAATGCCCATTCCATCTTGGATAAATTGAACTTTGATGCTAAACAACGTCTTTGAATTGATTTTAAAATGCATGAGGCAACTAAGGAGAATATAGAGCGCATGAATGCTAAATATAAACTTCTTTGGTAGTCGGGGAGAAAACATTTAACTTTTAAACCAGGAGATCTTGTTTGGTTGCACTTGAGAAAAGATAGGTTCCTGCATTGAGAAAATCAAAATTGATGCCTCGAGTGATGGTCCTTTCAAAGTGTTAGAAAAGATTAATGATAATGCATACAAACTTGACTCACTGTAGATTTTGGAGTTAGTCCCACATTTAACATTGCAGATTTGAAGCCATACTTGGGAGAAGAGGATGAGCTTGAGTCGGGGCGACTCAAATGCAAGAAGGGAGGATGATGAGGACATCCCTAATTTGGATACAACCGCGCCTACACACACAGCTGATCCACAACCAATGTTACAAGGACCAATTACTCGAGCTCGTGCTCGCCAACTTAATCACCAGTGCATTCGTTCATAGGGTTATATATTCTGCGAGAATAGATCGCTACCTAATGCAAGTGATTTAATTGTGTTTAGGAACATGGGAAAGGACCAGGAGAGGTATGTGGAATCATGGACAAGCATAGGAGGCATAATGGAGGACATCACGTCACTTTGGGTCCGAGCCAAGCAAGAGTTCGAGTTGGGCTCGTTCTGAATTCGAGTTCGGACTGCTGCGACAGCACTAAGTTCAAACGGCGTAACTTCTTCATACGGACTCCGTTTGGGATGTTTTCGGACTTCATTGAAAGCTTATCAAGTCTACTTTCCAATGGATCCAACCTCAGCTTCAAATTCCAACCGAGCTGACCACAATAAACAAAACAATCCACGTATGTTTTTTTATCGAGTCAAAAGTGCTGCGCCACCTCCTCTTGGGCCCATGGGCCTTGTAACCCTAGGCGTCGTCCACTTCCACGCGCCACCCCTGGTCATCTTCCCATATAGGAGCGCCTTTGGCTAGAACTGGGATTTCGTTGAATTTAGGTTTAGCCATTGTGCAAACTTCATTCTTGATTGTGTCGGACGACCACTGTCAAGACAACCTTGGGATCCACTTTTGTTTTCAATACCATCTATACTACAATCTTATTCGCAATATCAGATTGCATACATCTTATTCTTGCTAGTTCTTCGATTGCTCGCGGGAATTGAACCTCGTGTTCGAGTTGATCGCTTCCATCACGGTCAATAACGTCTCGAGTTGGTTCAACGATTGCTAAAGCGCAAGCGTCGTCGTCACGGTTGTAGTCGGATCGCGAGAGTCACCCCCACCCAAAATCGATAGTTATCAATCTCATCGAAAGATCGGGCACCCCGTCTCCATCAAATGCAAAGCCCAAATTTAACCTCTAAGACTCTTGCAACGAAATTCTCATATAAAGTATAGGGAAATCCTCATATTAAATTCCTAAAAAAAATCCACAATTCCAACATACTCACTCATTAAAATCATCATGAAAATATTTTCTTGACCAGTTAACCATTACAAGGATTATAACTCTCAGAAGGTTACACATTTAGAGCCAAATCACTCTTGACATTACTCAACATTTTCCATTATCCCATTATTTGACATGACGATTCGATTACTTTATAATCCCACTCTCATTAAACCACATCATCAAGTTTAACTCTCATAGCCTTGCGATACTACCAAATTGTAATACTCTATAAAATTGATCAATATTTCTATACTTTCAGTAATTCTAATGTTCCATTGAAGTGAGCAGGAAGATCTTGGACCACACTCACTATAGGTTCTACTAGCTGTAACAATGCAATCAGTTTAACCTCATAAGACAAACTTCCATTGAGTTAGACTTCTCTCAAAGAACTATATTACGAAATTATTTCATCCTCCAGCGCTCATCGAATAACTTACAACCCACAGTTTCACCACTACAATTATTCAACACCTCAAAAGACCTGTGAAACAAATAGGTTGATTCTTCCTCAAAAGAAAGAGCGAATGGAATCAATTTTCAACAACTTGGAAAACATGTGCCACTTAGGCCAAGAACTGAAAGAAAAACATAAGGAAAGTCAATAGTCAAGGGCTCAAGCCCTCTGAAGCGAATATCAAACCACAAAAGAGAAGAACGTAATACCCTTTGAGCATTGATAAACCCTTATGGAACAACTGCATAAGGTTTAAGTACTCTCAAATAAACTGCAAGATGCGAAACGACTTAAATCTCAAACACTTAACTTCTCTCCTTCCTTCAACAAGGATAGTTATTTTCGGTGATTATTACATCACCTTGCCAGCTTAAACAAGATAAGCTCTTATGACCAAATCATAGGAACAACTTGAGAACCAATAAAATCTTTCAACATATCACTTTGCTTAAAGCAACTCAATCACCACATAACTCAAGAGGTCCAAATGATCCCCATCGCAAAACTCGAAACACTCTTACAAAATCCAATTTAGGAAAGACGATCAAATTACTTTACTTCTAAAAGAATCATCACCACACACTCAAGTCACCATCTTTTGCAAATAATCTTACTAACATCAGAATAATATACTCTGAACACGAATATTTATCATCAACTATTCCATTAGAAAGGCCCTGAGTTTCACCAAATTGTTCCATACTACCTTTGCATCCCATCTTGAAATGAGTATACCTGAACCATACAACCTCACTACATCGACCTCTTATGTTTAGAAGGGTCTACTACACAATTGAAAAGCTCCCACCAAAACTCTTTCATCAAGGACACATTATCATCCGATTATTTCACAATTATGTGGGCATAAGCCCATATCAGTTCAACTCTTAACGATGCTCATCATCAACTTCAACACACAATGCTTATTCCACAACCATTGTTGTTATCAATGGCTTCATTATGAAATCTAGTTGCTACCTACTTTTATTCCCAAATCACATGGACATTAACAAACACGTATCCAAGCTGTTCCTCCTCATATTTGGATTTCAGCAAAAATACACTAAAACTTCAAAAATGAAATCTTCTATCGATCAAAAGTCTTAACAACGTTACAACCAAATTCATTCGTCATTCTATACGAAGAACTACATAGAACTCCTTTCATAAATTCTAGATCCATTGATATTCAATCCATCAACCGGTTATACAGGTTCGATATCTAATCATACTAAGGAATACGTAAATCTGGTATTCCTCTAATTTTCTTTCCACACAATTAAATTAATCCATGGGAACAAAAGAACCCAACAAGTTTAGCAACCTAAACAGTTTTAATGACAGACTAGTTCATCAAGTTCCATACTTATTGATATCTCTCAATCACTACTCATATATACCGTTCATCAAGAACTAGGAAAAGACAACATCAACTTAATCAATTTCACTTCCAAGGTTACTAATTAATATTAATTTTTGCACCATACCACCGTCTCAACTTGATACCCATACCAAATCAAGTTATTTGATTACAATCTCTGATTTAACCATAACGAGGCATCACAAAAGATTTTAACAATTTCCAATGAGCAAATGCCTTAAACTTCAACACTCGGTATAATCCAAAAGGAACACATAGGGCCAAAGCTTCTCATGCTAACAAACTTGCAACTTCAAACTCTCAATACCCAACTATCAAGCGAATAAATGAGTCATTCTTTGCTAAAGAGAAAGAAGGAACAACCAAGGAATTATCGATAATTGTCAATTGAGAAAGATCACAAGTAGCAAAGCGACTCAACGATCGGAAAAAACAATACTTGTTTGAGAGAACCATTAGAGACCAATGAAACACAACATCTACCATGAACCACGAACCCAAGAAAATCATCATCCACCACGGATCAAGAATTTGCCAAGATTGAGGTCAAGAAAGAAAACAACTTTCTAAAGCAGCTCACGCTCAACTCCTGCAACTATGGTATTCGGGGTAACTACTCTATTCGTCTACCACGAACGGTGGTATAACCTGACAAAGACCAATTACAAATTTTTCGGCAAAACCTCCTTTGTATAGTCAGCTATACCGAGGTTCCAACAATTAATCATGACATTTATCAATATCTTCATAATCAGGTTCATTCAAGCATGCAGGATAATCTCATAAACATAACCAAAAATTGCTATTCTCATTATTACAGTTAATCTGAAACTCAAACCATCCATAAGTAATTCTTAAGATTGAGTGGTAGTGCGTGCATCCAAACATCTACTCCCTCCCATGCATGCGGGTCTTGCCAGTTGTACCTAAAACACATCAAAGCAAGAGTGAGCCCAAAGACTCAGCAAGTACCAACAAGGCTAAGCAAGTTATCGTTCATAGCATCAACAATCCAAGATAAACAATGCACCAAAGTATAGCCTTCATGCTCATGTGAATGCAACCAATGCAATGTACCTTTTCAACTTTATCTCTTTTCGCATTTTACTGGTAATGCGGGTATACAACCGTCATTGTATACCCTTGCCCGTGCCCTCCGCACGGGGACCAAAGCCTATACACCACACGTATAGGGACCTTTGCCCATCATCATAATGATGGGGACCTCTTTCTCATTGCCCACATTCCACGATGTGGGACCTCAAGCCCGTCATCTACATGACGGGACCTCGAAACGTGCATAGTCACCACGTGACCAATCCACCAACATGATTGCATGATGCACATGAACAAACTTTAAACCATCATACATATGGATTCACAACAACGACATACATGAATAAACTCATTCATACTTCTAGCATTCATCACCATTGACATTTGTAGCATTCCAGCATCCATGAATAGCACATATACTCATTAAACTAGCAAACATGAATATTCCTTCATGAATAACATTTAATCATTTCCCATTATCATGTAAGCAATAGCAACATGCGGTAGAACCATTTAACCATAACTAACAGTCATCAAGATAAAACAGTAACTCATCTCATAAATAGGCAAGCATGGCTATACTGTCAAGATACATCACAATCACATCATGCAAGCATACATATATAATAGCACGAATACTTGCCTCAATCATGCGAGTGCGATTGGGCAAGAGGGCGCTGCCCCGGAATCACGCTCCACTGAACATAAAGACATCCCAATCTAAGACCAACATACTGGACCCAAAGCATAAAAACAACACAAGCGAACTCGCTAAACTCCCAAGCGTTTTCCAATCTTCCAATTCCTAGCGATCGCTTTGGTGATCACTGCGGACAGTCAACTTCTAAAATTCATAACTTTCTGCTCAGGGGTCCAAATAAGGTGTTCTCAGACTTTTGGAAAGGTAATTCAATTACCTAAATAAACTTAGTTGGGAGCCCTTTTGATTCTGCCAATTACTACCTCTACCAAGCCAACCTACAGAGCAACAATTATCACGTCGGGTTCTCTGGACAGATCACTAAAACCATCATAACTTTTGCTACGAAAGTCCAAATCTTGCGTTCTTTATCTCTCTGAAAAGGTATGAAAATTACCTACATTTTTCGTTATATTAAGATCCCCTGATTCTCCCTTTAAATATCAGTTTTAACCAGATTCCTACAGACTGCCAGAAACTGACAGATTTGCCGGGCAGCGATACTAAATAAATCATAACTTCCTGAACGTTAATCGGATTTGGGTGATCTTGGTGGCCACTGAAAGCTAAGAACATAACCTACAACTCTCCAGGAGACCAAAACCCCTGATTCGGCCTCTAAAGACAAGAAACTGGCCGCGTAACATTCTGGACAGAATGCAATCTAAAAGAAATCGGTGACCGATCCACAAAACGAATTCGTAAACGCTTCTAATACAAAAGATTCAGCGGGGAAGGGTCTTCGTTACCTAGTTGCCGCTGAAGATCGCGACTCGGATGGGATCCATCTTCCTTCTCTTCTCCCTCTTCTTTCCCTCTTCTCTTCCTTCTTGGTGGCCACCCCAATGCAGTTCTCCTTCTCCTCCTTCTTCTCTTGGCCGGCAACAATGGAGGACTAGGGGTGAAGCCGTGGAGGAGGGGCTGGTGGAGGAGGTTGCAAGGGGGAGGGGAGAATTTCGCCACCAAAGGGGAGGAGGAGGAGGAGGAGGAGGAGGGGAGTGGAGGGGTGGGGTGCGGCTAGGGTTTGGGGTAGGAAGTGGCGCCCCTTGGCCGGCCACCCCCTTTCCTCATGGGCCAGGCCCAAGGCCCAGTTGGGTTAACTCTGAAAAACCCTCACAACTGTTGAATTTTGAGTATTTACTAGAAGGTCCTTCCCAAATTTCCATTTAATTCTCTCCAGAATAAATAATCTTCCCGACTACTAGCTTGTCATGCTTTTCAGGGTATTACATAATTTCTCTCTCGAATAGTGTATAACCCCTCTATTTGATATTCGGGTTATTACAGCCTCCTCCCTCCAGCAGCACCTCTTCCCGCCATCTCCTCGGTGACCCTCCCTGCTGCCGGCCAAGAACTCCCCTCCCGCTGCTAGCCAAGTTGGGGGAAGGAGGAGATCGCCCTTGTGGTGGCCGGCCAAGAGGAAGGAAGTAGAAGGAAGGGGGAGAAGGGAGAAGGGAGAAGGGGAGGGGGGATCACGGGCTGGTATTCGTGTTCTTCAGTGGTTCTCCAAGGGTAATCCCGAATCCGTTCATTTAGTAGCGTAATTGTGTATTTAGGTAATGTCGATTTTAGATCGGTTCTTTGGCAGTCTATAGTATTCATTTGATTTGGGGCTGTTAGCCGTGAAATCTGGTCTGGCCATCTCCTAGAGAGTTGTAGATAATGTCGGTAGCTTTCGGTAGGTTCTTGGATGAGGTCATTTGGATGAGCAGATCAAAAGATATGATTTTCAAGCTTTGTTGTCTTTGTGGTTACCACACAGTCGATAGTCAATGTTAATCGATCATTGGAAAATAGTTAATAAATTATTTACAGGATCTCACCAAAACAAAAGTTGTAGGTATGCTCATAAGCTTTTTAGAGAGATAAAGATCATAATTTTTGGATAAATGTACTGAAAGATACGTTAGTTTTAGTGTTGCTATCTAGAACCCCTCACGATATTTAGTTGTTCTATTAAATACTTTGGTAAGGCTAAAAGCTTGCAGAATCTGGAAACCTCACCAACTAGGTTTATGTAGATAAATTAATAAGCTTTTAAGATAATCAAAGAACACCATATTTGGAAAAGTATACAAAAAGTTATGAATTTTAGAAGAAGGTTGTTCTGTTTTGGGACAGATCGATGTCTATAAAAGTTGGTGTTTTTGGTTGCGCTAGGGAGCGTAGTTTATCGTATACTTATTTCTAGCAATGTCTTGTCCAGAAATGTTCTCTTAGTGTGATTGTTATACTTATTCAGGTGGTTTGATTCTGGGCGCAAAAGGATTTGAATTTAAGGCAACGCAGGTGGCTGGAGCTGATTAAGGATTATGATCTCTCAATTCAGTACCATCCCGGTAAAGCAAATGTTGTTGCTGATTCTCTTAGTTGCAAGGCGACCCCTGCTACCCTTGAATGCCATGTGGCTGACTTTGACCGCATGGGGATATCGTATTTCTATGCCGGCACGACACAGGCGGAGACACAATTGATCCTTGAGTCAGCCATTCCAGACCGTGTGCGGGAGACACAACAGAATGACCGGTTATTGTAGAGTGTCAGAAAATGTGTGGATATGGGAAAAGAAAGAGATTTCAGTTTGGATGATTCTGATGCTTTACAGTTTAAGGGTCGCCTTTGTGTACCACAAAAAGCCATGAAATTTGGTCTATCTAGTCTGGCCATCTCCTGGAGAGTTATAGATAACATTGGTAGCTTTCGGTAGGTTCTTGGATCAGGTCGTTTGGATGAGTGGATCAAAAGATATGATTTTCGTAGCGCTGTTGTACTATGGTTCTGTCATAATTCTGATAGTCAATATTAATCAAACATTAACAAATTGTTAATGAATTATTTAGAGGATCTACCAAAACGAAAGTTGTAGGTATGCTTATAAGATTTTCAGAGAGCTAAAGATCATAATTTTTGGATAATTGTACTAAAAGAAGTTAGTTTTAGTCTCGATGTCCAGAACCCCTGACGAGATTTAGTTGTTCTATTAAACAGTTTGGTAAGGCTAAAAGATGGCAGAATCTGGAAACCTCACAACTAGGTTTATGTAGATAAATTAATAAGTTTTCAAGAGAATCAAAAAACACAAAAATTTGGATAAGCAGACGAAAAGTTATGAATTTTAGAAGAAGACTATTCTGTTTTGGGACAGATCAATATCTATAGAAGTTGGTGTTTTGGGTTGCACTAGGGAGCGTAGTTTGTCGTATACTTATTTCTAGCAATGTCTTGTCCAGAAATATCCTCTTAGTTTGATTGTTATATTTATTTAGGTGGTTTGATTCCGGGGGCAGCGCCCTCTTCGCATCATCAAGCTTCGCACGGTTGAGGCAAGTACAAATAGTGGTAGAATAATTAAGAGTGATTGTTCATGTTTGGTGGTATTATGTGTATATTGTCTACTCATGGATGCTAGAATAATGTGTATGTCGGTGTTCATGAATTCTAGAAGAATGAGTATGCTCTTTATACATGTATGTTGCTGCTGGCTAATACATGTTTATGTTGGATAAAAGAATTGATTCATATGCATCATGTTATCATCTTTGAGGCTTAGTCACGTGGTGACCAAGCATTGATTTTAAGGTCCCGTCATGTATTGGACGGCCTTGTGGTCCCCACACTTGTAGAGTGTGGGCTAATGGTCCCTATGCTAGAAGGCACATGCATGGGTATGCATCGACGAATGCATACTCCGCATTACCGGTATATGCAAAGAGAAAAGACAAGTTGCATTTGAGCATTTGCATTGCATACGCATGTGAATTCGTTGAGTATGGAGAATTGTGATTGCATGAGGATGACATAGTTGTGTCTGCTATTGTCTCCCTAATTTGTACTTTGCTGAGTCTTGGACTCACTTTTGTTGTTGTTTGTTTTTTTTAGAAACCCCTTATAAGAACAGCATGCATGGGAGGGAATAGTCATAAGTTTGGGTGCACACTACCACGAACAATTTATAAATGGTTAAATTTGGAACATGCTTTAATAATTGAGCAAACAACTTGAAGGATTTTCTATAGGTTACTTCTTATGCATTGGATGTTTTGTCATAGGGTTGTTTAGCATGTTATGGCTGCCTTTATGTTTACGTTATAGATTTGATGATTGGATTATTGTTTATTATTATAAATAGCTGTGCGAATCTCCACTATGGTTAACTATAGAAAGAAGGTTCTGCCAAAATTTAGTAAGATGTCTTAGTTTCAATTGTTACTCGGATATTTTAGTAGCATTCCAGGCTCTTGTTGGACTAAGGTGTTACACCTATATAAGGCGAGCCGGGTGCCTTTAGCCCTATTCTCCACCCCCTACTTCCCTCCCCATTTCCTATCCATCCCGAGCTCAAAACTGAGAAAAGCCCCTAATGCCATTTCGGCCTCGCCGTGCCGCCTCCAAGCCCTCCGGCCACTCCAGCGATCTCCAGCCACCACCGACCGTGTCATGGTGCGTCCCACATCCCCAGGAGCCGAACCCCTCAAGCAATTTCGGATTTCATCACCCGAGGAGCCTCGCGCACCCCTTCTTCTCTGATTCCAACCGCAACCACCTCTATCATCCCTACCATTGATTTTGGTACCCCCTCTTATATTCCTTCCACCGTGAGCATCACTAGACACCCCTTGCCTCCCCAACCTCTCACTTGTGTTCTCCTCTTCTCTAGGAACCCCTCCACATTGAACCAGTGCACCACTCGAGGCTTCCATCGCCGGGTCACTCCGGCCACTCCCCTCCACTGGCGACTACTCCGGTCAGATCCCTACACATCAGCAGTACTCATGCTCCCCTTATTTCCCCCTATCCCTCTCCAGCACGCCACCCTCTTCTCCCCTCTATGGCCGGCGTCCGCCTGCTATCGCGGAGACCACCCCTAGCTCCCTTGATCCCTGGCAACCCATTTTGGCCATCGCCATAGCCTCCACGCCGCTCCAACCGTAGACGATGGGTGCTGCCCCATTTCTGCCCGAGCCATCCCCTGTTCCCCCTTTGAGCTCCCTGTAAAACCCTCTCTCTGTCACTAAGCCATGGGGCCCACATGTAAGATGTCCAAAAGTGCTAATTAATCTTGTGACTGATGATTGAACCACTCAAGTAATTTAACAAAAATTTGAAGTTTGAATTAGTATGAAGTTTAGATAGTAGCTTTTGATTGTAAGTTTCCTTTTGTTGTTTGATGAGCAGTAATGTGATAGATGAAAATATGAAATTAATAGTAGGTTAATGAATTTCCTTGTAACACCCCAGCCCAACATGAGCCTAGAGTGCTATTAACTAACATTGTATCCATTTAAAATAAAGGCATTCTACTAAATTTCGACAAAACCTCCTCTGTATAGTAAACTATACCCGAGGTCCCAACAATCAATTATAACATATTTAATCATTACAACATCTAGCATAATCAATAGACATCCGAAATTACGTCTACCATCACTATTTCATCCATAGCATGCTAAACAACTAAAGTATAATCTAAAGAGCATCCATAGTCCACCAATCAATTTTTATTACCATTTATTCCAAGTAAGGAAGAATTCATAAAGAATTTATTAAGCAAAATGATCAACTACTAAAGAATTATTCTATCAAATCAAATGTGATTAGTTCGTGTCATTGTGCAGCCACTCTAAGTTTTTATTCCATCCCATGCATGTCGTTCTTGTAAGGGTACCTAAAAAACAACACAACAACAAGAGTGAGTCCAAAGACTCAGCAAGTACAAATAATGGCAACAATAGCATAAACAATTGTAATCATTAACATCCATCCACATCTCTATTACAAACGTGTCATATGCTCATGCTATGCAAGATGCTCAAATGCACTTTCTCTTTCTCTTTATCATTTGCATTTTACCGGTAATGCAAAGTATGCATCCGTCGATGCATACCCATGCCTGTGCCATCCTGCATAGGGACCATTGCCCATACTCCACTAGTATGGGGACCTGAGCCCACACTCCATTAGTGTGGGGACTATAAGCCCATCATATTCATGATGGGGACCTCAACAAATAAGCTCATCATATTCATGACGGAGACCTCAACAAATGTTTGGTCACCACGTGACCAAGTCCTCCATATATCAGCATGATGCATATGAACAAATCTTAAATCATCATAATCATGCATTCTCAGCAACATCACTTATGAATAAACTTATTCATTCTTCTATCATTCAAGTTCATCGACATTCATAACATTCAAGCATCCATGAATAACACTTATTTCCACAACACTAATAATCATAATCATTGACAACCATAACACTCTAGCATCCATAAATATCACATATACTCACAATACTAGCAAACAAGATCATTCACTCATAATAAATCTATCAAACAAGTACTTGCCTCAACCGTGCGAGAGCGAAGGACGTGAAGAGGGCGCTGCCCCCGGGACCAATCCTTCACCTGAATTTAATTAAAGCACACTAAGACAATAATACTGGATAAGACAAAACAATAATACTGGATAATACAAAACTAAAAGTAATTACAAAAACGCTATGTTCAATAGCGCAAACCCAACTCCCAAAATCTTAACCTGTTGTCTGTCCCCTCAGCAGACAGTCACACTATAAAATCCATAACTTTTTGATCCAAGATCCAAATGACACGCTCTTAGACTTTTTGAAAATCTTATCAAATTCCCCACCTAGACCTATTTGGTGAGCCTTCCTGATTCGGCCATCTAATACCCCTACCAAACATATTAACAGAGCAACTATTTCACATTAGGGTTCTGGACAGCGACCTTAAAACCATCATAACTTTCAGAATAATGATCCAAATTTCATATTCTTTAGCTTTCCTGAAAGCTAAGACAATTATCTACAACTTTTGTTATAGTGAGATCTCCCAGAAACTCCGTTAGCTATCAGTTTAAGCCTGATTACTAAAAACTGTCAGAATTGTAGTAGATTTACGGAACAGCAGCACTACGAAATTCATAACTTTTGAACCACGCATCCAAACGATGTGATCTTGTACTCTACAGAAAGGTATCGACGTCTCCTATAACTCTCTAGGAGGCATCCAGACCAGAATCCACACTTAAATTACTCAAAAATGTCGTCCATTACTGACTGTCTTAAACAGATCTATTACCGATGTAAATAAGCAGGGGCGTTAGTCAGGCCAAAGGACATGACTAAGAACTCATAATGTCCATACCCCATTGTAAAAGCGGTCTTGGTATATCCTTGGACAAATCTTTAGCTAATGATAACCTGGTCGTAGATCGATCTTCGAGAACACTTGGCTCCTTCATCGATCAAACAAATCATCAATTTGAGGAAGTGGATACTTGTTCTTGATGGTGACTTCATTAAGAGAACGGTAATCAATACACATCCTCATGCTTCCGTCTTTCTTTTTGACAAACAAAACTGGCGCTCCCCAAGGCGACGAACTAGGTCTCACAAAACCTTTCTCTAGAAGTTCTTCAATTTGCTTCTTTTTCGACCAACTCATTGGTTGGCATCTAGTAGGGTCTTTTAGAAATTGGTGCTGTTCCCGGCACTAGATCAATGACAAACTCATTGTCACGGTCTGGTGGCATTCCTAGCAAATCTTTTGGAAAACATCTAGATATTCTATAACAATTGGTACATCTTCCAGAGCGACGGTCTTCAGGCTATTGACTAACAGATGTCCATCACGTTCTGAGGTGGCTAGAAACTCCACTTTCTTTCCATTGGTATCTTCAATGGTTATAGCTATTCGGCCACAATCTAGCACAGCTTTGTGCTTAGATAACCAATCCATGCCAAGTATAACATCTAAGGTCTGGGTGTCTAAGACGATGAGGTTGGCTAGAAACTCAACTCCAGCTATAAGCAACTTAGCTCCTAAACATCCCACTTTAGAGTTTAACTCTACTCCAGGAGACTGGACTAACAGAGTATGCTTAAGACGCATAACTTTCAAATTATTCTTGGTTGCAAAAATTCGAGAAATAAACGAATACGAATCTCCAGAATCAAACAAAATTGATGCAGGTACTGAGTTCACCAGAAACTTACTCAGTACGACGTCGGGTGCTTCTTGGGCTCCTTCTAGAGTGACGTGGTTGACACGACCTCTGACCATGAACTACGTTGCTCCTCCGCTTGACCGGCACCAGAAGTGCCCTCGATTGATGCTTGGCACCGATGTCTTTGCTAGTGTTGCTCCAAGGTTGAAGCGAACATGCATCATAGTTCCCTTCCGAGGTTAATTGTTAGCGAAGTGCCCTGGCTCTCAGCAGGTATAAATAACTCTCGATGCATTATGCTGGTTGTTTCCTGGATTGGGGTTGGCTGGTGTAGGGTTGCGAAAACTCTGAATAGCTGGACGTGGTGCTAAAGCAGTGCAAAGCGCCCGAATGAGTTCGTGGTGGAAAATGAGTGAACCGTTGAGAACCGTTCTTGCTCTCTTTGTGGTTGGTGACTCCTTCTTTGAGCCATTATACGCTTGCGATTGTCTTCCAACTCTTTGTGCTTATTCTCAAGGACTAAAGCTTTGTTGATCAACTCTTGAAAACTGGAAAGGTGTGGGCAATCGGACTAACTTGCGGTCCGAGTTTAGTCCTTTCAAAAACGACTCTAACAAGCCTTGTCGTGTGGCGACATCCTCCGCGGCATAGTGGGCAAGTTGAAAGAATTTGTTGAGGTAATCCGTTCATCGACATGCTTCCTTGCTTTAGGCACATAATTCATCCTTTTGGCATATGGTACTAGAGAAAAGCGGTGAAAACTCTTCCAAGTAATATTCGTGGTGTCTTATGTGTGGCATGTAAGTTTCTCCACCATTCGGTAGTGATACCCTCTATCGATGTGTGGTGTATAGGACCTTCTCATGATCGTTGCATTGGGTGATCGCGACTTCCTTCGATGACACAGAGCCAATCATCGGCCTCCACTAGTGAGGCGTTCTGAGAGAAAGTTAGCGGCGAGTCCTCATGAACTCGGCAAGCTTGGATGGTCCATGGTGACCATGAGTAGCTGGTGCAGCATTATTGTTGTGGTTGTTGTTTTCATTATTATTCATATTCTGGATTTGGTTCAACATGGTGTACATCATCAACTGGTCCTGATGCCCCGGGACTGGTACAACCGGAGCAGGCATCCCTGGTGTAGGTGCAACCAGCTCCTTCGGCTCTTTAGGCTCTGTTGGATCCTCCTCTTTTAGGTCTTCCTCTGGATCTTGTTCTTCAGGGTCTTCCTCGTGCTTGTGCTGGCCGTATAGCACTTTTTCCAGTACCACCATCCTTTCCTTTGCCATCTGAAGAGTCTCGTAGACGCACTCCAACTTCGTGGTAGCCATCTCCAAGGACTCCTCCTGAGTAGCTGCAAACTGGGCAAGGTGCACCACTATAGCGTTGTGTTCTCCATCTGTAGAATGATAGCAAGCTGGCAGATCCACGACGGCGGCATGGGGATGGTAACGAAAGATAGTATCCTGCAGTTCATGTGCATAGATGTTACAGATCCTCAAGATAGCAAGGAGCGACGACTCCTAGACTCCCTTGGTCCACACAATCCTTCGAACTGAGAAATTCAAGGGTTGGCTTGCTTTGGGGTTCTTCCTGGCGTAGATATTCAAATGGCAGATTACTCCATGGCTTTAGCTGTTCACCTCCCAGTTGGTGCCACGGTACATCGGTTGGTCGAAGCCTCCAAGCACTTGCAAAAGCCTCTATAACTCTGTGGCAAGTCCTCCCTTACGCTCACCATAGTTCTGAAGATGAGGCATCTGTCAAGACAAATAGGAGGGTAAGAACCAATTTAAAACAGCGGGGAGAGGAGAAATGTCAGCACTAGTTGAGTCAAGAGAGATACAAGAGAAGTTAAGCAATTCATTAATCTTACAAGTTAATTTTACTTTAGAAAATAGTTTGGACACTCTAAGGACGGTCGATCTAACTAAGGTCAAGACCTACGATCGGTATGGTTCGATACCACCTTTGTCGGGACCCAAAATGCAATCGGACCCTCCTGTATTCTCCGCACTAGTCTAGGATCACGCTAGTGCATATAGTATCAACATAGATGAATATCGATCCACACAGGCCGAATAATAACATAAATAATTAATTTAAATAACAAATAATTATTTTTACCTTATGGTCAAGTTTACATTTATTAAGCCACGTAGGGCTGGTAATAATTAAATAAGCTATAGCAGAACAAAATAAACTTCAGCGGAAACCCATCGATTCACCATAGGCAATCGATTGATCGAATAGATTGTTTAATATTCTGCAGAGGTTGTACACTTTACCCACATGATATAATCAGTGTAGCTAGCATAAATCATAACAAAACTTTCCTGAAACTTGATCTCAACACTCACACTCCTGATGTATTTTACTGACGACACTAACGCCCACACAGGAAATTAGTCCGTCGCACATCATTGGACTTGAAGACGGCGAACCACTCATAGATGTGAGTCGCCATGAAGACAGAAACACACCTCTACCCTGGCACACAGCTTAACCTACTACCTGAGTAGTCAATGTCGAGATTCCGTAACTTACTAAGTTAGGCCCGTCCCATACCAGGTATGAGGTCGTACAGTAAGCCTCAGTTCAATGGCGCACAAAGTTAAGTCCTTAATTGACCAAGGCAAAACTTCCAATCTCTAACTATGCCACGAAGATTTCCATTCCCAATCACGAAGCTCTACCATATCACATAGTTTCCACCACTTGCCTCAGTCTAAATCTTTTCCCACCCAGTTGGTTAAGTGCAATACATGCCATCAACGAGTAATAGCATACAATACACAGTTTTATCACAAAGTTCCATATTCACTTAGTCAGATTTATATTTGTAACTCACACGAAATGATGACTCATTGCATGGCTAAGCAGACTAATTATATCTAACCAACTCACGTTGGTGCTACGATAATACCAACTATATAATGAACCAATCTAGGGTGACAAACGATCATGACATAACAATAGACAAGGTGGATATAATAAATTGGTTTAATAACTAAACCCAAAAGCATTTAAATAATTACTTAAAGTAAATGTAGTAATTTGAATCAAAGTAATTTTGAAAACTGGGTTCAACATGATTAAAGGTACAACTTGTCTTGGAATAGATCTTGATACTGGTCCTGGTTTTGGTGAACTCCTTCTTCAAAATCTCCCCAAGAATCAACGTTTACTCGCAAACGAAACAAATAAATAAAACAGAGAAGAATCAAACTCTAAAAATGAAATAAAAGTCTTAGTAAAATAGATGTCAAATTTAGATAAATATAGAAATTTGAAAGAGCTCAATCAGAGTTCGGATGAAGAAGATATCACTACTATAGAAAACTGATCCTGCATTTGTTCGAACCGTTATCACAGACGGTTTCCGAAACCGTCAATATTTGTATATTAGTGATAACAGGCGTATCACAGACGGCTGAAAAATCGTCCGTGATATGTCGGTTATCCCAGACGGTTGGTAAATAGAACCGTCTGGGATATTACGTATATCATAGACGGTTCTATATCCAACCGTCTGGGATATCCGACATATCACACACGATAAGTAAATAGAACCATCTGTGATATCCGGCATATCATAGACGGTTAGTTAATAGAACCGTCTGTGATATACGTAATATTCCAGACGGTTCCATTTACCAACCGTCTGGGATAGCCTACATATCACAGATGGTTATTTTAGAGAACCGTCTGTGATATATGTCATATCACACACGGTTAGTAAATAGAACCGTCTGTGATATCCGGTATATCACAAACGGTTAGTTAAGAGAACCGTCTGTGATATGACATATATCACAGACGATTAGCAAAATAGAACCGTCTGTGGTAGTTCTTTATACCCAACTAATTTTTTTTGCTTTTTGGCTAGCCTCAGGAATTGCTAGACATGCACTCTGAAAATAAGCAGGAAGAAAATATACATCACAGATGAATCAATCGTTAACAACTCAAAGTGATCATTTACAAAAGAATATGTGTCAAATATTGTCGCTAGAGTTATAATTGAATTACAACTACTCAAAGTGAATTACAATTGAATCAATTGTTCGAAGGTCGTTTAGTGGTGTTAACGGAGTAGTGAAACTCTCCGTCGACGTTAATGATCTACGTCTTGATGAAGGCGCAGAGCTTCCCACGAACCTCTGAGATCTCTCTAATAGCGAGTGAATCTAAATCTATGTTCAAACCCTATCGCTAGCAAGAGTAAGTAGTAAACATATATATTTATATTTATATTTAGGAAATAATTATTGCGAGATTGACCACCAACCTCGGGATCCTTTAACATAGCACTCATGAGTTGCTGCATATGATGGCAAACGTAGAATGCACAATCTTCTTGTTTCTGCTGGCGGCACTGCAAAAATAGAATTACATATATAGGTATAGTCAGTTCGAGATACATTATTATGAAGTATGATATAGGATTATTGTGTTGTAGCGCATACCAGAAATCGCGTCATGTGTTGCAGTGTGGTGCTCGATCCCTTGTATGCCCCTCCCTCAGCAACATAGGCGATGAACGACCTACATATTTCCAAAAAGTTAACCTCAGCCATTTCAAACGAAGAAAGACTACAATAGAGTTATGTATGGAGGAAATGAGCATACCTGTCGAGTATTTCTTGCACAAGGGTGAAGTCGTGGGTTACCTTGATTAGGGAATCAAGGTATATTACCTTGTTCCTCTTTAGTATAATGACTAAAAGGATCCAGTGGTTCCTACTCATGTATGTCGCTATAGTCATTAAACCTAAGTTCGTGTTGTGTATAAAGTACAAATGAAATTTCTATAGCAAGTAGTGAAGCACTTACTTCTGGTTGTAGGGCACCATTATGTAGTCCTTGTCGTCCTGAGCAAGCAATGCTGTCGTTATGTATTTCACGACGTAGGATGCGTCTGCCAAGATGGTTTGCTCGGAGACCACATGTGGGTCGAGGAAACCCACTGGTTCTTTCAATTGCCGGGCATTTTTCATCATGTATCTATACATAAGCAATGAGTCGTTATATTAATCGGTTTTACGTGAATGTAGAACTTGATTGTACACACTTACAGTGTCCAGTATCGTAGAAGTGAGGCATCGAGGGCTTTGAGGTTGAATAGGTCGAATAAGTCGTCGAAGCCCACGACAAAGGGGGCTGGCTCGTTGAGGAAATGCTCTTTCGTGTATCTGACGGTGATTCCATCAACGCACCCTTTCTCTTTGGTCTTCTGCATGTACCAAGCATGCAAACCCTGACAACTTAATCTAGCGTAGGCTAATATTGTGTTGGTCACCAATGGACTTCCGAAGGAGTATTTCTTAGGGTTGGGAGGCGGAGGCGCCTTAATGTTCTTCGATTTCAATTTGTCCTAAACAACTTGGCTGCTATGTGTCTTCCTGTTTGATGACTCGGGAACCGATACGGTGACACGCTTTTCTTGTTACTTCGGCATCTTCTCCACGGGAACCGATAAGGCGGGCTTCTGAAGCGAAGGTTGAGGTGGAGTCATCGAGGGTACTGTTGGAGAAGCATGGTCATGTTGAGATGGTTGAGGCGGATTCATCGAGGGTTCTGTTCGAGAGGCCTTCTGAATCAAAGGTTGAGGCAGCACTGCAGGGTCCAGGGCGATGTCGTTCTTGGGCCACTGGATAAAACTGTACTCGGCATCTCCTAGTGTTGTGATGTCTTCGTTCAGGCAAATCTCTAGTGGGACGGCCCGAAAATTGTCATGTACCATGTCCACCTGGACCCTGACATAACCCTATGCCACCTGGGTACCGTCCTGTACTGTCCCTTCTTGGCATGGATACGCCACCCCCTGCTCAACCTCAATAGACATGGGCCCAACCATCCTCACTTGGAGCATGCAGGGCGTCGGCTCCTATAAAATGATACGCAATTAGCTAAGGCGTCCTATAGGTCTATCTTTGAAGCATTCCAAAGATTTACATTACCTTGATGTCATCGATAGGTAATTGGACGTCATGTTCAAAATTTTGCGTGGATGCGACGCTACTCTTATGTTGAGGAGGACTGGCTTCCATGATAATGGGGGCATCTTGTGACTGGTTGAGGAGTAGGATTTGATTCACTTGGTCCTCCAATCTTGCTATCTTTCCTTGAAATTTTGCAGTAAGCACCTGTTCCAACACTGTGTCGTACTCGGCCTTTGATCTCTTCCTACTCCTATCGTTCGGTGAGTCGTCGCGAATCCATCCCTCTAAGTTATGTAAACCCCTTTGCCTCGCATGCGACCCGAGTGCTCCTTGTTTCCCAGGGCCGTAGATAGTATATCCTTCTCTCTATTTGCTTGGAAGGAGCCTTCGGAACATGCGGAAGTCAATTCATGCTTCAAGAGGTCATCATGTTATTATAGACACTATGAAGTTATGGACTTATTAACAACTAGGTAGTTTGATATATTTACCACACATTGGGCCACATCCTGATCTGCCGGGTTTCTGAAAGAGAATCCACCCGAAGACGTGGCTTATGCCCTCGCTCTTAACCAGGTTCGAGCGCGCTCGTCTGTGATCTTAGCAAATGGCCCTGTTCCGTTCTCGTCCTCCGCCACCCATTGCGCGGTTTTACCCATGTACCCAGTGGTGCCGAGTTTGTGGGGGTGAGTGTTTCTTGTCTGGAGAGCCTTGTGCACCGCACTTTGCTCCTGAAAATTCGGCCATCGTCTTCATTTGCACAAAGGCGTCCCATATATCCCGCAATAAGAATTTATACTATGTGAATGGCGTCCGACCCGTGTTCACGTACTTCGTGACAAGCATGGTCTTGAAGGTCCTCCACACCTTTCCCATCGTGAGCAACGCCTGCCGTTCCACGCGTGCCTAGTCTGCTTCTTGGAAAGTAAACGATTCTAAAATGTCTGTCCATAGCTCGCCTCTCCGATCTTTAGACAGAGTGTCCCAACTTAGTGTGGTGATGGGGACCCGTTCCCTTCCAAGTATCCCGCAGATGGTCTGGAATCTCGCCGATGCTTTCGGGGGACTCATAGGGATCCCAATGTCACTGACCTCCATGATGGTCACTCGGCCCGCAGGAATTTTTTATTTTCCTCTAGTACTATACTACTACTACTACTACTAAAACAGAGCAAGTAGAGGGCGCGAGCGGCGCTAGCGCCGGCGCAAGCGGCGCAAGCAGAGGGCGACTAGTCGATGATTAGTCGCGACTAGTCGTGCGACTTCATAACATTGCTAGCTCATACAAGGATAATCTGAAGCCAAAGTGATGCACAAACGTAATATAGGAATACTCACAGAAGCCTTTGTAACACCCCAGCTCCACATGAGCCGACAATGCTACACGAATTAAACTAACTAGAACAATCTATAATTTTTTTGACAGAACTTCCTTTGTATGAACAACAAAATAGAGGTATCAACAGATGATCATGGCATTTATTATTATTTCTATAATCCAAGTCTTTCATGCATAAAATAATCGTTCGATTGTAAACAATTAACATCATTCTCATAACCATGAATAATCCAACAACCAACATCATAAAACATCCATAGATAGTCTCCACACAGTTATTTATTCCTAAGTGAAACTAAATAGCAATTGCATAAATGTTGTGAGGTAGTGCGTGCTTTCAATGCCTACTCCCTCCCATGCATGACGTTCTTGCGAAGTACCTATAACAAGACAAAGCAAGGGTGAGCCATACGACTCAAAGAAGTATCAACAAGGTTGCAACATTCATATAGACATAACATCTAAAACAACTTTATTCAACACCGTTAAGACATTTCAAATATTTAAATGATGATAATGCTATGCACTCTTTGATCTTTATCTCGCTTCGCATTTTACCGTGTCGCGGGTATTCATCGTCAATGAATACCCATGCTCGTGCCCTCCGCACGAGGGACCAAGAGCCTATACATCACATGTATAGGGACCTTTGCCCGTCATCACAATGACGGGACCTCAGATCAATTGCCCACATTCCATGAATGCGGGACCTCAAGCCTGTCATTACATATGACGGGGACCTCAACATTGTACTCTTGGTCACCACGTGACCAAGTCACAAAATGCTCCAACATGCATAAGAACTACAACATCATATTTCCAATATCGTAACTCAATATGTAGTCAGGGTATGTAAACAATAGCATCATGAAGGAAACTTAAACATAACTCGCAAGCATCAACACAACTAGAATCATCTCCACAACACATTCACATGGCAATGATGAACAATACACCACTCAATCATGACATGCAACCAATACTACACATAAACCCGAATACTTGCCTCAACCGCGCGAGAACGGCGGACGCGAAGTGGGTGCTGCCCTTGGGATCTCGCTGCCACCTGGACAAGAAGATAACCCCAAACTAAGAATAGCATACTGGACCAAAATCATACATCACATTACAATCGAAATCGCTAATCTTCTTATGACGTCTAGTTTTTTTCTAATTTCTAGCGATCGGTAACTGCGGACAGCAGACTTCAAAAATTCATAACTTTCTGCTCAGGAGTCCAAATAGGATGATCTTGGACAATATGAAAAGGTAATTAAAATGTCTAAATAAACTTAGTTGGGGAGACCCTCTGATTCGGCCATCTACCAGACCTACCAATCTATTTAATCAGAGCAAACATTTCACGTCGGGTTTCTGGACAGCGACAAAGAAACTATCCTAACTTTCTCTACGTTCGTCCGAATTCAGTGATCTTTAGCTTTCCTGAAAGCTAAGAGGATTAGCCTCATTTTTCGTTATGGTGAGACCCTCTGGAAACCCCTCTAAATATGCGCTTCTATCAGGTTAACCAACACTAGCAAATCTGCTTCTCTCCAGAAACACAGAAATACTAATAAATTCATAACTTTGGCTACCGAAGTCTGAATGACTTGATTCTTGTCGGCAATGAGAGGTAACTACGATAGCTACAACTTTCTAGGAGACACCTAGACCCAAATCTGCTTCTAACCTAATCAAAACCGACAAACTTCACTGCTGCAGAATATCGACGAACTGACATCCGAAAATTAGACAACTAGAAATTGACCTAAAGCAAAGAACCACGGGTTACCCTTGCCGAAACGAAGAGAGCACACAGCGGGGATGATGACCACCATGCTTTCGCTGCGGATCCCTTCTTCTCCCTCTTCTTCTCTTCTCTTCTCCCTCTCCTTCTTCTTCCTTCTCTTCTTTTCTCCTTCTTCTTCCTCCTTGGCCGGCTGCAATGGAGCTCCTTCTCCTCCTTGGCCAGCAGCAATGGAGGTGGTGGGGATGGAGAGGCGCAAGGGAGGTGGAGGAGGTGGAGAGGTGGAGAGGGGTGGCGGCCGGTTGGAAGTGGGGAGGAAAGGGGAGGGAGGGGAGTCGGCTAGGGTTTGGGGAGGAAGCCCCCTGGCCGGCCACCCTCATGGGCCATGGCCCAGCCCAAGTTGCGTAAAATTGCTCTTTCCCCCTCTAAATAATGCAAAGACCGACATCTTTCCAATTAGTCCCTCCCGACGTTCCGTTTGATCCTTCCCGATTAATCGATCTCTCCGAAATAAAATTAATCTTCCTCGATTCAAATCTTAACTCACTTCGGGATATTACATTCTACCCCTTAACAGATTCGACCCGAATCTAAGCGCGATCTACGAAAGTAACCCGCGACTAGAACTTAACAATGTGATACCAACGCGATCAACTCTTGCTAAACTTCGCTCACGCGAGATTCCAATCTTTCAAGTGGCCTCTCTCAAATAGATGAGACCACAACACGGAGCGTAAAGCGACGTCCGCACTAACGCTCAACTCGGCATTTCGAGAATATTCATCAAAAGAGTCTCGAGGTAAGATCCGCTCGAAGGTCAACCACGTTAATGAAAACTCAACCTCCATATCTCTCAGGTACTCACTAGGCACCAAACACGCCCGATGTTGCGTACACCGCGTATGGACCCGAGACGGTCCTAACGATACGCCAACTTTTGAATTCCCGTAGCTAACTAAAATAAACCAAAGTACCTTGGGCTAACCTTCCCCCTCAACTGAACCACACAACATGCACACAGAACACGGAACTCTTGTTCCACCTCTCAGCTGAACTTTTCAATGAAACAAGAATCACCTCCTTTAACCAGAAACACACAACTGAATTCCTTTAAGCAACTCTTTACCGACAAAACCCATCTAAATAAGAAAGATTCACATCGCCATTATGCGTTACCAGCTCAAGTACTACATGGTCAAATCTAGAAATTGGAATTCCATCAAGGAAACCCTTCTACTTTACAAGTGGCAGGTTGCGAATAAGCGTCACGAAAACCAAAGGAGGAATCATTTTAAATGCCCAAATCAAAAACTTCATTTATTCTTCCTGAACCGATAAGAACCACACATACCAAAATCAAGTCAAACTCAACCTACGAAAGACATTGGTCAACAACACAAAACTCAAACGAGAATCAAGGAAACGATTCACTTCTTGAGGAAACAACAATTTATCAGTTTCTCTTTTAGGACTAAAATCTCTCTCAACTTTGGAATTTCAGTTCATCGCATAGCACACTAACTCATCTCTCTTAACTTGACATTCTCAACGTTACGCTCAAGTCAAAATACATCATCCACACCTCTGTATAAAGGCTCTAACGACTCCACCAAAACTTTCTCTCAACAACTCCTCTATCGACATGATTAATTTGACAGATGACTTCCAATGCATCTCAAAATAGATCACACACGCAATCACATCACCTCAATCTTTTAGGAATAAACAACTTGGAATTCCCAGCTATCACATTCATATACTTCATCAAAAAGGGTTCTATCAACCATCAACCTATTGTTCGAAATTCACCCTTAATCTACTTCCTCTACACATAATCATCGGGCGACCAAAGTCCTAGCATAAAAATAATGCAAGACCCAAATTAAACTCCAAAACTCCTACAATGAACTTCTCATAAAGAAGATAGGGAAAACCTCCGATTAAAATCCCTAAAATTCTCACAGTCCATACATACTCGCGCATTAACATCAACATGAAAACATCTTCTTGACCCAATTATCTTTATAAAGATTCTAACTCTTAAAGAGTTACTTACTAAGTCCAAGTCTTTCCTGGCAATAATACAACCATCCCGTCTATCTCATTAATCGACATGACGATTCGATTACTTTGTAATCCCACTCTCATTAAACCACACCATCAAGAATATCCTTCGCAACCTCGCAATACTACCAAATTGCGATACTCTATATAGTTGATCAAGATTTCCATGTTTTCGATAATTCTAATGTTCCACCCGAAGTGAACAAAAGATCTTGGATCACAATCACTATAGGTTCTATTAGTTGTAACAATGCAATCAGTTTAACCTCCAAAGACAATCTTCTATTGAGATAAACTTCTCTCAGAGAACCATATTATGAAACTATTTCATCCTCCAATGCTCATCGAATAACTTCCAACCCAAAGTTTCACAACTTCATAGAATAAACACTTCGAAAGACCCTTGTGAAACGAATCGATGAATCCCTTCTCAAAAGAAAAACAAATGAAAATAATTTTCACCACATAGAAACATCTACCACTCGCAGTGAACAGAGGACCAAGGGAAATAGTCAGATTGGCAAAGAACTCAGACAACAAAAGAGAAAGTCAACAGTTGAGGGCACAAGTCCCACACGAAGGGAAGATCGAACCCCAAATAAGGAAAGGGTATTGCCTTTGAAAATTGATAAACTCTTAAGGAACAACTGCATAAGGTTTAAGCATACTCAATTAAACTGCAAGTTGCGAAATGACTTAAATCTCAAGCACTTAACTTCTCTCCTTCCTTTAACAAGGATAGTTATTCTCTCGTGATTGCTATGTCACTTGCCGGCTTAAACATGATAAGCTCTTAAAACCCACATCACAGGAACCACTCAGAGCCAATAAAATCTTTCATCATATCACTTTGCTTGAAACAACCTCAATCACCACATAACGCAAGAGGTCCACTGATCACAAACGCAAAACTCGAAACACTTTCACTAGATCAAAATTATGAAAGACTATCCAATTACTTTATTTCTAAAAGAATCATCACCACGCACACAAGTCACAATCTCTTACAGATAATCTTACTAACATCAAGAATGATCTACCCTTAACAAGACTCGTTATCGTCAACTCTTCCATTATACAACTCTCCAAAAACTTAACAAACTATTCCATACTACTTTATCATCTCATCTCCTATTGAGAGTCCACCAAAACGTTACAACCTCACTACAACAACCACTTTATTCTAGCGGAGGTCTACTACACAAATCAAAAGGTTTTACCAAAACCCTTTCATCAATGACATGCTATCATCCGACAATTCTACAATCATGTAAGCATAAGCCATCTATTAAATCATATCAATTTAACTCTTAGCGATGCTCAACACCAAACTTCAACACACAACAATTGCACTCCAACCATTGTTGTTATCAACTGGCTTCATCATGAAAATCTAGATGCTACCTACTTTTCCTTTCTAAATCACATGAATATGTGCAACCACATATTCAACCGTTCCATCTCATGTTCATAATTTGGTGCAAAATCATACTAAAATTTCAAGAATCAAATATTCCATCAACCAAGAGTATCAACAACACTAAAACCAATTTCATGACATCATTCTATATAGAAGAATTATCCATAACTTCTCCCATAATTCTAGATCCACCGATACTCAATCCTTTAAATCTTTTGTACACAAATCCAACAATTAATCATGGTAAGAAATATATATCTAGCAGCTATATATGGTCACCAAGTATCTATAGAAAAATATAACTCCAAGATTAATATCTACTAGGGTAATAATCTAGCAACTCCTCAACTTTCCCTTCCCACAGCTTTATTAATCCATTGAGACCAAATATTTCAACAAGTTTAGCAAACTAAACAATTCTAAAGGTCAACCCTTTCATCAATCTTCCACACTTCTTAATAACTCTACTGATTCCAATTAAGTGTGGTCATGCTCCTGATCACAGCTCCTCAAGAACTGCTAGAGGCACTATAACAAAATAGTCTACTAGAGACGATTTTATTTGGACACTTTTTATTTCGTCTTTACACCTAGAATTAGTCAACACGTAAATACATTTTTCGAGATGTTCTAAAATACGTCCCAACATTTAGAACCCAGTGCATTGAGCAAACACTAACCCCACTAACTCACCCGTTAGCCTCACCCCTCCACTCAAATCTTGTCGTCCTCTAACCTCCCCGCAGCCTCTTCCACCATCTGGCTGCCGACTCCACCACCTCCTTGCCGCCGCCTCCAAACACCTCCCAGACGCCTCCTCCACCTCGCCTTGGCTTGCTCACATCTCCCCATGGCCTCCTCTCCACCATCCCCACGCAGATCTGGTTCCACATGCTCATCTGGATCCTTCCACGCGCAGATCTGACGTCGCCATCTCCGATTCGCTTCCAATCGGCATCTTCGCCCTTACTCAGCCCTTACCAGCCGAACGGAACCCAAGCGAGTGAGCAGCGGTGAGATGGACGGCAGCGGCGGTGAGGAGGGGAAGCAGGAGTATCACCTCGTGCTGGCCCACAAGCTCTTCCTGCTCTCCCACCCCGACATCGACGACCTCTCCAAGGTCGCCCTCCGCTCTGACGTCCTCTCCGCCGTCAAATCCGATGGTATCGTGCCATGCCGGCTCTCCTTCCACCTCTGCCCCGCTTCTCTGTGTGCCTACTGATGTGATTTGATTTGTTGTGGGATTGATTACGGATATGGCGCCTTTGTTCAAGTCACGGCTTGGCGCAGCGTGCTAGTGGAGCCGACGCCGGGTTGCTTGTCGAGATGAGCGCGCGGATCGACGAGGAGATCCACAAGCTCGATGAGAAGTGAGTTTGTTCTTCCTCTGCTCGATTTAGGCTATGTTTTTGCTTATTTTTTTGGGGTAGTACGATCGATTTGCTTGAATCGAGCCTTGGTTAATTCGGATTCTAGAAGTAGTCTACTAGACGGTAGAACTTGTGAGTAAATTGCTTTTCATTGGACAGGCGTGGCTTATGAATTATCACTGGTGTTGTTTATGATGAGATCAAGTGAATATGATATTTAAATTGCAAAGCAAACGTTTGCCTCTTCAAGAGACTGCGAAACAAATTTAGATTTCCCTACAATCTTGGATGAGAATTGTGCCACTATGTGGCGTGTTCGCCAACACTATGATCCGTTGGTATGTGTGATATTTCCGTCCACGCCACATGGACAAATGGGAAGGAATGGTGAGGGCTTGTGCCGCCGGGAAGCGGGAGGTTAAGGAATTCGAGCTTGTTCGAGGAAGAGCCCATACGGAGAAGAAGAGTTGGATTATGCCTTTGATGGGATCAATACATTGGATGCGATCTGTTTGATTTGCATCCTATGGAGTAACTTGATTTTCTTAATTTTGAGTCTCGATTAGTCTAAGAATTAGAACGATGCAGCCTTACTTAATTCTCAGGACAAGCGGCTTTAAATCAACTAGCTATAATACATTAATACTAGTGTAGCAAAGCGTTGAGCTACTTGCATGAATTAAGTCGATGTCGTGAGAAACACACGGCTTAAGTGTTACGTCCCATGCTTTATTTACATTCGCATATCGATGTCAATTCACGGTCGCCGCCATCTCAAGTTTTATTATGGTGAGCATGGATGCATGAGTAGTTCACCCCAAGCTAGCACACATTTTCTGTACCATGACATGCCTCTAGAGTAGAATTCTTCTAATTATAGCATGGATGAGTTCCTCAAGCTCTGCTCACCTTATATTGTCATATGGTTAGCTTCTAACACAATTTAGTCATCACTGCTTTTAGGCTAGGCAAATAGTTGGTTCTGCTATACTTGTGAAAGCTGGGGATAGGCCAAATATGGAGGAAGATGAAATCTATTCACTAGATCTCGTTGGCATGAGACTTATTGTCAAGGTACATATTTCTTCATGTTTTCCTTTTCAAGTTCTTGGTGCTTCATTTGTTGATTTCAATAACAATAAGAACATGAAACCACAAGACGACCAAGGTAAAGGCACAACAGTATATGCATTGTTACTAGTTACTACTTGATACCTAGGCAGAACTCGATGAAGAGGACATGTAATATGTTGTTGGCTCTCTGGGTGGTTGCCTTGCCCTCGGCCTTTGGGTACTCAAATTAAATGCGCACATATCCTTTAAAATATTAATTACACCATTCTTATATAATAATGTATATCATACTTCAGATTAAGAATGACTTTGATTTCTTATATAATCATGTATATCATACTTCAGATTAAGAACGCCATAGCTAAAATTTAATCCTGGGTTTGCCACTGTGTGATAGGGTTTGCAATCCATTCGTAAGTATATTATCAACCTCCCTGTCCCTTGCTGTCATGCGTATAAATCTACATGCTTGTGTTCATTGCTTCTCTTAGAAGGTTTAATTCTGAAGAAGAGTAACAGCGAATGCTAAGGACCGTAGTTTGCACTTTTGGTGCTCAACCCAGCCAAAATCAAATAATTTTCTACACCCTCAACTCCAGGAGGCATTTATGTTGAGTGGTCAGTGCTAAGGAGTAAGTGAAGCTAGTTTAGTACCACGTGGATCTGAATGAGAAGGAGAACAAGCTTTACGCACAAACTTCACTAGAAATGTAATCCGCATTCCTGAAATTTGAGTAATGAAAGTATGTTGTTCTGTGTTTATTCAGTTCTATTTGTTTCTAATTACCTGTGGTGCTCTTTGCATTTATTTTGTATCTAATATTTCCATTGCTGGTAATTGTTATAAGTACTGGTTTGGTTCCTATGTCAAGCGTATATGATTTCTTTTTAAGACATGAATAGACATAATAAACAAGTTTTTCACTGAACAGGTACCATATATCAGGCTCTGTGATTTGGAGGTGGATTAGGTTGTTTGTTCCTGAAGACGCCGCCACTGTCGCTGCCCTGTAGCCACTCGTCGCCTGATTTAGGATTTGTAGGAAATTTTTTTGGTGTGTTTGCACCTTTGTATGTGGATGCTAGATTCAGTTGTTAACTCGATTCAGTCCACAACGGAGTGTCTATGTTTTTTCTTCTGGATTTTTTATATATATCGACAATGTAATTCTACATTTGAAATGGCTTTACCTAAGATCTGAAATTTCTTATGAAAATATGTGATACTATATCCTCTGAATCATTGTAGTTTAAATGGCAATAAAATATTTCTATAGAACAAAATAAAAATGGACATCTCTAGCTCAATCTAAATATGTATATGAATGCGTATCTATGTTTCTTGGTACACAATAAAGCGTCATTAGGTAGAGTAGAGACGATATGGAAATACATATATGAAAGTGTCTCCAAGTTTGTAGAGACGCAATCTAAACGACTCATATCATTGTAGACGCGCTTAACAATACGTCTCTATGGTCTTTGACACGGTACGTGGGGAGGCGCTCCAGAGACGCTTTACAAAAATGACTCTACGACACTATAGAGATGATTAAAAACGTCTTTAACCTATAAAATAGGCGTCTCTACAGGCCTTTTGTGTTGTAGTGAGGACAACATCAACTTAATCAATTTCACTCGCAAGGATACTTGTTAGGATTTATTATGCACTACACTACAGTCCCACCTTGATAACTCATATCATATCCATCAACTACTTTGTTTAGAACCTCTGACTTAACCACGAGAAGACAACGCTAAAGGGTTTAACATTTTCTTTCATAAAGAGAACCGCTCAACTTTAACACCCAAAATACCCGTAAGAGATTCATTAAGTCAAAGCCTCCACATCTTCAAGGACTTACAAAGGAAACTTTAATTAACCAAAACATCAAGCGAATAAATGGGTCATATTTTCTAATGAGAAAGACATATCTCCAATATAAAGGTCAAACTTGACAATCAACCAAATTCACCACCGCAAGAATAACTCATCGGTTGGGAAACAATGATTGCTTTATGAACAAATCAAGCCAATGAAAACATATCAACATGAATAAAACTACTAACCAAGAAAGATTCACAAACCCAATCGACAAGAGTGACCAAATTAAATTCAAGGAAGAGAACAACCGTTTCTAATGATAATCTCTATTATCAAACTACGAACGAGTGTAGCTTGGTAAAGGCGAGCCACAACACGACTGAACCTCTCAACATGGGTTATCCCCACACATAATAATCATATAGTCACTAAATGAGCAATCATACTCAAATCAAATCGGCAATCAACAATAAGATAAAGCGAAACGTAAATGCAATGCTTTGCCCATCCCCATCCCATTGTGCACTAGTGTGTCAAATTTTTAAGTTGATTAGCCATTAGCAAATTTTAATTAATCTAGTCACCACGGACCTACTGCCGCTCGATACCAATCAGTAACACTGACTCCACATGAGCCTAGAATGCTACACGAATTAAACTAACTAGAACAATCTATAATTTTTTGACAGAACTTCCTTTGTATGAACAACAAAATCGAGGTATCAACAGATGATCATGGCATTTATTATTATTTCTATAATCCAAGTCTTTCATGCATAAAATAATCGCTCGATTGTAAACAATTAACATCATTCTCATAACCATGAATAATCCAACAACCAACATCATAAAACATCCATAGATAGTCTCCACACGCTTATTTATTCCTAAGTGAAACTAAATAGCAATTGCATAAATGTTGTGAGGTAGTGCGTGCTTTCCAATGCCTACTCCTCCCATGCATGACGTTCTTGCCGTAGTACCTATAACAAGACAAAGCAAGGGTGAGCCATACGACTCAAAGAAGTATCAACAAGGTTGCAACATTCATATAGACATAACATCTAAAAACAACTTTATTCAACACCGTTAGGACATTTCAAATATTTAAATGATGATAATGCTATGCACTCTTTGATCTTTATCTCGTTTCGCATTTTACGGTAATGCGGGTATTCATCCGTCAATGAATACCCATGCACCGTGCCCTCCGCACGAGGACCAAGAGCCTATACATCACATGTATAGGGACCTTTGCCCGTCATCACAATGACGGGACCTCAGATCAATTGCCCACATTCCATGAATGCGAGGACCTCAAGCCTGTCATTACATATGACAGGACCTCAACATTGTACTCTTGGTCACCACGTGACTAAGTCTCAAAATGCTCCAACATGCATAAGAACTACAACATCATATTTCCAATATCGTAACTCAATATGTAGTCGTGGTATGTAAACAATAGCATCATGAAGGAACCTTAAACATAACTCGTAAGCATCAACACAACTAGAATCATCTCCACAACACATTCACATGGCAATGATGAACAATACACCACTCAATCATGACATGCAACCAATACTACATAAACCCGAATACTTGCCTCAACGCGCGAGAACGCGGACGCGAAGTGGGTGCTGCCCTTGGGATCGCTGCCACCTGGACAAGAAGATAACCCCAAACTAAGAATAGCATACTGGACCAAAATCATACATCACATTACAATCGAAATCGCTAATCTTCTTATCACGTCTAGTTTTTTTCTAATTTCTACCGATTGGTCACTGCGGACAGCAGACTTCAAAAATTCATAACTTTCTGCTCAGGAGTCCAAATAGGATGATCTTGGACAATATGAAAAGGTAATTAAAATGTCTAAATAAACTTAGTTGGGGAGACCCTCTGATTCGGCCATCTACCAGACCTACCAATCTATTTAATCAGAGCAAACATTTCACGTCGGGTTTCTGGACAGCGACAAAGAAACTATCCTAACTTTCTCTACGTTCATCCGAATTCAGTGATCTTTAGCTTTCCTGAAAGCTAAGAGGATTAGCCTCATTTTTTGTTATGGTGAGACCCTCTGGAAACCCCTCTAAATATGCGCTTCTATCAGGTTAACCAACACTAGCAAATCTGCTTCTCTCCAGAAACACAAAAATACTAATAAATTCATAACTTTGGCTACCGAAGTCCGAATGACTTGATTCTTGTCGGCAATGAGAGGTAACTACGATAGCTACAACTTTATAGGAGACACCCAGACCCAAATCTGCTTCTAACCTAATCAAAACCGACAAACTTCACTGCTGCAGAATATCGACGAACTGACATCCGAAAATTAGACAACTAGAAATTGACCTAAAGCAAAGAACCACGGGTTACCCTTGCCGAAACGAAGAGAGCACACAGCGGGGATGATGACCACCACACTTCCGCTGCGGATCCCTTCTTCTCCCTCTTCTTCTCTTCTCTTCTCCCTCTCCTTCTTCTTCCTTCTCTTCTTTTCTCCTTCTTCTTCCTCCTTGGCCGGCTGCAATGGAGCTCCTTCTCCTCCTTGGCCAGCAGCAATGGAGGTGGTGGGGGGATGGAGAGGGGCGCAAGGGAGGGTGGAGGGGAGGTGGAGAGGTGGAGAGGGGGGTGGCGGCCGGTTGGAAGTGGGGGGAGGAAAGGGGGAGGGGAGGGGGAGTCGGCTAGGGTTTGGGGGAGGGAAGCCCCCCCCCTTGGCCAGCCACCCTCATGGGCCATGGCCCAGGCCCAAGTTGCCGCAAAAATTGCTCTTTCCCCCCTCTAAATAATGCAGCACTGACATCTTTCCAATTAGTCCCTCCCGACGTTCCGTTTGATCCTTCCCCGATTAATCGATCTCTCCCGAAATAAAATTAATCTTCCTCGATTCAAATCTTAACTCACTTTCGGGATATTACAGCCTTATCCACAGATTGAGAATAACTATGTATCTCACAAAGATCAACTAGCTCATACAAGGATAATCTGAACTATGTAGAACTAACAACCAAAAGGAATAAAGCTATATATTAAACCTAACAACAGAAAGCCAAAGTGATGCACAAACGTAATATAGGAATACTCACAGAGAAGATGCCGCACAAGAACTCACGGTGCAAGGAGGAGGCCGGTGCAGGGGAGGAGGCCGACGCGGGGAGGAGGGAGGCGCGGGGAGGAGGCCGGTGCAGGGGAGGAGGCCGACACGGGGAGGAGGACGGCGCGGGGAGGAGGCCGATGCAGGGAAGGAGGCCGACACAGGGAGGAGGACGGCGTGGGGAGGAGGTTGGTGCAGATGGAGGAGGCCGACACGGGGAGGAGGCTGCGCGTCGAGGCAGCGGCGTCGGGGCTTACGACCGGGGAGGTGAACGGGCGAACCCTAGAGGAGGCGACAGAGCGCGCGAGAGCCTAAGGGGCGGGAGAGAAGTGACGAGTAAAGAGCAAAACCCTAGCGGTGCGCCTCTTTATAAAGGCTATCACGCAGCGGTTCTATTAAAGAACCGTCGGATAATATATCATGAGCGAATAAATTAAAGAACCGTGCGGATACGTTCCATATCACGACGGTTGTGATATGAAACCGCTCGTGATATGTACGATTTCATATCACAACCGCTCGTGATATGGAACGTATCGCGCACGGTCATTTAATAGAACCGCTCGTGATATGGGCGTATCACGATTCGGCCGCTTAATAGAACCGTCTGTGATAGCCTTTTCATATCTAATTCAACTCAACTTCAAATCAAGTGAAACTAATTTTGATACTTCACATTACAATGAATGTCCACAATGACATCACACATTAACACATGACAATTCCACGTTGACATCAAAATATACGTACAAGAGATTACAAGTCCATAACACATGATGTTATGGAATAAATTAATTACAATGGAGTAAATTCTTAATTAAAATATAGCCCTTCATGATGATCGACGCGCATATAGCTAGCTTCCTCACTGGGTTCTTCCTCGAGCCTGATGCCGTCTCCGAAAGGAGGTAACTCGTCAAATTGATTGTATTCTTCCTCGTTCACTATATTCTCAACTCCGACAATCCTTCTTTTTCCATGAAGAACTACGTGGCGCTTCTTATTTGCCGGGTCGATTACATAGAAGACTTGAACAACTTGGTTAGCCAGTACGAATGGTTCGTCTTTGTATCCGACACGATCGAGGTCCACGGTAGTGACGCCGCATTTGTCGACCTTCACCGTGGCGCGATGGACCCAACGGCACCGAAATAGGGGATCTTGAAAAGCACGTGAGTCGAGCTCCCATATCTCCTCTATTTGCCCATAGTACGAGCTCCTCACCCATCGGATCGAATGCATCTATGAGGACACCGCGTTTCCGGATGTGCTCTTCCTATCCTGAGCTGCCGTATAAATGAGGACACCGCTGCTCGGACCGTGAAATGGGCTTGAGCGTACGTATCTAGATCGGGAGTGATTGATTTCCTTCCGATGGTCCCGATACCATCCAGTCTTCCCTCATGACGAGATAGAGGCACACCTATCGGTTCCACCTGAGCCATGTAGTCGACGCAGAACTCAATGACCTCTTCGGTTGCATAACCTTCGATGATGCTGCCCTCCGGTCGAGATCGATTCCGTACGTAGCACTTGGGAATTCCCATATACCTCTCGAATGGGTACATATGACGTAGAAACACAGGACCGCATATCTTTATCTCTTTCACAAGATGAACAATGAGATGGATCATGATATCGAAAAATGACAGAGGGAAATACATCTCAAGATGACATAGAGTCGTCACCACCTTGGCCTATAGAGCATCTAGTCCTTGGGGATCGATGACTTTCTGAGAAATTGAGTTGAAGGAATAACATAGCGTCAAGATTGCCACTCGGACCTTGTTCGGCAAGATACTCCTAATTTCAACAGGAAGCATTTGTATCATCAGCACATGACAATCATGAGACTTCATACCAATTAATTTCAAATCTTGCATAGAAACAAGTTTCTTAATATTAGCGAGTAACCAGACGGGACTTTGACACCATGCAAGCTCGCACGATTCATTTCTCTGGCCTTGGACATAGTGTAGCAAGTCGGTGGAAGGTATGTTCGCCCTTTATCGGTCTCTTCGGTGCAAACTCGGTCCTTATGTTCATATCAACCAAGTCACGCCGCATGCGTTAACACCATCCTTTGTTTTGCCACTAATGTTCATGAAGAGGCCAATCAAGCTATCACATACATTCTTCTCCACGTGCATGACGTCGATGCAGTGACGAACATCTAAGTGCTCCCAATAAGGCAAGTCCCAAAAAATTGACTGCTTCTTCTAGATGTTCTTCTGACGGGTTTTTAAATTACATCCATTCCCAAGCACAACATCGATATCCTTAACCATATCATATACCTCTTTCCCCCTAAAAGCCCTTGGAGCTGAACTGTCCTCCTTATTTCCGTCGAATTGTTTCTTCATCTTGCGGTATGGGTGACTCCTGGGAAGGAACCTACGGTGACGCATATACACAGTTTTGCGCGAGTTGTTCAGCCATACACTTTCCGTAGCATCTGAGCAGTGTGGACAGGCTTTGGCTCCTTTCGTACTGAAGCCCGACAGGTTACCAAGGGCAGGAAAATCATTGATAATGCAGAACAACATGGCGCGTAAAGAGATGTTCTCTCGTTTGTACGCATCCCATACTTGTACCCTTCGCTCCATAGTGTCACAAGATCATCCAAAGAATGGTGCTAGGTACACATCAATATCGCTCCCGTGTTGCTTGGCCGTTGGATAAGTAGTGACATCAAAATGTACTCCGCTTCATACACACCAAGGAGGAAGGTTGTACATACATAGATTCACGGGCCAAATCAGGCTCACGCTCATGTTACCGAAAGGATTCATTCCATCAGTACTCAACCCTAACCTTATGTTCCTCGGTTCCGCACTAAACTCTTCGAAGCTTCGATCGAAGTTTCTCTACTGGGTAGAATCAGCAAGGTGTCTTAGCTTTCCATCTTTCTTATGCTCCTCCTAGTGCCAACGCAACAATCTTGCCTCCTTTCGGTTCACAAATAAACGCTTCAAATGTGGGATCACAGGTAGATACCACAACATCTTAGCAGGAGGTCCTTGCTTCATCTTAGTAGTATTATTACGCTTGTATTGGGATGCTTTGCACACATGACATACATGCATGTCTGCATACTCTTTACGGTACAAGATACAATTGTTCGGACATGCATGTATTCTTTCTACTTCCATTCCCAAGGGATAAAGAACCTTTGTGGGACCCTGAGTTATCTCCGTAAGACCGAGACTAAGCACGGTCTTAAGGACACAACTCGATCTCAGTAAATGGATTCCAACTTAACTCCATCTAAATGAGAGGCTTAACTCAAACTAGAGCCCCGACGATCATGCGCGCTCGCTCCTCTGCGAAAGCACTACATGATTGTCGGTTCTCCAACAAGTCAAACGCTACACTTAGTGAGTTAAATAGAAGTTATGAACAGCGAGTACAACTTATATTGGCTCCCAAGATCAGCGACCAATATAGTCATACTCTCATACAACGTTGCTCACATCCATACAACATTCATACATAAATAGTTCAAAAGACATACAACATAGTTCCAAGTTTACATCTAATACAAGTGGCCGACCGGCCAAATTAAACAAGTTCATAAAGTAGCAGCGGAAACAAATAAGTAAATAAACCAAAAGGCCAGCAGTGGTATGCCCCATAACCCATCGGCAACCGACTGGGATTAGAAGATAGCACGCTACTCATCGGTGTCGCCTAAATCGACACCGACGAGCTCGTCGGTCTCATTATCCTCCTCACCTGTAAAAGCCAGCAAACATCTGGCTGAGTACAAAGAGTACTCGCAAGTCTTACACAAATAAAAAAATATTTATGCATAAGGTCATTCAAAGGAAGGGCTCATATTGGCTTAATTTTGCGAAAGAGACGCAATACTGAACAACCTACACATACTAGTTTTTAAGTGCCATTTCAAAATCAGATTTGAAGTAGAAGTAAAGCATGTGAATAAGTAATGAATTCAATAACAGATGAATCATACCAACAACAAAGTGGCGGTCCACTTTGATACAACAACAAGCATGAACATCCCATTCATGTCGATACCAAGTTATAACCACAATTTTAATTCCAAGTCTAACAATAGTAACTCCCGAACTCAAGCGGTTGTCCATAATCTGCGGACACGGCTATTCGAATAGATTTATACCTGCAGGGTGTACTACTTACCCACACGACTTGATTAGCCCGTAAGCCTCCGGATACCTCCGAATATAGCATACTTCCTATGGTATGCGCCGGGTAAATCAAGATACGGTCGTTTTTAGCAAGAAGATCTCATTGAGCCAAGTCCTCAACCCATGGCGTCTGTGGAGATGTCATCCGGCATAGTGGGCCAAGGAGTTGAACTCTGAAGATACTCGATGATGATCTTCCTTCCTTGCTTCAAAGCAAGCTGCTCGCTGCTTGATCGACATGACCCCATCAGAATATAGGCCTCCTCAAGGCTGCTCAAATTCGTTCCATGATGGAACCTCTCCTTCAGCCGCATGGCGGAATAGTTATCCCACCACGCACTAGCGGCGCCTTCCGGTGATAGGCGGCAAAAGAACTCTCTCAATGCCCGTGCACCGAGCAATGGCTAGTTTCTTCTCCACATCCCTCGGCTAATCTTCACCTCCATAGGGTCTCCTGCACCCGCAAAGGTGGGAGGATTTGTTCACAAACTCGAGACCCCATGTCGCCTCGATGTCCCCACCTCACCGCCGCAGAGCGGGAGAAGTGTTGCGAGCTATAGCTTCGAGAATCCTTGTTTGATCCATCCTCGTTACGCTCGACCGAGCCAAAACCTCCGCCATAGTGGGTGGCGGAGGAGCACTTCCTTAGATGAACCGCCTGCTGCTTGAGTGCTGCTGAGAGCGCTCACCCCCTCTTCTCGGGCATAGAGGTCAGCCATCGGGCGCATCGATTGCCTGGGTGGAGATCCCCCGTCACGCTGAGCTCTCGCACGAGTGGTAGGGCCTGACATCCTGAAGTGACAAGGAAAGTTAACAAGAGGCCAAGGTTGCTAGAAACAAGTGTAGATTAAAAATCTGGACAGTAAGCACATAGCTCTTAATTAAGCATGCATAATGATATAAAATGCACAAAAACATAACACCGAATGGGCGTACAAAGGCGTTAATGCCAGTACAAGATCCATAACTTCAAATCATAGTTTTTCCAATGCAATTACATCCAGAAAGGTCCGTGGGCGAAAAGCAACTGCCGGAATTAAAAGTTCTTGCAAGAAGGACAATAATAGTTCAAGTACCACTAACCTATTACAAGGAATCAAAGATACATGCCCAACCATGAGCTAACACCTACTACATCCTAAATGTTGTTCCGATCAAAGTTTACCGGAAACTCGTCCAGAAGATGTGCCTCAGGGGATCCCGTATCATCGGGGTCTCCAAAATTAGGAAGACGTAAAGGGGAGCCTTGCTCTATCACATGGCCTCCAGCAGGTTCCATCCTACGAGTACGACCAAATCCAATGTGAGACCCCGGTTTATTAAACTTGTAATACTTAACCTTCCACTGGTTCTAGTATCACAAATAAAATAATCCGCGTCTCGATGAACATGTGCCTCCCAGAATAAGCAGCACACATCCATCAATTCCAAGCATGCATCATTTCCATACAACAGAATATAACAAGTCTACCAAAAGACATACATAATATAAGTTATTACAACACAGCCGACCAGCCAAATGACATAAGTACCAAATAAGTAACAGCGGAAGCAAAAGTTGCCATAAGATGGCTTAAACCAAAAGACGACCGGTTAGCCACATAACACCACGGGCAACCGGCCGGCCGCTAAGCTAATCGCCCCTCAAATCGCCACAAAGACAACTCACAAAAGTGAGGTCCATCGGACTCACTATCATCCTCTGCACAACACAAGCAACGTAGGTGAGTACAAAAATGTACTCGCAAGACTTACGAGTAGCAAGCCTATACATAGCTACATGAAAGCTGTATTCAAAGGAATGTGGTTATATGGTTCTTTGGACGCATAAAGCAAGTTTCATTTGCAATATTGTAATAGATTGAACAGCAGTTTGTAAAATCTGTTTTTAAGCATTTAAATAACAGCGAGTAAGCATAAATAACAAGTATCCACCTAGAAGTAACTTTCCCAAAAGTCACCACAACATAGCATGAATCCCTGATTCATACCACCCAACAAGTTTTAATTTTAAAAAGGTTGTAGTCTAACTCTTGAAAAGCTTATCCAAGCGTGTCCATAACCTAGGACAAGGCTATTCGAATAGTTTTAATCCCTGCAGGGGTGTACCAATGTACCCACACTTGGATCGCCTTTTGCCAAGCTATTAAGCACACTTCCTTTGGTATGCCTAAGACGGCTAAGTCCTACGAACCCTTTCCAATGGAATATGCTAATCAAGAGACGCACGTATGGGGTTAATCCTTAGTGATCTCGCCGACGAAATATGGATCACAAGGACCCATACGTGGAGCAAGATACACCGCCTCTGCGGGTGTTCCTCTCACAAGCGTGTCCATGTTGCATATAATCAAATATGCAACCCACCACGCGACTCATTAATTAACACATCCCAAAGTACTCGGCTAAGAGAGGTCCCATATCCCTCTAGTGTGGTTAGCACGCACGAATGCTCGGATAATGGATACTCACAAGTAGTTCGGTCCTTAATTAACCCGGGCACCATTCCAATCACACCCAAAAGATCACACCATCATACCATTGTGCCCAAGTCTAAATTGTTTTCATTTTCAGTTTTGGTTTTGCAATTTAGACAAAGCACAAGGCTGAAATATACATATTATAACGGTTTGTGTGATCAAGGTTATCGACAAGTCGATAACGCGCATTTCTACCGACAACTAAGCATGGCTAAGCATAATAACACGTAAACTACTAAGTGACAAGGGTCCATCCAATAACCCAAAATCACAGCAAGTAACCTAGGCTTCAGAGTAGAGGAATAAACATTTCCCTCACGATAATGCATCTAGTAGGCCAACTATCGACAATAGTTTAAAACAACATAACAATGCATACATAGAATTTGCAAACAATATATTAGAATTTGAAAATAGTAGGAATAGTATGATCAAATGAATGCTACATCTGCTTGCCTGGCTGAAGTGCAGAGTCTGATGGCTGCTGTGGCTCAATATCAGGATTAAAATTATCTTCGGAACCTAACGCGAAAAGGCGACAAGCAAATAAGAACGAAGAATACCAAATAAACTCCAACAGCAAAACACATCCAAATCTAATAAAATCTACACCACAGCTAGGGAATGATCTAAGACAATGATAGGAACAAGAATTATGCAATTTGAACTAAGCATGCAAAAGACATGAGCAAAATTCTCTTTCTCAGCCTTATAGCAATCTAATTAATAATTAACACTGTTCATGGCGAAATTTTCCAGAATGATCTAAGGTCTGAAATTTTTATAGTAGGTAGATTATGACATCCTAATAACAGCAAAGTTGGATTTACTAAGTTTGAAGTTATACACATTTACTCATGATTTTTCTAAGTTGTGAATCTAATGCAAGTCATTTTACATAATTATGAACATGCTCAAATACTATTTTATATGAAAGTATATTAACAGACGAATTTAACAAAATTGATTTTGCACAAATTGGATTTATACAGAAAAAGATATGCATTTTTCAAGGTTAAATCCATTTTTGGAATATTCAAAAATGACAGAAAACAAGTTATTTCTAGTTATACAATTTTCTGCTACTGGAATATGCTTAATTCCATTTTTATAATAAACTAAAGTGATAACAAAATTTATTACCGTTGGAATTATCTAAAAAGCAGTTAAAATGAATTAGTTATGAGTTTCTAAAGTTTTTATATCATTTTCAGTTGTTAAATAAATACTTACCGAAATACAGAACAACCCGATTAAAAGAAAACGACGTGGACGCTCGACAACCCTTGATCTAAAATCCTACGGCTCACGTGCGCCGAAAACAGCGCACGCGCGCCAAATCTAAATGGAGCCCACCGTTGGATCAAGATCCAACGGCGCACACGAGTGTATGCAACCGGACGGTGCGGTTGCTTGGGCCAATCCCAGCCGCAGATCTGCAGATGGACGGTCCAGAGCGCACCAACGGTCGGAAGGTCCGATTGCATACACGATCTCAGCCGTTGATCGCAAGACCGACGGCCGAGAATGATCAAGGCATCCGGAGGGTCCGAATGCACTCACGATCAGGGCCATTGATCAAGGGATCGACGGTGACCAAAGATTGAAGTTCAAAAAGAGGTGCCGACACGTGGGACCGCATGTCAGTGACTTCGAGTCACCCACGCGCTGGTTTAACCCACGTGCACAGTGCACTGGGCCCACTTGTCAGCGACTGAGAGGGGCAGTTAGGACAGGATTAATGATTCTAATGATTATCATTAATTAGATCTAAGAGAGACACTAATGGCTACTGGAATTTGATTTTAATCCCTCGGGCCCACAAGTCAGCGACCCAGAGGTAAATTCCGACAGCAATTAAATGCCGACGCATTAATTAACTAATGATTAAGCATTAATGATGTCGGAACAGTGCGGGATTGAACCCGAGAGTGATTTAAGGATATTGGGCCCACCTGTCAGTGGCTCAATGACAACGATTAAGACATCATTAATAACTAATGATCAGTAATCATTGCACAATTAATATGCCCTAATCAACTGACGAAAACGGGAGCTCTGTGCCGGCAAAGTCCCGAGCGGTTTCAACGGCAAATCGCCGGCGACACTGGCCGCGGCGGCGCCCACCAAGAACCAAAATGGATTCGCAATAGCACCACGAACCTAATGGTAGCATTCTCGCCGGCGGTGAGGGACTAGAACGCCGGCTAGCCGGAAAACGAAAAAGGGAGCTTACTGCTAAACACGAAAATAGCGAAAAGCTCAGCTGCAGTCCAAGGAAGCGGGTGCCAAAGCTTCTAAGGACTAATAAGAAGCTACCTTAAAGGAGAGGAGCTTCAAAGATGGCCGGAGTTGCTTGATCACAGAGGAAGCTCGCCGGACTTGGAGAAGAAAACCCGAGATGGATACCCTGAGCCACAGGAGTGATACCAAACATCAATATAGCTTCATAAAGACCCACAGAAGCTACATGAGCCATTAATTGGAAAATGGAGCACTCACCGGAGCTGAGGAAGAAGATAACCAACTTTGACCGAATTTGAACAAACCCCAAATTGGATAATTCCTGAGAATCTAATCCAAAATTAAGTGAGGGGAAATGTTCAAGGAAGTAAATAGATAAGGTTAGGGCAAAGAAACATGAAGGAGGACCACTGGAACACCAAGAACACCAATGGAGCTCCACGGGTCAACAATGGCGATTTGCCATTTTGAGGTGTTAAGCTCCAACATTGAGAATGAAGCTTGATGGTGGTCTAAAGAAATACTGGGAGGTCTTGAGAGTGTTTATAAAGCCATGAAAGCATTAGGTTTGCACCACACATCTTTGGCGGCAAAACACAAAGCACAAGGTGCGCCGACAAGGAAAAAGGGGTGAAGACGTGCATTAGGGCATGGTGCGGCTCAGTACCTCCCATACCCTAAACGTCGGCTAGGGTGACTTTAGGGAGCAAGAAATGACATCGCCATTACTCCCCTACAATTGCTCGCAGACGGCGGAGGTAGAAGACGACCCGCGAAAAGGCTCGGTGATTCTCGGCCGTTGGATGAGACACGGACGGCTAGGATAGCGCCACGCCTCTGGGTTCAAAACACATCGAAACGTTTCCGAGCCCTAGGATTAGAAACGAACGGCTCAAATTGCTCCACGTTGCAAACTCAATTTACAACGAAGGGATACGCGAGCGTTGGATCTTAATCCAACGGCTCTGATTCAAGAATGCAACCGGAGGGTCCGAAGGTTTCGGCGCATCTCGACGGTTGGATGGAGATCTAACGGTTGACGTTCAAACTTGCAACTGGAAGGTCCGAAGTCTTACACGCGCACGGACCGAGCGATTTTGATCCAATGGTTGAGATTCAACGCGCGTTTTAAAGAGGGGCTCGGTGCAGTTAGTTGACTGGACCAAGTCAATTGGCTCGAGCCCGAGTCTGACTCGAACCCGAGTAACAGTAAAACCAAGTTTGACTTTAAAATAAGAACAAAGACTTTGAAAGATTTATTTGAGGTAGCAAATTAACTCCAAAAATTATGAAATTTTTACAGGAGCTTGCTAACTCAGATATAAACCTTGTGTAAAATTTTCAGAGGTTTTTATACTGTGAATAAATCTCCAAAATTCTGCAAGGCTCTGTTTTAATGTTTGACTGAGAGTCAAACAGTTTGATACCCTAAAAATATTCAAACAATTTCTAAAATTGTGAAATTTTTCAGAGGGTCACATACCATCACAGAGACTTAGGAAAAATATTTCCAGAGGATGATCACAAGATTTGACAAGATTGTTTTTGCAATGTCAAGATTTGGATCAACTAGACTTGTGACAATGTATTTCCATAACTCCTTGTACAAGAATTGATTGGCACAAAAGGAAATACATGATGTAAGAAAAAGTTTTAATTTCTACTGATTTTCTTACATTTGAAACACAAGCCTAAAGTTGGGATGTTACATCCAACTGACATGCGAACCTGGCGTCTCGCCCCATAGTTGGTTAGATGCCCTGGCACTTCTGGAAGACGGTACATCTGCGGTGCTGAAGCATATGGGGAAATCTCATTTGCGCCATAAACCACATGGCGGTCAATGATCCCCATACTACACATGAGTTGCAAGTGTTCTTGGGCCACCACGAGATGCTGACGAGTCTCGTACAACTCACACACAGTGCACCGATGGATTTGGTCCATGATATGAACCAATCTTGCCAACCGCCTAACACGGGATCTTCCCAAACTGAATCGGGCAAAGGTGTCTACTTCGCGCCACGCCTCTCATAGGAAAATGGTCGTAAGGCGGTGAAAACTCCGTCCGATCATAACGGAGGTGGCTCATGGCCACACGAGCCACTTCTGAGAGCCATGGCCTCGAGGTGCCACGTGCTCGAAACAATATGGGATACTCCCGTGACTCAAATCCTCGCGATGATGTTGATCACGGCCAAGTATTCCTCCATGCCCGCCCCGTCGCGCGATAAATGGCATAGATTGGTGATAAGCAAAGTTCGCCCTCCACATCATCTCTCGGAGAAGCGCCGGGTATCCATCCACGTTCTCAGCTTGAGTTTCTTTGACCAGGTATTGGCGACTCATCTAAAAGCAAGAACAACAAAGTAAGACTTCTTTAAAAGCAGAAATAGGGTAAGAAAGGATGCTAGGATGGATGAGGAATAAAAGATATTCTTAACTTAAACTTTCTGAAATTAATTTGATAATTTCAAAATATTTTGACTCAGAAAGGCTTACTAACTCTAACGCCAGCGCTATCTCTAACCTACAGTCAGTATGGCTCTGATACCAACGCTGTCGGGACCCCGGAGTTATCTCCGTAAGACCGAGACTAAGGCTGGTCTTAAGGACACAACTCTGGATCTCCGGTAAATGGATTCCAACTTAACTCCATCTAAATGAGAGGCTTAACTCAAACTAGAGCCCCGACGATCATGCGCGCCGCTCCTCTGTGAGCACTACATGATTGTCGGTTCTCCAACAAGTCAAACGCTACACTTAGTGAGTTAAATAGGAAGCCATGTGTGAGGACCCCTAGTTTATTAGACTTGTAATGCTTAACCAACCACCTGGTCCTAGCATCACAACTCAAATAAACTAAGCCTCGAGACATGCATACTCCTGTAATCGCAGATGCACACCTCTTCACAAAATTATGCATCAACTCCATTCTAAACATAGAGTCCAAACATCACAGTACTAAACAGTAAGCAACACAGTAGAGTTATTACAACGGAGGCCGACCGGCCAAATTACAACAGATAATAGTTAAATAGCGGAAGCAAAAGTGCCATAAGATGGCTATAAACAAAAGCCAACCAGTGTGCCTTAACCCACAAGGCAACTGACCGGACCGCCAAGCCTAGTCGTCCCACACTCCTCCGCAGCACAACTCACAAAAGTGAGGCCCTTGGGGCTCACCTTCTTCCTCTGCAACAAAAATATTAAGCAAAGCCAATGAGTAAAAATTGTTTTGTACTGCAAGAGGCGACGTGTGGACTAGCAGCACCTATACATATACTACATGCAAAGCTTATCGGTGGAGGCCATATATTTCATTTGCACAAAGCCAACTTTATTTGCAATAATGTAATACGTTTAAAAGCAAGTTTGTAATTCATTTTTATTGTTGAAATAATGCGATCTAAAGATAGATACAAGTAACCACTGAAGTGACTATCCCAATAGTCACCACAACATAGCACTAATCCCGATTCGCACTCACCCATCAAGTTTTAGTTAAAAGGTTGTAGTCTAACTCTTGAAAAGCTTACCCAAGCGTGTCCATAACCTAGGATGAGGCTATTCGAATAGTTTTAACCCTACGTGGGTGTACCATCGTACCCACACTTCGCATCGCCTTTAAGCCAAAGCACACTTCCAAGGTATCTTTGCACGGCTAAGTCCTACGAGACGCTTTCCAATATTGTGTATTAACTACGAGCTCGTATGGATAGAAATCCATACGCTTACATGGTAAAGCCGAAAGACAACTACCCACTCGGGATAAAGCTTTTGGACAACTACCATGCTCCCAACACCATCCCTCCCGTGACCTCCTGCGACCCGAGCCAATACACGCCAAAGTATTAAGTCAAGAGAGGTCCCATATACTCTAGTGTGGTTAGCACGCAAAAATGCCTGGATAACAATTCACTCACAAGATGTTCGGTCCTTAATTGACCTCGGGCACCATTCCACCACACCCAACAGATCACACCAACATACCACAGCCCAAGTCTAAATCATTTTTGTTTTCATTTTTAGTTTTGCGATTAAACATAGCATAAGTGAAACATAAGGAACAATAATAATTTTATGTGATCGCACCATCGACTAAGTCGATGATCGCCCAATACTACCGTTAACTAAGCATGGCTAACAACCGACCCGTAATCTACTAAGCGACAAGAGTCCATCCAACAAACTCCAATCACAGCTAATAACCTAGGCTCAGGTAGTAGAGGATAATCATTTACCTACAGATTATGCATCTAAAGGATTAACTAACCAATTTAACACAAATTAAGCGATGCATACATACAGTTGAAACAAAATATGAGACTTTAAAATACTGGGATTAACATGATCAAACTGCTTGTTCGGCCATGTTGCTCGTAATGATCAACTTCGTTGCGAGGTTTACTCTCAAACACACCGGAATCGTCGCAATCTATCGATCGAGCAACAACAACGAATAAGAACAAATAACACCGACAATAACCAAAATTCAAATTCATCCAAACATCAAGAAATTTCATAGGAGATATATTATGAACTTAAGAAACAACATTTTAGTTGATTCGTGGTTTGTTTTAAATTAGATAGGATTTCTTCTTACTGTTCTTTCCAAACTTACTTACTTTCCATGATAAGCATATAGTCAAAATCAATTCTCTTATATGTTCTAATCTTTCGATTGACTTAGATGGTGATTGCGCACATCTATTAATTAAAAGAAATTACCACATTTTAATTAACTAGCTATTCTATGCAACCTCATGTTATGAGTTCATTTAGACCTACAATTTTGTTTATTGGAATCTTGACTAGCTAAAAAGTGAACTAACCATGGCTAAACAGATTTCTAATCAACTTTGGCCTTATGATCAAAGAGAGACTCAGAACTACTAGATTTAGCAAAACATAACCTATCGCCATTTTTATTAGCTTCAGATTATTAGTTATACACCTGCGAAAGCAATACTTCTCTTTAGGCAGAAATGTTACAACTAAACTTTCTTGTAACTCAATTTCATAATGGTTAACTAGAGTAATTTGAGGGACATACACCCAATTTGCTAGAATGAAAATGGTTGGGCTAGAAGAAAGGTTTATCGACATCTCAATATTGACTCCAAACCATTTTGCTCTTCCCGCTCAACACTTATACTAAAAACTATACTACCTTTACAACTAAATGTCAAACATTCATTTAATTAACCAATTACCAAACATGCTTGGGTGATTCCAAAAGCTAAACAAATGATTCAATTAGCAAACCACCCATTTCGCCTTCGACAACAGAGAAAAACAACAGAGAACTAGAGTCTAACTTTCTTTCAAAACTCAACTTCCATCTTTGCTAATGCATGTGAGTGAACTAATAGATATTCATAAGATTGATTAGCGGCTAAAGAATTTGCTTAAAAGGAGTCGCCCCCTTTGTCATTCACAGAGAGCACAAGGAAGGAGCGTGGAGCGCTCGGCAGAGCTGGGGCCAAGATGGTCGCGGCGGTTGGAGCAACGGGAGACCGTGACAATGGCCAAAACGGGTTGCCAACGGTTCATCGAACCTAGAGGTGGTCTCTGTGGTAGCGGAGATGCACCGTGGCGCGGCGGCGACGGGCGGCGGTCGGCGATGGGGGTGACAAGGGCGCGGCGCGGAGAGGAAGAGGGCGAAACTAGCGCGCGCATGAGCATCGGTGAGACTCAAGGAACTCACCGGTGATTGCCGGATGAGAGTGGCCGAGTGTGTCGGCGACGAGAGCTGCGGCGCGAGGTAGTCACCGCGCGAGGGACTGAGGTGAAAGAGAGCGTGTGAGTGATGGTGATGGTAGAGGGAAGCCGAGGATGCTTACGGAGGTAGGAATCGAGCTCGAGCTCTCCGAAACGCCGCGCGAAGGAGCGGATTCGGCCTGAGTTGGGAAGAAGGTGGCGCAGCTCCTTAGGCGGTGAAACTTGAAATTCTTTGGGGTTTGCTTCTGGGTTGCGGAACACACGTGACACTGGCCGGCGATGGTCGGAGATCACCGGAGTAGCGGAACACCCGAGGCGGCGGCGACGCCACGGCTCGTGAGCTCGGTGGAGAAGAATGGGCAGAGGAGGAGAAGGAAACCGAGGTAGGTGAGGCTTTCGACGGCTTAAGTAGGAGCAGGCGGAGACAGCGAGGTGAAGGCGGTAGGGCGGCGAGGTGACCGTGAGTCGCGCTGGCACAGGCATGCTCGCGCGGCGCGGCGCGAGAGAGCGCAGTGGCGATGCGCGGGAGAGCTGGCGTGGGCGCGCGCGCCGCGTGGAGGAGAGGGCCTGCAGGTGGGGCCGGGATGACAGCGCGAGGAAGAGAGCGGCTCGGCGAGGTGGTTCGGTCGGACCTGAGTCGGGCTCGGGTTCGAGCCCGACGAACAGTGACTACAGATTTTGAATTAAAAAGGCAGAGAAGGTTTGGGGAATTTTTAGAGGTAGCTCCAAAGCTCCAAAAATTCCCAAATTTTTATGGTAGCTACTTTGGACAGAGAACAACCTTGTATAAATTTTCCAGAAATTTTTATGCACAGAATTGTTCCCAAGAAAATCCACCAGCTTCTGCTCTAAGGGTTTGACCAGATTTTGAACTAGTTTGACTTGTCCTTTTGAAAAAGCAAATAAAATCTAAAAATTGTGAAATTTTTCAGAGAGGTAACTAGGATGGTCAAGATGATAGGAAAAATATTCCCAGAAGATGATCACAAGTTTAAGGCCAAGAATTTTGTTGACACAACTTCCATTCACTAGAATATAATTCTAGAAAATGGAAATTGCTAGGGAAAAATGTAGAAACTTTCAAATGATTTCATGAGGCATCAAAAGTTTTTATTTCTCCTCATAATTTTACATTTGAAACACAGACCCTAACTTAGGGCTGTTACACCATGAACAGCGAGTACAACTTATATTGGCTCCCAAGATCAGCGACCAATATAGTCATACTCTCAGACAACATTGCTCACATCCATAAAACATTTATACATAAATAGTTCAAAAGACATACAACATAGTTCCAAGTTTACATCTAATACAAGTGGCCGACCGGCCAAATTAAACAAGTTCATAAAGTAGCAATGAAACAAATAAGTAAATAAACCAAAAGGCCAAGAAGTGGTATGCCCCATAACCCATCCAACCGATCGGGATTAGAAGATAGCACGCTACTCATCGGTGTCGCTAAATCGACACCGACGAGCTCGTCGGCCTCATTATCCTCCTCACCGTAAAGCCAAGCAAACATCCGGCCGAGTACAAAGAGTACTCAAGTCTTACACAAATAAAAAATATTTATGCATAAGGTCATTCAAAGGAAGGGCTCATATTGGCTTAATTTTGCGAAAGAGACATAATCTTGAACAACCTACACATACTAGTTTTTTAAGTGCCATTTCAAAATCAGATTTGAAGTAGAAGTAAAGCATGTGAATAAGTAATGAATTCAATAACAGATGAATCATACCAACAACAAAGTGGCGGTCCACTTTGATACAACAACAAGCATGAACATCCCATTCATGTCGATACCAAGTTATAACCACAATTTTAATTCCAAGTCTAACAATAGTAACTCCCGAGCTCAAGCGGTTGTCCATAACCGCGGACACGGCTATTCGAATAGATTTATACCCTGCAGGGGTGTACTACTTTACCCACACGACTTGATTAGCCCGTAAGCCTCCAGATGCCTCCGAATATAGCATACTTCTTATGGTATGCCGGCTGTAAATCAAGATACGGTCGCTTTAGCAAGAAGATCTCATTGAGCCAAGTCCTCAACCCATGGCTCCTAGGAAACACAAGACGTTAACGCCTCCATCCTATATATCCTAGGAAACACAAGACGTTAACGCCCCATCCTATCGGCCCAAAGGAACACGGATTTCACGGTCCCATGCCCTTACAATTTCACCACCGTGGGACTCAACACAATAAAACCTTCCCCTAGTTAACCATACGGCACCGATATACCGCGGTGATAGCACGAATGTACTTGAATCAACGACGTTACCAAAGTTCGGTCCTTAATTGTCCGCATAAGTCAACCACTTACCCAAAGCTCGTGCACGAAGCACCATCACTAACTAACACTTGTCCAGACCAAAAGCTCATTTAAAATGATAAAATTTTAACTCACAAAACAGATACGAAGATCTGAACCAAAAGTAAATAATGAGAGTTGTGTCTATCCCATAATTGTCGGGTTATTCCCGACAATCCAACTACCGGTTCTAGACTTGCATGGCTAAGAAGACTCGAACAATATAAATTCATACATCCTATCTTAAGCATTTCAGTACGGGAATAATTCATGGATAGCCACAATGACAAGATAATAGGATGTGTCTAACTACCCATCACAAAAATAGCGACATTATAGAACTACCATGCAAGCAATTATCATTGCATCTACCCTAACAAAATTGGGATCAAATATGATGCAAAAAGAAAGTTCAAAGGATGCTTGCCTTGCTGGTAGCTTAGTTGCTCACTCTCAGTCGCGTAGGAATCGATGTCAATAGGCTCGGAATCTATATAATTGCAATACCGAATAAACGTCGAGAAATACCTCAAAATTCAAAATGCTCAAAAATGCATGATTTTTCTACAGTAGCTAAGTCATGATTTAAGGTGATTTTTGGTGAAAGAATTATTTCATTTTGTTTTAGTATGTGGGAGTTATGGTGATTTGACTTTCAGATTTCAATACGCCTTTATTCATGTAATTTAATTATGAAGTAAAAATTTGTAGAGCAGTGGCGAGTACATGGATTACATAGATAAATAGGCAATATTATTATAAGTTCAAAACAGTTGAGTTTGCTCCAATTGGAGTTTTCATGATTTAGTAGATTTTCAAAGTTATCAACCTTTTTCTTTTGTAACAAAAATAGTGTTTATAGCTCATTTTCCAAAATAATGCTCTCTGTTACAGAGACATGTTTGAAACCAATTTTAATATAAAGTCCATTAAATAAGAAAATTACCAGAAGTGGTTTCACTCATTTTGGAGTTAAAATGATTTAGTTATGCATTTTAGAAGTAAATACCAATTTTCAGTGCACAAATTAATAGATTTTGAATTTCATAAAGTACTTACTACTTTTTCTACCGACCCCGCGCTAGCCGCAGCGACTGACGTGAGGGCCCCGAAGTCAGGATTGACTCGGTCAGCCGCGACCCGCCAAATAGAACACTGCGGAGGCGTATTTCGTGAAATACGTTTCTCAAATCCTGAAAACGTACTATTGACTTTTCAACTAAAAAGTTACGTTTTCCTTAACGGAAGGCGTAAACTCAAAACTTACACAACCACTTAACAGGTCATGTGGCCCACTTGTCAACGACTCAAGATTCAAAACAAATTTCTTAATCGCTTTTCTTTAGCGGTGGGCCCTACATGTCATACGGACACTAAAACATCACTTAACACTTAAATGACGTCATTAGTTTTAAACACCTTGCTCACAGTGGCTTTGCCGGACGAACTGCATAACAGCGCCTCCATGCGGCGGGCACACCAAGGCATGTACAGGTCCACAATAGCCTAGCGCACCTCCTGGTAGTGGCAGCGACGGCTGAGGTGGACCAGAACGGCGGCGCGTCGGGGATGGGCGGCGGTGCAAAAACGGCAGAAGTAGCTACGCCGATTTGAAAACGTGCTAAGCCAATGAACGCATGCTTATGCTCCTAGGGGCCAAGAGGAAGCTACCTGAGAGGCCAAGAGGACCGGAGAGACACTAGAACTCGCCGGCGGCGTGTGACCGAACAGCGGCAATGAGAGACCCATGACATCACGACAACCTGAGCAGGGAAACCAACCATGGGTGATTGGAATAGGTAAGGGAGGTTCATAAGATGCTACCTGTGGAAGGAATCAGGAAATAACTCACCGGCTGGGCAAGACGGGCGGTGAACAACGTTTCCAGCTGAAAAGAGGAGCTTTTCAATTTCACAAGATCCTGTGAAACCATCGTTGGAATTATATGAGGGGAAAACAAGGTCATGCCTTAAGACATGATGTGACGCGCAAAAGAGGGATCAATACTTACTGGAGGTCAAGTTGCACAAGGATGGCTTTCGGGGCGCTCTCTGGAGACCGCGGGAGCACGGCGGCGTTCTGAGAGCTACGAATCAAATCACGAGCTGAGGTTAGCCAAAATGGACACGGCGAAGAACGGAGAAGAGAAAAGATGCCAAGGCAAGGAGCTTACCCGAGCAGAGAGCACGAACTAGCCTCCCTCTCCTCGGTCAACAGAGGAGAAGTGAGGGACAACGGAGGGCTGCGAGGGGTAATATGGCCGGGCGATGAAGGCACTGGAGGCGGCGTGAAGAGGAGAGTCTCCAGGAGTGGTCGCATGGGGTGGCAACTCACGGCATTGACGGAGCTCCAACGGGCGGGAGTAGAGCGACGCGGTCGCGTGGCGAACGCGCTCTGTGGAGCGCCTGCCCGAGGTGGAAGACAGGTCTGACAGGCGGGCCCGCGGCGACAGCGACTCAAGGTGCTGAGGTAAATCACCGATACGTGGCTGATTGGAGTCCGTTGGATCAGGATTGGGCGGGTGATAACGTTACGCTGTTTTGAATCGCCCAATGATGGCGAGATCCGACCGTCGTCCCGAGATCCAAGGGTCTTCGCGTCGGTGCGTTTAGCGGTCGGCCGAGTCGATTCACGAGTCCGACTTGAGTCCGATGAGCGAGCTCGGTCCGGTCTAAGTTGATCGAGAATTAAAATGTTTTCTACTTTGACCAAGGGCTTAAAAATAGAAATAAATTTCCTAAAATCATGAAATAATTTGTGGGGGTTCCTGGGATAACCTAGTGTCTATAAAAATTATTGAACCCTACTGTTCATTATATAATTTGTAATATATAAATTCAAACTTGAACTAGGTCTTTTAATAGTGTTTGAATTTTCTTAGGTTCAAACCAGTCCCAAAATAGTATTTGAATAAATTATTTCAGAGGATCTTCAAGAGCATTTAATTCACTTTTTAGTTTGGAGCTCAAATTAAAGTGTATGTTTCATTTGTATTTTGAGATTTTCCAAGTACAATATTCAAATGAATGGTTTCAAAACATGATACATGCTAATGAGATGCATAATAAACCTCTTAGATGCATAATTAGCCTCTTTATTAATTTGGGGATGTGACAATCTTCTTGGCTTGGTAGGTGGTGCTAGGCAACACGCTTCCCTCTGGAAGGATATCCGCTAGGAGACCTAACAACATCGTGAAACTCTTGTCAAACCAACTATTGCATGCCTTCAATTTGATAATTCAAGCACGGTTGACAACCTTGTGTATTCTGACTTGCATCCAGGAACAAAGGTTTCCACGAGACCTCCATTAAGTGCTCGAATTTACAAAACTCTATCTCACCGTAGTTCCTTCTCGCATCGCGTAGCATCTAATCCAGATTGTCATCGTACGACCTATCCTCATCAAAAACACAGTCCACATCCAGCATATCGTCGACTTCCTCGGCAACGTCATCATTACTTGAAGTCTTGGACTGCCCACTACGCAAAAGAAATATATGTTAGGATCAAAACAAGTAAGTCATCAACTCATTATCATGCTTATGTTGTTTTTCTCTTTATTTCATGTTGTACAATATGTATATGTGTATATTTGTTGCTACAACTTAGTACATTATATGCTCTGTTCAATTTTTCATAACAGAGTGTCTTTTGTTGTCCCGGTGGATATATTGACTTTGATAGTCTTTGATAATATGTGAACTGAATCTAGTACTAAAGATATTGCAAATTGTTCAGTGGGCTTTGTTGACATGCTCTGTGATGAACTTTGTCTTATACTGAGATTGAATGTGATAGTTAGTTCATTCTTGAGCTCTATTGTATTACTTACTACTATCAATTTGATATACTGTTAATTTGTTACATTCGGTTGGATGCTAGTTATTCTGATTCTTCTGGTTCGCTCTGTGATGAACTTTGTCTTATACTGAGATTGAATGTGATAGTTAAGGTCATTTTTGATATGATTGAGATCGGTTGTGATTAAGCAAAGTATTATTTAGAGCTCATAGTTTGAATTTATACTATCATATTCATTTAATGAAGAGTATAGACAATAGGATTGAGATGGCAAAGACTTGTTCTTTTGCAACTCTCTTCCGAGAGCACAAACTATCATCAATCCTTCTTTATATATTATGTTTGTGCATCATTTTCGATTAAGTTGGGTAAATCTGCTTGAATCAGTCGATTAGAGCTTAAGCATATTGCTTCATGCATATATAGATAGCAAGTAAGCGACATGGCATCCAAGACTGCGTCTTCGCGCCATCATCGTCGCCGAATGAGTCGGATCTCCGAGGAAAGTGGTACGTACGCGAGATGGCAGAGGAATATCGAAAATTCCTCCGGACCTAATGACCGTCACGGAGGTCAATGCCAATGGGATCCCTGTGAGTCCCCCCAAAGCAGCGGCAAAATTCCGGACCATCTGCGGGATACTTGGAAGGGAACGGGTCCCCATCACCACACTGAGCTGGGACACTGTGTCGGATGATCGGAGACACGAGCTCTGGAACGAAGTTTTAAAATCGTTCACTTTCCCAGCCGCAGACCAGGCGCGCGTGGAACGGTAGGCGTTGCTCTCGATGGGAAAGGCGTGGAGGACCTTCAATAGCGTCCTTGTCATGAAGTACGTGAACACGGGTCAAATGCCCTTCACGACGTATAAATTCTTGTCGTGGGATATATGGGACGCCTTTGTGCAAATGAAGACGACGGCCACATTTCTTGAAGAAAGTGTGACGCACAAGGCTCTCCAGACACTGAACACTCACCCTCACAAACTCGGCACCGCTCGGTACGCGGGTAAAACCGCGCAATGGGCGGCGGAGGACGAGAACGAAACAAGGTCATTTGGTGAGATCACAGACAAGTGTGCTCTCTCCTAGTTAAGAGCGAGGGCATGAGTCACGTCTTCGGGCGAAATCTCTTTCACAAACCCGGTAGACCGGGATGTGGCCAACCGTGTGGTAAATATATCTTCGAACTACCTAGTTGTTAATAAGTCCATAACTTCATAATATCTATAATAACATGATGACCTCTTGCAGCAAGAATTGAGTTCTGCATGTTCTGAAGGCTCCTTCCAAGCAGACAGGGAGAAGGATATACTATCTACGGCCCTGGGAAACAAGGAGCACCCGGGTCGCACGCGAGGCAAATGGGTTAACGTATCTTGGAGGATGGATTCTGCACGACTCATCGCACGTATAGGAGCGGGAAGAGATCCAAGGCGGAAGAGCACGACACCTTTGTTGGAACATGTGCTTACTACAAAATTTGAAGGAAGAGAACGGGTGCTTACTGCAAAATTTGAAGAAAAGATAGCAAAATTGTAGGACCAAGTGAATCAACTCCTACTCCTCAACCAGTTGCAAGCCGCCCCCGTTGTTTTGGGAGCTAGTCCTCCTCAACATCGGAGTAGCGCCGCGTCCACGCAAAATTATGAACATGATGATGTCCAATTACCTATCGACGACATCAAGGTAATGTACATCTCTGGAATGCTCCAAAGATAGACCTATATGACGCCTTAGCTAATTGTGTATCGTTTTGTAGGAGCCAACGCACTACACGCTCCAAGTGAGGATGGTTAGGATGTCTATTGAGGCTGGCCAGGGGGTGGCGTATCCATGCAAGGAAGGGATAGTACAAAGACGGTGCCCTGTGGCGCAGGTTACGCCAGGTCGGTGGACATGGTACATGACAATTTTAGGGCCGTCCGCTGGAGATTCGCCCAACGACGACATCGTAACACTAGGGAATGCCATGTACGCTTTATCCAAAGGCCCAAGAAGGACATCACCTGGACCCTACAAATGCCGCCTCAACCTTTGATGACTCCACCCCAACCATCTCGACACGACCATGCCACTCCAACAGACCCAAGAAGGACATCGCTCGAACTGCGGTGCCACCTCAACCTTTGATGACTCCACCCCAACCATCTCGACACGACCATGCCTCTCCAACAGACCTCCATGACTACACCTCAACCTTCGCTTGAAGCCCGCCCATCGGCCCCGTGGAGAAGACACCAAACGAACAAAAAAGCGTGTCGCCAGATCGGCCCCGAGTCGCCTCACGTGAAGACGCGTGAGCGGCAAGTCGTTCAGGACAAATCGAAATAGAAGAACATTAAGGCGCTTCCGCCTCCTAACCCTAAGAAATACTCTTTCAGAAGTCCATTGGCGACAACCACAGTATTAGTCTACGCTGGATTAGGTTGCCAGAGTTTGCATACTTGGTACTTGCACAAGACCAAAGAGAAAGGGTGCGCTGATGGAATCACCATCAGATACACGGAGGAGTATTTCCTCCACAAGCCGACCCCCTTCGTCGTGGGCTTCGACGACTTATTCGACCTATTCAACCTCAAAGCCCTCGATGCCTCACTTCTACGATGCTGGACACTATAAGTGTGTACAATCAAGTTTTACATTCACGTAATACCGATTAATATAACAACTCATTGCTTATGTATATATACATGATTAAAAATGCCCGACGATTGAAAGAACCGGTGGGTTTCCTCGACCCACACATGGTCTTTGAGCAAACCATCTTGACAGGCGCATCCTACGTCGAGAAATACATAACGACAGGATTGCTTGCTCAAAACGACAAGGACTACATAATGGTGCCCTACAACTAGAAGTAAGTGCTTCACTACTTGCTATACAAATTTCATTTGTACTTTATACACAGCAAGGACTTAGGTTTAATGACTATAGCGACATACATGAGTAGGCACCACTGGATCCTTTTAGTCATTATACCAAAGAGGAACCAGGTACTATACCTTGATTCCCTAGTAAAAAAAAGCCACGACTTCACCCTTGTGCAAGGAGTACTCGACAGGTGTGCTCATTTCCTCCATACATAACTCTATTGTAGTCTTCCTTCGTTTGAAATGGATGAGGTTAACTTTTTGGAAACATGTAGGTCGTTCATCTCCTATGTTGTCGAGGAAGGGCTATACAAGGGAACGAACGCCACACTTAATCACAGGACGCGATTTCTGGTACGTGCTACAACACAATAATCCTATATCATACTTCGTAATAATGCGTCTCAAACTGACTATACCTATATATGTAATTCTATTTTTGCAGTGCCGCCAGCAAAAAGCAGAAGAATGTGCATTCTACGTTTGCCATCATATGCAGATTCTCATGAGTGCTAAGTTGAAAGATCCCGAGGTTGGTCAATCTCGCAATAATTATTTCTTAATTATAAATTTAAATATATATGCTTACTACTTTACTCTTGCTAGCTACAGAGTTTGAAGATAGATTTAGATTCACTCGTTCAGAGAGAGATCTCGGATGTTCGAGGGAGGCTCTACACCTTCATCATGACGGATATCATTGACGCCGACGGAGAGTTTCACTACTCCATCAACACCGCTGAATGACCTTGAAACAATTGATTCATTAATTATAATTCACTTTGAATAGTTGTAATTCAATGGTACTCTAGCGACAATATTTGATATATATTCATTTGTAATTGATTTTGAGTTATAAATAATCACTTTGAGTTGTCAACAATTGATTCATTTGTGATGTATCTATTTTCTGTCTGCTTGTTTTAAGAGGGTATGGCTAGCAATTCCTGAGGCTAGCCGAAAATAAAAAAATTAGTTAGGCTGAAAGAACTATCACAGACGGTTTGATTGGTAAATCGTCTGTGATATCCACATATCACAGACGATTCTAATTATGAACCGTCTGTGATATCCACATATCACAGACGGTTCTAGTTACCAACCGTCTGTGATAAGTCACAACACAGACGGTTCTAAATTCCAACCGTCTGTGATATCCATATATCACAGACGGTTCTAGTTACCAACCGTCTCTGATATCCACATATCACAGACGATTATAATTAGAACCAATCGTGATATGTGGATATCACGCAGCACGATTGGTAACTAGAACCGCTCGTGATATATGGATATCACAGACGGTTGGAATTTAGAACCGTCTGTGTTGTGACTTATGACAGATGGTATTTTTAACCGCTCGTGATAACGCCGCTATCACAGACGATAAAAACCTGAGCGGTTTCCAACCGTGCGTGATGACATTTTCTCGTAGTAGTGCATCCTCGGCGATGCCCACACCGCCCGATGGGGCTATCAATTTCCAATTACGATCTTGTTCCACGCCGCTGCCTGGACCATGTCCGCGATGAACCTCTGGCACCGCCTGCACTCCCGGTTGGTCCTCTTGGCCATCTCACACCCGCCGCTGGCCGGCTTGCCCTCAACCAGCCTGATGTAGTGCTTCCCAACGTCGCGCATCTCGCCGGCCGTGTAGAGGAGGAGGCCGAGCATGTAGGCCGCGGCCTTGTGGCCGACGACGGTCGCCCGTTCCAGGAACACTAGGCCGCGCTGCATGTCTTGGGGTGCAAAGACAAGCGCAAAGCTGACGATGAAGTAGGCCTCTGGGTTGCCGGCGCCGGCCAGGTGGTTGACGACGGTGAGGTAGCGCTCGTTGTCCTGCCACTTCATCGCCTCCTCCCGCTCCAGCGCCTCGCGCCTCCCCACGGCACGCTTCTTGGATGCCTTGTACATGGCCTTGCAACTAAAATTCAAGATGACATAATCTTAATACAAGAATTAATTAATCTATAAGAGAAAATTAAAATTAAAGCCAAATTAAGATCGTTGTTGCTAGCCAAATTCAGTTCATAACTGGATATTGGATACAAAACAAAATCATCGATCACGTACGTGGCTCGTAGGCTGCAGAGGTCAGCCATGGGCTGAGGAGAGCTCGCGGCCACGAGGCCGATGATGTGGATGATGACATCATCACGAAGAGGGGCGATCACCGACCTCCTCGCCAGCTTGGTCCTCGCCGTCATGCCCCGCGTGCTCACCATGTGTATACGTAGATCAATACCATGCGTGCTCACCATGGCGCGCGATGATCATTCTTATAAAACATCAAAGAGACGTATCGTACGTAACGTCGGCGCGTAAGACGAAGAGACGATGCATCGATTGCCCGTCGGCGCAGGAGACGAAGAGAAGCATTACGCGTGGAAAAACATTTAATTATCACAGACGGTTCTTATAAAACCCGTCTATGAAGTACAATTATCACAGATGGTTCGTATTAATAACCGTCTAGGATGTATCACAAACGGTTGTTTGTTGAAAACCATCCGTGATAGTTCTAAATATCACAGATGGTTATTTTTACGACCCGTCTGTGATACTTCACAGACGGTTTTCATCATGAACCATCTGGGATGTTACCTCTTCACAGACGGTTTTAGCGCAGCTAGTAACACAAACGGTCTCTGAATCAAAACCGCCTATGATTTCATGTAATACAGACGGTTTTGGTCAATCGTCTGTGATGAGGCATTCAGTATTAGCCTTTTTGTAGTAGTGTATGGCTTTTAGAAGATGTAATCTAAAGAAAAAGGCAAAATTGGGATTTCTGGAATTTTTAGATTTATTTTTCTACTAGAAAATTGGATTATGACGCAAGCAGGATGTCAGCACTAGGATTTTTGGAATGAAAAGAAATCCGAAGAAAAGTGGCTGAGGTTGACATGTGCGTCCCACAAGTCAGTGGTTGGGTCTACGGAAGACTAGGTTTATTTGGTTTTGGATATGGGGTTTGGTTTGACCGTGCCACACACATGCTGATGAGGCGGACATGTAGGCGACATGTAGGCGCGGACGCTGATGTGGACGGACACATCAGCTTAACGGCGAAGAGGCTCTGGACCGATGGTCGTTGACGATTGACGGTGTCTCACTAGCGATGAGTGGTACCAGCAGGTAGAGGGTGATATTGCGCATCTATTGATGCACTCACAGATGCACGAGAACAGCTGGACTGGCCGGCGGCGAGCTTTGATCGGCAAAGATGCTCCGGCCACTTGAAGGGGTGCTGGAGGTAGCCCAGGCGATGGTGCAGTCAATGTTGGTGGGGCGTCCACAGTGACAGTGCAATTCGAAGAAAATGAGCTCTGACCTTTAACTGTAAAACTCAAATTGGGGCGGCGCTAGGGTTTTAGGGGGTGCGGGGATTTGGGTTTCTAGATGAGGAGGCGATGGCGAACCTCGGGTTGCCTTTTATAGGGCCCAAATCGTGATTAGCATGCCAGATTAGGGAGATCCCAAATCGCGTCCAAAATGAACATGATGCAATCTCGGAGATAGGAAGGGTTATAGGATAAGATTTGGTTTGATTTGAACGGGAGGATAAGACGATTGGGAAACTGTATCTCTAGAGGATTATTTCGGTTGGAAACGATTTTGTCGTACAAAGCTTTGAGAAGACTTCAATGGCGGCTTTGGCGAAAACTCCCGCAGAGATGACGACGTGAGGTAGACAATGGACGCCCCACACGTCAGCGAGAGAGGAGGTGCGCGCGCAGACGGGTTGGAGTGAAAGGGAAAAGGCCGCGTGGGCTGGGCCAGAGGAAAGGAGAAATGGGCTGGGTCCGAAGAGATTCATCCCAAAGCATTAACTGAGATTTTAAATACATTTTCGATTTTAGAAAATTCAGTAAATCCAATTGGCCATTACAAAAAGCAAATGAACTCAAAATTTTTTAGAAAAATCTAGAAAATATATCCAAGTACATAGAACCCAAATAAAATAGTTTTGACAATAATTGATGTTGATATTAATCATATTAAATTATTTTAATACTGAAAGTCCATATTAAGCTTTAATTAACATTGAAATAAAACTCAAGGGTGAATTTTCAACTACTAACTAATCAAAAGATTTTTAAAGCTCAGAAAATTTGGATGTTACATTAACTCAGCAATCTACTACTCCATTTCTTGCGAATGGACTTGCGCGCGCGTCGTGTAGCGTGGATAATCCAGTGCGTCGGAAGGTGGCTATGATACCAATTGTTGCAATCCACTTCAATCACACAAGTCTCCGATACAAGTAGTAGCAGTTTGAAGAATATTGAGACTGGGAAGAGGAATAAGACTGGGAGTGGAAGAACAGGGAAAGGGGAAAGTTCCGAGTTAGCTATTCAGATATTACATCAGATGATTCCCCAACCGAAAAGCTATTGCCTATATCAGCACTGCCTTCTCCCAGGAGCTGACCGCTAGGGTCCACCATTCCAACCACAGGTAACGCAGTCGCTACGAAAGCCATTCCGCCGTAGGATACCGATCCGTCGGTTTATGTATGCGCCTGCTTATTCTCTCGCCTGGCCGACAACGAGCAGATCCTTGTACACCGTCATCTAGTGCCTCATGCTCTGTAACAGAATATTGCACGGGCTCTTTGTTCTTGCATGTCATGTGTAAACCAGTCATTGTAAAACGTTCCATCTCATGATCTAATATAAGTGCTGGACACGTTGGGACATGTCACTTGCAAAATTCAAGCAAACACATGCTTCGATATATATGACATGAAAAGCAACAAATAAATATGAGTCCAAGAGAACAATGCAACTGATAATGCAACTGATCGAATTGAGTGCTAGATAATACATGGGTGCAACGAAAAATTAATACAAAATGTAGAATATATGCACAACCGGACTAAGGCACTTTGCCGAGTGCCTCAGGCACTAGGCAAAGGCTCCTTTACACTCGGCAAAGGTTTTACCGAGTGCGACACTCGGCAAAGGGCACTCGGAAAAAAAATAATCGGCAGCGACCTTTGCCGAGTGTTTTTTCGCACTCGACAAGGCTTTACCGAGTCTTGGGGTTGGCACTCGGCAAAGAAAAGGTCCGATTCACGCTACCGCCCTGTTGACGCCGCTTGCCGAGTGCCAACCGGTGGCACTCGCAAAGAGTTTTACTTTTTTGAAAATGTCTTTGCCGAGTGTCGGAATGATGGCACTCGGCAAAGTTGTTAAAAAAAAAATTTTGAAAATTCTTTGCCGAGCGCCGCGTGGCCTGGCACTCGGCAAAGTTTTAATTTTTTTAAAAATTCTTTGCCGAGTGCCGTGGTGATGGCACTCGGCAAAGTTTCCAAATTTTTTTTTTTGAAAATTATTTGCCGAGCGCCGCAGGGCCTGGCACTCGGCAAAGTTTTAATTTTTTTTTAAAAAAAATTCTTTGCCGAGTGTCATGGTCATGGTACTCGGCAAAGCTGGAAAACTGAGATTTTCAGGTGCCCACATTCCCAGCTTTGCCGAGTGCCATGACCATGGCACTCGGCAAAGGACTTATTTGCCGTGTGTTACACTCGGCAAAGTGACCAAAAACTGCGTTTTTTATTTATTTTTTACATTCCATCACGACAAACAAATCCATCCAAACGTATATCAGATCAATCACATTCCTGGATTCCGAAGGGCGCACTGCTCTTCGCTTTTATATGCTGTTGAAGAATGATAACATTACTCCTTTCTCCAACTTCCACCTTCCTCTCACAGAGGAAAAAAAAAGGAAATGTGTAAACAAGAAGAACTTCCATAATGCACCTAACAAGACTAGACATTGATGGTGATGTGTCCAGAATACACGGTCGGTGCTAGAAACATGCATGATAACATAATCAAACCAGCAAAGCTAGCAATGTAGATATCTCAAAACAACACGAGTTCTTCAACGTGAACGCGAATCAATTCCAGCACATCAACACAAGTTCGGGACCTAATGACGAGAAGAATAATATGGCGCCGTAATCGCATAAACATCCGATAGAAACAATCACGAGTTCAGGACAATCCGCGGCACAACGATCGAGTGTAGCTTTCAAAGACCAACAATGGACTTCTAGATGGCACGGTTGTTGCTTCATTCGAGATAGTCAATCGGACTTGCCCTCCTGCGCACCGACCTCCCGCAGATAGTGCTCGCGTCCAAAGACCATGCACCTGTATATACCGAATTAGAAGTTTGCCACATAAATTATATGCTCACAGACGGCACTAAAGCCAATTCCTTAGAAATGATCCATCAAGAGCACGAGAATCCTTGCAATAGGGATGAGCTTTTGAATCACAATTACAAACTACTAGCACGAGAAAAGGGTTCAAACTTATACTACCATGTTGAGCATGGATCAACCAACATGAAATTTTTGGTGAAACATAAACGACATGGAAAAATTTTGTACATAGTGGATATTGCCCTGTTCTTCATGAAGGATACTAACCTTATTCCCTATTTTCACTAGCCAACCAAACATCAAGGAGATATAATCGGTGGTGTGGTTCATGTACAAATAAATGGTGGACTTCATCTGAGTAGCTTTCATTGTAATGTTGATCATTTGATTTAGAGCATTTCGCTAAAGTGGTATCTCTTAACTTGAAGCATTTCTTAATGTAATAGTTTGATTTGGAGTATTCCTCAACCAAGACCATAATTGCTATTGTTCAAAGAAAGCTCTTAGTCTATTATGTTTAGGTCCATCCAGCTCTGTTTATAGAGCACACAGGAAGTTGAACTGCATCTCTCTGCTCACCTCATTCTTTACATAATAAACGGAGATTCCATTCTCTAATAAGATTTACAAGCATTAACCTATACCATTGTCAAGTAAGTGGCAAGGAGATGCAAGTATGCAACTAGACATCCACTGTAAACTCAAATTAAAAATATATACTACCAAAGGATGAGTGTGAATGATATTTCAAGAACTAGATCAACATTTCAAAGTATAAACATGGAGTTCATGAATGCTCTTCATAAATCAATAGCCACATGAAAATGTAACTTGTATTCCAAAGAAAATAGATACCTATAAATGAGATTGAGCATGTGCACTCCAACAAGATTAAAACACATTACAAATGTTAGGATAAATGTACTTATATGCGTGGTGAGGGTCCTAGGTCGACTATTACTTTTGACACATAACCTTCCTAAGTATATTGATACGACAACGTGTTAACTTGAGTGCCACCGCCATGAGATCACAATAACATTCTCACCACTCGAAATTCGAAATCTTACGGAGAACCAAAGCATCGAAAAGCAATCTTCTAACCTAATGTAGAGTGGCACCTTTTTGTTCCTAAAATAAATTTGAAATACTTTAAACTACCTACATGAAGACTTCCTTGAAAGCTTTAAAATAGCTTGAATGGGAAATTTTCCTCAGTTCAACAATTCCTTGATCAACTATTAGTCAACATATCAAGCGGTCATGGCGAGAACATACAGAATTCACTACGCAAAGACAATTGTTACATCTAGTGAGCTAGGTTTTAGTACAATATTGGTTATATGTGTAATCAAACTCAATTGTTACGAAAGATCAAACACTACATCCGATTATCACTAGAAATCAAGAGTAACTCCACAATACCTTAACACAATTCTTCTTTTAAATTTCATACTTTCACTACATAGCGAAAGCCAAAACTAAACAATGAACAATTGGATATTGACGATTCGAAGTGCAATTCACATGAGCAAAGAAGCAACCGATCACAGAGCATATGTATAAAATCAAAATATTGATCACTAGAACTCAAAAATCAAAATCATTGATTTATACAGGTATGGTAATACCGATCCAATAGCGAGAATGGCTGGCGATACTTCTTGTCCTCGCACGCCCCGGTGGCGAATACCCCCTCACACTGGTATGCGTGGAGCCGGCTTAGTTGCCACGCACCCATCAAGATCGAGCTCAAGCGCCCACCGAGAAACTTGTCGCGGCTCGTGCTCGATGGCGAAGAAGAGCCCGCCACGAAGTTCGAAATCTCACCACTCACCACGTTATTGACCTTGACCCCACCAATGGGCGCCTCTGCGCCGCCAGAGGCCTCGACGACCTCGAGTCCCGCACGACCGGATCTTGGGGTTGAGAGCGCCCGCCCGCATGATCTTGGAGGCGCGGAAGGTGCCGCGGCGGTGGATGATGTACACGTTGGAGCCGCATTTGGTGAGGAAGTTGGCCTCCTCCATGGCGAGCCGCCGCCGCCGGCGACGGCGATGGGCTTGTTCGGAAGAGAGGCGGCGCGTCGCAGACGGCGCAGCGAGATGCCGCGTTCCAGAGGCGTCGGACCGGGAAGTGGCGTCGGCGACGGCGCTGTGGCGATAACGACGAGCGTCGGCGAGGACGTGGTGGAGTCGAGGCGACGCGGAAGGGGCGAGCGGAGAAGTCGACGGCGGTGACGGTCGGTGAGGATGTTGGTCCCGGCGGAGGGATCTGGCGCGCAATGGTCCATGAGGTCGAGCCGATGATGCCGTCGGGAAGCCCGGAAGTTTCGACGTCGGTGGTGGTGGTGAGCTGGCCTCCCGCGGCGATGTCGTTGGCGAGCCACCAAGAGCGCGCGGCGCGGCGGCGCGGCGGCGGCGGCGCGGCGGCGGCGCGCGGCGCAAGAATGAGTGTCCGGTGTGTGCGTGTGTGCGGGTGCGTGCGTGGCGGCAAAAACTTTTAAGTGTCGAAGGTTTGCCGAGTGCCGAGATCTGCACTCGGCAAACAATTTTCAAATTTTTTTTAATTTTGTTTGCCGAGTGCCCGAGATCTGGCACTCGGCAAAGAGTTTTTTTTTAATTTTTTTTTAATTTCCTTTGCCGAGTGCCCCGGATATGGCACTCGGCAAAGAGGTTTTTTTATTTTTTTAAATTTTTTTTAATTTCTTTGCCGAGTGCTGAGATATGGCACTCTCGGAAAGAGGAATTTTTCAAATTTTTTTAAAATTTTTTCCTCCAAATTATTTTCAAAAACAACAGACCTCTCCCATCTTTTGAGAGTCGTGCATGCGGCACTCGGCAAGAGACCCTTGCCTAAGAAGTGCCATGGCGCAAGATTTCGCTAAAGATTTTTTATATTTTTATATTGGCCTCCAAATTTTTTGCAGCCCTACTACTGATGATCAGTACTCTATGTTAGATTTGGCACATTTTTATGGCTTTTGTTATACTTAGTTAATTTATTTCATTTACTAGAATTATTTGGAAAATGCAAATTTGAATCTGCGTGCATCGAATAATGGAATTTAATGATTCAAAATGATAGTCATGTTATTGATTGTAGTGTGAGGCGTATCAGACGGACGAAATTTGGACATCTTGTTGATTGAAACATGATCAGTGAACTTGCGGGCGAAGTGTTTTAAATTCTATAAAAGCAAACAAAGTCCGAAAATTATGAAACTTGTGGAGATGTCATGATATCATATGTGGAGGCTGTGATAAAAATTTGAGAAGGTTTCGTGCGTTGTCACGCACGATGCTTTCAAACCCAGACATCTCCACCGATATAAGTATCACATGTGGAGATGTCCTGGTTTGAAAGCATCGTGACGTGACAACATACACTAAACCTTCTCAAATTTTTATCACACCTCCACATATGATATCATGACATCTCCACGAGTTTCATAATTTTGGACGTTGTTTGCTTTTATAGAATTTTAAACACTTCACCGCAAGTTTACTGGCCATGTTTCACAACAAGATGTCCAAATTTCGGTCCGTCTCTGATACAATTTCACACTACGATCAATAACATGACTATCATTTTTGAATCATTAAATTCCATTATTCGATGCACGTGGCTCAAATTTGCATTTTCCAAATAATTTAGTAAATGAAATAAATTAACTAAGTATAACAAAAGTCACAAAAATGTACCAAATCCTAACATAGAGTACCGACATCAGAGTAGGGCTGCAAAAAATTTGGAGGCCAAAATAAAATATAAAAATCTTTGCCGAAAGTCGTGCCATGGCACTGCTAAAGCGGGGTCTTTGCCGAGTGTCGCATGCATTTACACTCGCAAAGATTTATTTTGCCGAGTGCCAAACGCGGCGCGCGGCAAAATTTGACGTCGGCGGAACCGTTACCTCAGCCGCTTTGCCGAGTGCCCCTTTGCGAGTGCCCGCACTCGACAAAGGTTGAATGTACCGAGTGTTAATCTTTGCCGAGTGCATGGCACTCGGCAAAGAGGGCTTTGCCGAGTGTAGTTCTTTGCCGAGTGTCGCACTCGGCAAAATAGCTCTTTACCGAGTGCCCGATATTTGGCACTCGGCAAAGATTTTTGCACTCGGCAAAGGGGCTGTGTCCGGTAGTGATGTTCACTATTAAGTTACATGTACCAACCAGTTCACCTAAAAGATTAAGCTGATGAGGAAAGATGAACAATTCACTTATACTTCAACACCCCCCTCACGTATAAGTTCCCTCAGACCTAAAACATAGAATAGAAATGAGCTGCAATTATTTTTTTAATTGCGTCAGCTAGGTCTTGAACTCAAGACCTCTGGACCTCTTGACTCTAATACCATATTGAGTTACATGTATCAACTAGTTCACCAAAAATTTTAAGCTGATTAGAAAAGACGGATAATTCACTTGTACTTCAACATTCACCGGGTACATCACATAAAAAAGAGTGCAATGTTGCTTGGACACTACATAAACGGCGAGCGGAGTAAGCAAAAACCATGCAAACATTGCATATATGAATCGAGTGTACGTGCATGCACTCAATTAATATGAGAGCAGGCTCAGCGCCACCGCGGACAAGATCGCTGCAAAAGCCGGCCACCCTGTCCTCCGGTCGGCTGCTGCCGCGGCCGTGGCGTCTGCCTCCGTAGAAGGCGCTTCGTCAGGCGCCCCCACCTCCGAAGACGACGGGGTTTTCTTCCCGGGCTTCCCCATGGCCGCAGCCGCTGGCGCCTCGGCACCGTGCTTCTTGGCGTTGGGGCCGAACAGGTCCGGCGGGAGCAGGACCTTGTCGACGGAGTAGACGGCCAGCGGGAACTCCGAGTAGAGCGGACTCCCGAGCGTCGTCTCCATCAGTCCCGACGAGATATTCACCTGCTGGTTGCCGCCGGTGGTGACGTTGACGGTGCACACGCCGTGCTGGCCGGAGGCCTGCGTGCGCACCGGGTTGGTCGTGGTCTCGAACGTGACAAAGGTGTGGTACTTGGGCAGGATGTGGAACAGCACCAGCTCCGACTGCTCCTGCGCGTCCATCCGGTTGAGGGTGCCGGACTTGAGGCCGCCGAACGCCGCGTCGGTCGGCGCCAGGATCGTGAGCCCGTCGGCGTTCCTGTCGCTGTCGAGCAGGCTGGCCACCTGCGAGGTCACCTCGGTATCCTTGAGCAGGCGTATGAAGGTGTTGTACCGGGTGGCGTTCTTGAGGATGTCGGTAAGGTTGAGCGGCGGCGACGGGGCGGGGCTCGGAGCGTCGACGACGGCCCCCGTTGAGACGACGAGACAGATAGCAAGTGTTAGGAAAACGAGAGACAATGTAGCTTGGAGGGAAGCCATTTTGTTTACTTAGTAGTACCTAGTAGGCTAGTATACAAGGAGTGATCGTGCATGTAGTACTACTGTGCAGTGGAAGTGGGAGGTTTAAGTAGCGGTGGTGATGTGTGAGTAGGAGGAGGAGGGCTTTCTAGCTGTTAAATAACTGCCAAATAGTTGGTTCGTCCATCTTTTCCTAAAAGGAGGTGAACATCAAATGTTTTGTTCTGACTATCTTGGTGGCATATGCATATCTATGCACAGGGGACCAGAGAGGTTGTGACTGGGGATCAGATGAGGCATTGCCGGCTTATTGCGGTTGTGTTTGCTCTATGCTCTTTGAAGTTTCAACTTCCAATCGAGGATGCAAGCTGGTACAACCAGGTGATTAATACTCTGCAACCGATTAACATAATGTTTTCTGCATTTGTATAGGGCCGTATGTATGTCCGTATTAAGGCTCTTGGTTCGGTTCTTCAAATCACTGTATGTAGACCATCCAAACGATCGGGGAGATGATATATGATCCTTTAGATCAGGGCTAGCTGCCTACATGCAAGGCTGCAACTGCATGTACCACATCCTTTTCTTGCCGCATTCCATCCTGATCTTGCTCATTCACTAGCAGGGTTTTAAATGGTGATCATCGCACGGCCGTGGCGCCGAGTCCGGCAAAAAGTTATGCGTATATAGCGAATTTTATTTTTTTTCAAATATTTAAATATTTTTTACTGTTGTATATTCATAAAACTAATAGAATGATATCAAAATAAAAATATGCAAATAGATTAAATGAATCTTATTATCTCATAATATTAAAACTTGGATCATAAATCATATATCAAGCACCATTCTATAAATAATGAACAAAATAATCATAATTTGAGCCAATAAATTAAAAAATAATATACCATTTCTCCTCTTTCTCTCTCGGTCGGCTAGACTTTTCCTTCTTTGCTTGCTTTTCTTCTCCTTTGGCCGAAGTGATTGTAAGCACATGCATAGTTTTCCTCCCTTGTGGTGCCTTCCTCCTTCACCTCCCGCTGGACTCCTTGTGAACCTCTAACAAGCCTACATTCATGATTCAAGCAATTAGGCATCATTATTGTTCTTTTATACAAATCTGAATTCTCAATTAATGGATTCACCTTATCATTGCCCAAATCATGTGTAGGTGTTGTTATCACTACACCATGGCATAGTATTAAGGGCAATCAAACTGCCAGAGAAAACCGCTTTGCAAAGCAAATTAACTGTCGGCAATGTGTTTCCCCGGCACTTATTGCTGCCTGGTAAAGTGCTGCCGGGAAAGACATTCCCCGGCAGATATGTGGATTGCCGACAGTTAATTACCCTAGAAAAATTATTTTTCCCCGACAGTAATAGTTTCCCCGGAAGTTAGTTGTTTCCCAGCAGTTAAGAGTTTCCCCGGCAGTTATACGTATTGCCAGCAGCTTACAAGCCCTTGATTGTCTGTTTTCCCGGCAGTTAAGTGCCCTAGATAAGTTGGTTTTCGCCGGTAGTCAGGTGTTTTCGCTGGTAGTCAGAGTTTCGCCGGCAGTTAACTGCCCTTGATTATCCTTTTCCCGACAGATATATTGCCAGCACTAGCATGATTCCCGACAGATTAGGTACCTAGGAATATAGATGTCAAATACTAACAAAATTTAATTATGCCGCTCGGAATAGTGAATTTAATATTTTTCCAATAGTTTGCGCCATTCAATCAGAATTTACAAAACATACAATTTTCTCAATTGTACAACTTAGAAAATATCATATCAACAATCAAATACAGCTTACAACACATAGATGAAATTCAGATGATGCAAAATACATAAACCTGAAATATGAAATTACTGATAAGCACAACAGTACATGTGCAGTACACCATACACATGCAATTTCAGAATTCTGAGCATTCTAATATAGCCATGGTCTCCTCGGCATGTACAAAAGATCCACACAAAAGAAGTCGACAATACTAGTCTATCCTTGACACATGTAAATACTCCAACTCCTTCTACCACAATACTAGTCTATTCTTGGCATGTACAAAACATATACGCAAAAGAAGTCGACAATGAAGTTGTCCACATAATGAAATCATCACGCTATCACTATTTGCAAACAATATCATGAAGATTAGGTTCATGTATATGTATAAAAATATGTCAATACATGCGCGTAGAATTTGTACAGTATCTTAGCTAACAATACTCATAGGAGAGAACCAAAAATTCTATAATAAGAGAAAACCAGAGTACATACTCACTGGAGAGAGCTAACAATTTGCAACAAACGAAAAACATTGTACATACTCACTAGAGAGAGCTAAGAATTATTATTGGTCAATGGCAACAGATTGTCTCAAACAGTACAGGAGAAAACAACAAAGATCAAGGCATGCATGTCGACCACTTTTAGCATAAGAAATCAAGAGCATAACAGTAAACCGAAGTCCAAAGATGAGCAAACAACCAAAAAAACATTAGCCCTGTTCGCGACATGCGACTATCGAAAATAAACTCACCATGAAACGAAGGAAATGTTTGGGACTTTGGGCACTAATAGCTAGGTTGTTTTGGGCTCACTGGATTTCTAAATGAGAATAGCATAAGTTTCACTAACAAAACCAAAGACGCAGCAAAGGATGCCTGTTTACATATATTTCAGCGCTACTCCTGATAGATAAAACCTGCAATGAAGGTCCACAAGGAAGCATTAGATTATTAGAAACCTCAAGTTGCAAGATGAATAAATGTTATAAATTATGATTGATCTGAACCTATACATGGTAGAATTAAAGGGCTCGTCCTGTAGAATCGAGACAGTTCAGTAGAGAGGAGGCAGAGATAATAAGTAATCATCCAAAATTCTAAGTTGAAAGCTCGATCATCCAAAATCTGAAGTAACAATCTATAGGCATCAATGTCTAGATTCTAGAATCCATGATATCCATTGAACTGCGGGAATCGCAGTTACGTATCAATCCCTGCAAGTTTGTATCACTGCATGAGCTTCTTCATTATTTACTTATAGATCAAGAATCCATTGATCTCGTGTGGCCGCTGGATGGAAAAAAGGAGCACAACAGTAAACTGAAGTCCGAAGATGAGTAAACGACCAAAAAAACATCAGCCATGTTTGCAACTATCGAAAGTAAACTCACCATCAAGTATGAAGATATGAGAACGAGAACTTTTCTATAAAGATATCTTCCCCTCCAGTGTAAAATTAGTATATCTCGGTCTAATGTGCCCAATCAAGCCACCGTTTCCCCAGTTTCCCTACAAATATAAAGCGGCACCCTATGGAAAAGTACTAAACTCCATGTTACTACTATGTCCATTTCACCGGCCATACCTAACAAAGAACTTCTACTAACACAGGACAACGGGTACGAAATCGCACAAAAGAGCCACAGATAAGCAATTCCAGAGCAAGCTCGTCGGCCACAACCACCCAAGCAGAAACTTGCACAGTCCTAATCTACACAAATAGCAGCCATTGCCTTATTGCCGCATCAAGAAACAACCTTAATTCATGCCAGATCATTCCAGCGCTTGCCATTCCCCAGTTAACTGGGCGTAGGGGATCAGAGCAGGTCGGCACGGCAGGGCAGGTCGGGACGCAGAGCGCCAAGAGGAAGTAGAGCGTCGGCTGGAGACGGGCCGCCACAGGGGACACGAGCAGGCGCGGGTGCCTCGTAGGAGGTCCTCTGCGGGCACCCCGACCTCCTCCGTAAGGAACCGCAGCGCGGCAGCGAGGCAGAGGAGAGGATGACGGCGATCTCCTTCTCGGCGAGTCAGTGGTTGATGCGAGCGGTGGACCCTCCGGGAGCACAAACATCCATGCCTCGGAGCACCACGTTCGGGAGCACCACAGGCTCCTCCTTTCCCCCTTCCTTACCCGAAACCCTCGGAGCCGAATCACTCCATGCCATGACCCAGCACATCCAGAGCAACACGGCGATCTCCCCCGGCGCCAGCCTCCGTTAGCCTAATATTTTGGCCGAATTGGATTATCGTGTCAACTAGAGTATTGTTTATGAGTCAGTTAAGAATCTACAGAAATTGGGTTTACCTCTTTTTGACTTCCAGTTCTTGAGTTATGTCAATTACCGTGCGCTGTCCAGAAACGGTATATGGCAGGAAACGTTGTTTTTCAGTTTCAGCTTTGTAAACTCGCTTTGAGTCGCAAGCAAGCGGCGAGAATGCCGATTAGTAGCGCTGAGTATTTTATGTCTTAATTGAAATTATTTTACCTGTTTAGGAGGTGAAGCCTCAGGTTTATGAGTATCATCTTTGCCGCTAACGCCGCATCGTGGAAGGCAAGTAAATGTAGCGGTTGTGCTCGCGGTTAACCCGTTGTTCTTACTACTTGCACTATGCATGATTGACGAATGTTAAACGATATGCCATGGTTACATGTTTTCTAAGTATGAATGTGGTAGCAAGATATTAATCAATTGCTATGTTTGGATGAGTTTGGGTAGTATTGTGGTAATTTGCTTAATGAGCCAAATGCGGAATATGAAAATAAACTCAAGGTGGACATGTTGATAATTCCTTGTGGTTACATTCATGATGATCATGTTGTGGTCTATGTGGTAGAATTCCCTTTAGATCGATCGATTTTGATCTTGGTGAATCGAGTGGGGTTATGTGGTAATGGTTTTATGACACAATGGTATTGTGCTTAATGAGACACATGTGGATTATGAGGAAGTATTCATGATGAGTATGTTGTTGACATTCGTGGTTAAATTCTTGTGGTTTATGATAATCATATCATTCATGACATGTCATAACATTTGCATTGTGGATGTCGCCGCTTATAGCCGCGATCAGTGCTGTACAACATCGCATTGTCAGTAGCACGATGTACACTTTTACCTTATTGGGCAAGGTGCAGTGGAGCATAGCATGCATATGCATTACATTGTGGAAAGATCATTTGCATACTTATGCAATATATTGAGGTGAAGTTATTTTGCAAACAAACGCAACTTCATAGTTGCAATGTGGAAATTGACTCATGAGAGTCTCTTGTGGTATGAGTAATGTGGTTGTGGTGGTGGAATGGGGTTCATCCTTGTGGTATGGTAGAGGTTGTGATTGTGGCATGAGATTCTTCTCTCTTGTGGTAATTGTTGATAGCAGGTTGTGGATGCGAGAAATAGTAAAGTTATGAGGTAAAACATGTTAATACTTTATTGTCATTGGTAGTGGTAGTGGTGAATAATATGAAACAGTTGATCAAGATTCAATTGTTGATATTTTACTATCATTGGTAGTAAATATGGTTGAGGCTATAATTGTGATCATTATGGAATTGGATATTGATGCTTAATATCTTTGTAGTTAAATTAGCTTGTAAATGAATGTGGATTCATATTATGGATGTGGACATATGGATACTTTAATGATGTTGTATATTTGTTTGTAGTCCGAATAGCTCTGTTAAAGCAATTTGCTTGCTGAGATTTTATCTCCACGACCTCCCCTCGTTTATCGCCGCCGTGAGCTCGATTCGGACGGGGAGGCGTAGCATGCGCGAGCTGGGGTGTTAAACCTAGCACGACGAATGGATGGCGTCAGGCGCACGGGCTCCTTATCTCCTCGCCTCGGCGTACACCTCACGCCACCTCACCTAGCACCGCCGAGGACCGGCTTTGACCGCCTCGCTAGTCCTAGGCGGCCCTCCCGCGTAGCTCGTCGTCTTGAAGTCGCGGCGGCTTCCCTCCGTCGAACGGCTAGGCGGCGCCTAGTCGCCGCCTTAGCTTGTCTTCTTGAACCCAGGGAGGGAGGTGGGGCGGCCAGGAAGGTGGGGTGGCACTGGGAGGAAGGGGCGACAAGGGAGGTGGGGCAAGGTGGGGCGGCGCTGGGAGGTGAGGTGGTCAGGAAGGAGGGCAGCGCTGGGTATTCCCGGTACATGTTTTGCCACTAATCCAATTTTTCTTCGCAGATAATTGCCCTTAATTCTATGCCATGATGTAGTGTATGCAAGTGTGAGTGCAAAGGATGTCCTCATCAATTCCTCAGTGTTGTTTGTGTCTACGACGTATGTCGTGTAGAACATAGAGGGGTTGTATCGCAAGATGAGATGGGAATGAAAGGTAGAAGGATGCCAGGCTATACCTGAGTCCCTACATCGTTGATGCGGGGAATTACGGAAAGTCATCCACTTAAAGCTGTAGCCTGGGCTCCATGAAAGTCATCCACTTAAATCTGTCTTGTATTGATGTTACAGTGCTTACAAGAGGGGTTACAAGTGGAATGTTTGACAAACATATTCATCTTAGGCTCCTTTCTCATGCTTAACATAAATTTAGTGGGATTTAGTTAGACCGTTTAGTAAATTATAGAAAATACTAGAATAGGGATGGAAAATTTTGGAAGACATTTTATGATATGTTTTGGACAGAAGTGTACTTCTGGAAATTAGTTTATGAAAATAAAAATAAAGTGGTTTTGACTTGGACGATAGGTATGTTGAGATGGATTTAGGGTTTGCGGTAGTCTCACCCGGGTCGATTCACACTTACACAAATCATTGGATTAGCATCAACTTGTTCAGACTTGGCCAAATAATAGCAACAACACTCAAGTAGATTATGACTTACCAGAATCGGTTACCTTCATTAACTAGAATCAAATTGGTTCCCAATGGTGCACAAGAGATCTAGGGACTAAGCCATATTCTAAGCCTACATTCATTTCAGTCCAAGGAGGTACTCTCACCACACCATGGAAGTGGCGAGCAAATTCAGGTCATATGTAACCATCCAGACAACATCTCTTGCATCTAGGCATCCCTCCTCCCTCCTAATGCAACTAACCAAACAACTTCTCAGTACAACCTGGCAGAATAGAAACAGCCAACCAAACAACCCACGTTATATCCACCTAGCCAGGCTAGGGCCAGCCTAGATGGCTCATACGGGCCACGCTAGGATGGTGCAGCAACCAAGCACGCCCCTTAAGGACCAAACCCAAGTGTTCTTGATCCGAGCACATCTTGTACAACCACATGTCCTATGGGGAGGGTCTGGTAAAATAATTTATTGAGTCCTAGCATTATACCTGCAGGATGTAGATGTAGGTTTATTTTCTTTTTGGGTGTATGGATGATGTTAAAAGATGTCCAAGTGCTCTTGCAACCTACAAGCAAGGCTTGCCCATCTCACAACGGTGAAATGCACATGATGATGGTAGAAGACGTCCATGTCTTGAGGCTCCTTGAGCGGGTTGATCTTGGGAGACGAATTGTAAACACCTTGTTATAACTTCTCGGTCACGTACGCTTTATCATATTGAGTGTAAAATGCGCTGACAAAATGAATTGGCTATATCTTGTGAGTAAAGCTGTGTGTTTGTCTGCAGAGTGATATATGAAATCTATTTGAATAGTCATGCCCCTAGTTATGAGCATTGTGTTGGGACCCAAACTTACCTTTCTGGACCCTCCATGTATACCGAGATAGTCCGATGATCAGTCGTTAGCTCACACAGTACAACATTGATGAATATCACATCCATACATACGATTAAATAAAAGGGGTACGTTATTACACAAATATTTATAATTAGGCCTCATGGGCAGGGTATACAAACTAGGCCGCATTGGCCGAATGAAATTTAGAGTCTTGCAATGGAAATTTAAAATAGTGGGTTGTGGAGACCCAACCCTAGGGCACCCGAGAGGACCACTGGAATCTCCCAGGAAGTCCATCAGGACCTCCCAGGAGGTCCGGTAGTACTGCCCAAGGCACCGGTAGGGCCGTGCCTTTGTAGTACCGCACGAGGCTCCAGTAGGACCACTCGGGGTACTACAACCAAAATCTCCCAGGGCCACCTGGTGGTCTAATAAATTCACCCAGGAGGTCCAACAAGACCACCCAAGACACCTTACCAAACCACTAAGAGGACTGAGAATGGCCGTGAGACCAAGGATCACCCCAAGATCATAACCAGTCCAAGGGAGGTCATGAGACAAGGGATCACCCTAAGCCTTCTGTGATAAAATAAGCTAGTCCCAAGGATCATGTGCTAGCTTCTCACAGTACACAAAGGTGGTGACATCCATCACGCATACATGTAATAACCAATATCAACAAAGTTGCTTACAAAAGCGGCCTTGGGCCGAACATAAAATACAAAAGATTCAAAAGAAGGGCAGTCCATCAGCACGCCATAACCAACTGACTGGAGGGCACAACCTAACCACTTTGGTCCTCTTCTTCATTGCTAAAGTCTTCTCCTGTTAAAGATTGCATTGAGCAAGAGTAAGCACAATGTAACATCCCAAAGTGTTGTTACCAAAATAAAATAAAATAAAGTATTGGATTTTTGAAATTTGAAAGAGTTTGATTGCCTTATTTGAATTTCTGAAGTTTTCAAAGTCAAAATGTAAAATTTATTTGAAGTTCCTTAAGTTTTGTTTGGTTTGATCTGAAAAATAAAATTTTAAATAAATTCTAGAGTTTTCTGAAATTTTAAAAGCTTTTTCCTAAGTATTTTTTTAAAGCCAAAACAATTTATTTGCAAAAACTATTGCCAATTATAAGTTGGAACTATTTTTATTAAGTCCAAAATAAATAAGGGAATTTGTGTGAATTTTCTCTAAAGTTTTGGATTTATTTTGCTATTTTCTAAAGCCCCTTTTAATTATCTGGAATTAAATCAATTGGAAAGTCAATTAGAATTCCCTAAATTAGATTTGGGCCGAATTCCCCGGCCCAACCCTAATTTTTCCCGCGCCCGGCCGCTTTTGGCCCAGCTCGGCCCGCACACACTCACCCTCACCCGCCCTCTCCCCAACCGTCCGATTGGATCGGACGACCACCATCGCTCCACGCCACCATCTCCTCTGCCCTCATCAAATCGCAATCTGACGACTCGCGACCCCTTCTTCCTCGCGCAGAGCTACACCCGCCGCCATTAGCGCTCGCGGCAAGCTCCAAATCCGCCGTGATTTCTTCCCCCTTTCTTTCCGGCCACGCGATTAATCTCCCGATCGCCGCCACTCCTCCCGGCCGTTGCCCCTCGTCCACGTGCGAAATCGCCGGGAACGCCACGCCACCACCTCCGCAATCCCCGCCGCCAATCTTCCCCTCCCGACCTCCTCCGGCCTCTATAAATGGAGCACCGGGAGCGCACCGCCCTCCTCATCCCGCTCCCACCACTCACCCCTCCGCTCCTCGCCTCTCCTCGCCGGATTTCGCGAAATACCGCCGCCGGCCGTAAAGCACTACGTAGCCCCTAGTGTCGCCGTCACCGCCGCCGTGTCCACCCCGACCACACCAACGGCATCGCCGCCACCTCGCCGTCCCCGTGCGCATCCCCTCGCCATCGAAGCACCGCCGGAACTCGTCGCCGCCGCGAGCCCGACATCGCCGCCACCTCTTACCTCGCCGTCGGCAAATCCCTCGTGCCCTTGCGCCGCCATGGTAAGCATCGAGTTCCCCGTCGCCTCCTCTTGCGTTTGGTATCACTCACACCCCTCGCCGGAGCTCCTATCGCCGGCGAGCTCGACGCCGTAGCGCCGCCAGCCTAGTGCCGACGTGGCAGTGCCACGAGGGCGCCACCCAACGCCACATCGCCACCTTTTGCCCATGTGGCGTCCAGGTCAATGCCTGTGTGGGAACAGCTCACACCCCCCCCAGTCTCAATCACTCGTGGACTTGGTCCACATAAGCCATTAGACCGATAGGTGGGTCCCACATGTCAAAAATTCTTTTAATTCTTTTAAAATTTCGAAAATCAGCCGCTGACGTCATCTTGCGCAATAAACCGATTTTCTTTTAGAAAAATAAATCAAGAAATTCAATAAAATCTGATTTTAGGGTTTATTCAGATTTAAAACTTCCCGGGGTTCGTTCTCCCTCATGCGAACTCCGATTTTGTCGATTCAAATTCCTAAATTCATATAAAATCAAGATCTAGCCATCTAAGCCAAAATTATTTAATTTTGAGTTCATTTGATCCATAATTCCTTTAAACCCTAATTTATTATTTCATGTAAATCCAAACTTCTAAAATTCATATCTTTTGCATTTGAACTCCAAATTGGGTGGTTCAAATTGCAAAATCTTTATAAAATAATTATCTAGCTAACTAAACCAAAATATTTCTGGTTGGAGTTAATTTGATCTGACTTTTTGAATTTATTTGAATTTGAGTTGAATTGGTCGTATTTTCACGATTAGATTTAACGACTTGAGAGTCGATTTTTATTGTTGGAAGAGCTTATAAGAAGATTGATTTTGACTGTATGATCATCGTGATTGTACACCTGGAGAAAGTACTTGTGAGTACTAGGTGACCTGTTAAGAAAAACAACATCACCTTAGTACCAGTTGATCTGTTAAGGAAAACAACATCACCGCAAGCAAGGCAAGTTATACCCTTGATCATATCGATCCCATCATTTAAAATTATTTATATTCTGTTTTAAATTAGTACTGCATGCATATATTTATACATTTATTTTAATTCCCTGTTTTAATGGCCCAGTTATTCCCATTTTTCTTGTATGGCCAATTTGAATGTTGAACGTGAATACCTTGTCACAATTAGGCAAAATGGTATTAAAATTAATCACATGCTTAACCAATGCTTATATCAAATTTTGTAATGGGGAAATTTTAGCCAAATCTTCCAAATTTGATTTGAATTGGTTCTATGGTATTGTTTTACCATAGAAGGTTTATAAAATACTTTTCTTCGGAAAATAAAATAAAAACGGGTTTGGACTTGGGCATAATGGATGTTTGGTGGGTGCATGTTAATGCACCGCTTAATCTGTTAGGTTAAGGCCCGTGGTTAGTCCGAAAGTTGCCCAAGTCAGTTAAGGACTGGTCTTCGAGCGCATGATGCTACGCCTTACCGTACCACCACATGTCTTGTATGAGCATGACCTGGCTAATTAATCTGCAATGTTTCACCGTGGTCGTTCCCTACAGATGCAATGGGTAGTCATGTTACGACTTATGTTAGTCCCACCTAGCGCAAGAGGGGGCCCGAGCCCGGAGGTCTTTATTCCAAAGGGGGTGGCGAAACCGTAGCGAGGGGTAACTGCGATGGAATGGCGCATTGTAAAGGCCTCGTGATAATCACTTAGTCGCACACCTTCGGAAGTGTGTCAGACGGACATTAAAAGTCGATTATCTCTTGTGGGTAAAGCTGTACAACCTCTGCAGAGTGTAAAACTATTCGAATAGTCGTGTCCACGGTTACGGACATGCTAGCAGAACTACTCAAAGTTAGACTCTAGTTTTGTTTGAAAAAGACTTCTTCAAACTGGTTTATCCAAATGGGATTTGGGCAGGAAGCCATGTGATAGGAGGATATCCTTCACCATTCATGTGTGAATGTTATTTGACTATAAAACTGAGAATTTATAAAATGATTTGTAGTTTTAGATTATCTGCTTTGGAACTTAGTACAAGTATTTAAAGAAAATACTGCTTTACGCAAATAAACCAATAAGCCATCCTTTGTTACATCCATATATGCATGCCATTCTGTTACTTGACGGGTGTAACTTGCGAGCACGGAAGTTGTGCTCATACTTGCTTTATGCAAATAAAATTTCAGAGGAGAAGGACTTCACTTCAGGTGTGGAACGTGACGACTAGGCCGCTACCCCAGTCGATTGCCTGTGGTAGATTGCTAGACCCTACTTCATCTTCGTCTTCCGCTGTGTTCTTTATTGTTGGCTGTAAGCCTCTTTTGTAATAAACTCTGTTGATTATTAATAAAGTCGTGATATGAATTTGTTATCATATTTGTTTACTGTGTGAACTAGTACTGATCATGGGACTAGTTCAGAAATGCACAGAGGATCTGGAATGTTAATCCTGGTTCTGACACACCACAACCGTGCTCGCAAGTCACACCCGTGGAGTAACAAGATGACATACATAAATGGATATGTCAAGTGAAGGCTAATATGGTTAATTTGCATAAATCCAAGTTTCTTTCAATTACAAGTAATAAGTTCCAAGGCTGATTTACCATAATTAAGAATTCATTTACCAAATCAGATTTTACAGTTGGATAATAATCATCATCAAATGGTGAAGGATATCCTCCTTTCACAAGGCTTCCCGCCCCAACCATAGGATAGAAATCCCTAAACAGTTTATCAAATCCTTTTTAAAACAAAACCAACATCTAACTTTGAGTTGTCTTGGCCAGCACGTCCGTGACCATGGACACGGCTATTCGAATAGTTTTCACTCTGCAGAGGTTGTACACTTTACCCACATGACATGATTTCTCTGGTTTGTTCGACACCCGTCGATGCCACCTCTCACTACCAAAGGTAAGAGGTCTAGAGCTCATGACAAGGCCTTTACAATGCATCATTCCACCGCAGCCCCTCCTCGCTAAGGTTTCGCTTCCATTGGAACGAGATCCGCCGGAAAAGCCCACTCTTGCGCCAGTGGGAAACATAGGTTATAAAAGACCATAGGCCATGAAAGACCTCCCACACATCAAAGTGGAACAACAGCGGTAGAACTTTACAAATTAATTGGCCAGGTCCCACGCCCCATTCTGGAGATATGTGGTTGCACGGCGAGGCATAACCCATTATAGGCATAGCAAAGGGACGCTCAAAGGCCGGTCCTCAAATGTCCAGGGCGACTTCCACAGAACCCATGAGCCTCAACTCTACCCAAGTTGAGCTCGTGCATGAACATGCACCAACCCAGCAATCAATTCTCCCTAGACCAAATCAGTTTTCCTTTTATTTTGTTTTTCAAAACACTTACAACACCTCCATGGCAACCCAATGCCATGGTTTAAATCATTTTGTCAGTAGTGGTCATTTGGCAATAAGATCTCCCAAATCAAGAATTGATCTAAGCATGGCTAAGCATATAGTTTATAGTATTCTCTAGTTCATACTAGTGTATCAACTAGGTTTTCATCTATGGTGACAAGGGAGACATAACAATGACAAATCTGGTTGTATACAAGATAACAAGGATAACTAAAGAGTTCCAAAAACAGGGGTTAAACTATTTGTATATAAATATGCATGCAATACTTAGTTGAAACCAACATAATTAATTTGAGCTAATGGGTTCAACATGATCAAGAGCAAGACTTGCCTTGCTCACTGATTTGAGAGTCTTCCTCTTTAGTGCACTCAAGCTCCTTGGAGTCTTTGCAACCTAGACGGGTACAAGAACAAATTCAAACAAAGCGCAAATCAAGAACCAAAAAGGACTCCAAAAGAACCCCAAAACTTAACCAACAAAAGAATTTTACACTTAGAGTAGGTTCTTTGGGAGAGGTTTCAGGTTCCAGCACACAGGGAGGAGGTCCTACGAGATTGTTCTTAGCAAAAGACCCGAAAGGTGGTATTTAGCAACAAGGAGCCAAGGGGGGATGCTCTATGGACAGGGACCAGGGGAAAGGTCTTCACCTATAAGCCATAGCGGTCTGGATGAAATCCAGAAGAAAAGGTCCTGGAAGGATACAATCACTCCTTGTGGCGGTAAGAACTAGAATAGAGTAGTACACCAAAAGACCTACCATGGTCAGTAAGGAAATAATGGAGGAAGGGGAGGTTGAGGGCAATAGTGGGGGGGGTTGAAGCGCCAAGGCTCCAGTGGGGCCTTCAATGATGGAAACACAACAAACAAGGTCTCTGGCAGTGTTCTTAGCAGTAAGGCCTCCCCACAAAGCCACTGAGCAAGAACCAAAAGTGCTACGTGCGAAAAAGGTGAGGAAGAAAGGCTACCTGGGCTTATTATAGCTAAAATGAAGAAAGAAAACACCACGAACATACGTGTCAAGGATAAGTGTCAAAAATAGGTCAACGGTAGGTGGGTGTGAGGGCAGGTGTCACCACCCATTTGGTGAAGGACAAAAGAAAAGGACAAGGTATGTTGTTACTAGAGGGGACAAGGAAAGATAACAATAGTGCCACCAGGTGACTACATTCAGAGTAAGTAGCCACGCACATGACCGCATTTATTGCAACATGACATGCATTAAGTGCACAAGGTACTTGTGTGGCATAGAAAATGAGAATGGGTAAGACTGGTAAATGGGACCAGTCAAATTTAGAATAGTCGGGTCACAGAGGGAGGTCCTGACCCGCGAGAGAGGTCTTTGAGGAGGTATGAAAGACTTAGGAGGTCCTGCGGCTAGGAGGTCCTAAGGGGGGGGGTCTAGGCATATAGAGGAGATCCAGACATGGGGAGGTCCTGACGGTCAGGATCAACAAGAGGAAGTCCTGACTGTTAGGATGTCTTCAAGGGAGGTCCTACAAGCTCAAGAGAGGTCTTGTGAGGAGTTCCAAAGAGCAATGAGGTCCAATGGATGAGGAGGTACAAAGGACAAGAGATCTAAAAGACTTCAAGGTGGTCCTGGACAAGAGGTCGAGGAGGCTACAAGGAGGTCCTACGGTCAAGACCAAAAGCAAGGGGGAGGTCCAACCACATACACAGAAGAGGTCTAGACCAGAGAGAAGGTTTAAACCACACATAACACAAAGAGATAGGGTGAGGGGAGGACTTGTAAGCATATAGGAGAGGAACAACTCAAAGCTCAATCAACTCTAAATGTACCAAGATTTTGAATTGATTGAAGTTTTGTCTTAGTCATTTTAAATCTCTTTCAAAATCTCAAGTTAAGCTTTGAACTCTCATCAAAACCAAATAGTTCTGTTATATTTTGAAACTTTAAAAAGGTTTAGAAATTCAGGGTGTTACAAACCTACCCCCCTTAAGGGAATCTCACCCCTAGATTCAAACCTTAAGGGAATCTCGACTTCTAGAGATTCAAACCCATAGATCAAGTAAAAGAGGTAGGGATAATTAGTCTTGAGATCTTCTTTACATGCCATCACGAAGTAATAACACATAGCACACGCTTTACACAAAGTTCCATAGTCACTTAGTCAAATTTAATATTTGCAACTTACATGAGATGTGAGACTCGTAGCATAGCTAAGCAATTGTACTCAGATCTAACCAACCCACGTTGGTGCTATAATATTACCAACTAATAACCAATCTAGGTGATAAGGAATTATGGCATACAAAGTTAAGGGTGATAACAAATTGATAATAACTATGCCCAAAGCATTTAAATAAATAATTAAAGTAGAATGCAATACTTTGAAACAAAGTAATTTGAAAACTGGGTTCAAGATGATCAAAGGTATGACTTGCCTTGGAAAAGGTCTATGTACTGGTCTTGATCTTAGGGTGCTCCTTCTTCTCCAAAATTCCCCGACGAATCGACGTCTACTCACAAACGAGACACAAATAAACAAAACAAATAAATAACAGAGGCAAAACAAGCTCAAAAAAAAATCTCAGTTAAATAGAGCTCGAATTTAGATAAATTTAGAAATTTGAATGGGCTCAATCGGAGTTAGGATGCAAAAGTTATGGGCTCTGGAAGTTTAAATCTAAAAGAAAAACACTAATTTGGATTTTCTGAAATTTCTGAATTATTTCTTAACAGAAAAATCGGATTATTGCGCAATGCTGATGTCAGCAAGGAATTTCGGGAAATAAAAGAAATAACAGAAAACTCTGACATGTGGAACCCACATGTCAGAGACACGACTCACGGTGGACCAAGTCTACCGAGCCTCGGGTTCTGGGCGGGGTGGACTGCCACGCGGCGCTGACGAGGACGCTGACGCGGCGCCACATGGGATGACACGCAGGCGCGACCGCTGAGGTGGCTGCCGACGTGAACGGCCACGTCAGCTCGACGGCGAAGGGGCTCGCGGACCGATGGCAACGGCGAACGGCGGGGCTTCGCCGACGGTGGGTGGTACAAGCACGTAGAGGGCACTATTGCGAACCTATTGGTGCAACACCGGGTGCTTGAGGTGGACGGTGGTGGCCGGCGGCGAGCTCAGAGCGGCGGAGAGGTTTGGCTTTTGTCGGACGGGGGTTCCGGCGAGGTTTTGGTGACGGCGAGAGCTCCCGGAGGTAGAGGCTGTGATGAGGAACACGTCGGTGTGTTCCACGACGGCGCGGTGATGACGACGACAACGCAATTCGATGGTGACGAAACGCGGCCAAAAACCCTAGATCTCCGACACGCGCGCTAGGCTCGGAGGAGGGGGTGGCGCTGCGGTTGCGGTTGAGAGGGCGAACCCGGGTCCTATTTATAGGTCCGGATGGGTTAAGCGGCGGCGGCGGTGAACCCTAAAAGAGTCCGAGACGGCTTCGCGAGAAAACGGAGTTAGAGACGAATCCGGGATTTGATTTTGATCCGAGAAGATGCGGGGAGGTTGGGGATAAGATTCTACACGTTTTTTAGAAGGGGTTCAAAAGGAAAGGAGGCGTTGTCGTACGGGACTCGGAGCTCGGCAATGGCGGACGCGGGCGGCCGCGTGTGAAGACGAAGCCGGGCGCGGGGACGGAGACCTGACATGTGGGGCCCACACGTCAGCGGGTGCGAGCTGGTAGCGCTGCGGAGTGGAGTCAAGCTTCGAGCTAGGCGCAGCGGCTGCGCGCGAGAAGAGAAGATGGGCTGCGAAGATTCGGCCCGAGGATTTAACTGAGATTTTAAATAACTTTCCTATTTTAGAAAATACCAGAAATTCAAATAAGCAATAGAAAATAGCAAATGAACTCAGAAAAATTCTAGAAAAATCTAGAAAATATATCTGAGCACATAGAACCCACATAAAATAGTTTTGGCTATTGTTCATGTTGGGATTATTCTCATTAAAGGTTTTTTATTATAAAGTCCAATATTAAGCTTTTGAATTTAACTTCAAATAAATCCAAATAGTGACTTTTTAGTGTTTGACCACCCCTAAGAGTACTATTACATATGTAGAAAACCATGCTGATCTCAGGTCTACGAATTATATATCATCATTGCTTGAGACCAACTGATGACACATGAAATCATAACAATCTCAACTAGTGTCTCAAGGTGGGTCAAACCAACACCATGTTCGATAACATGTGTCTATATTATTCGTTTGATATCTCCATATCTATGACTCGTGAAATATAGTCATCAACCAATACATATGCTAGTCTATTCATATGTATTCTCATATGTTTCCAACTAGGAAACGTTTAAGAATAATCATCGCAGAAATACAGAGTTTCACAATCAAGTCACATACTTGATAATAAATATTAACGATATTATTCTAGGAACAAGATAGTATATTATCTAATATTATGAACATAACAAAATATAATCATCTCTATGATTGCCTCTAGGGCATATTGTAACACCTCAAATCACCATGAACTCGGAATGCTACTAAATGCACTCTAAAAAAACTCTAAGGAAGACAATTTAATAATTTTGGCAGAACCTCCTTGTAAAGTTATTTACATGAAGGTTCCAACACATGTGATAATCAAATATTAATTAAACTTCCATTCCTAGACATCAAAGGATAATCAGAAACATGCTAAGAATCCATCATGACTAGAGAGGTATAAAATTCCACTACTCCTCATTATTACATTTAATCCATAGCATAAAACAAATCATAATATTCAAAGATCAATCATTCTCTCAAGATCATTCATCCTTATTTAGTTCATGTGGTATGTGTGTGACTAGCAGCCTACTTTCCCCCATGCATGTCATTCCCTGCCTCTGTACCTAAACAACAATAAAGCAAGAGTGAGTCCATAGACTCAGCAAGTACATTAAGAAACCATGGCAATAACACACATGTAAAGGAGATTAACATTAGAACATCGTGTATGCAAATGCAATGCTCAAGGACTTTTATCTTTAACTTTCTCGTGGTACATTACACTGAATGTGCAGTATGCGACCGCCGCCAAGATACCCATGCTCTCGCATGCGCGCACGCACAGGACCACCTGCCCGCATTCGCAAGTAACGGGACCTCAAGCCCACACTCCACGAGTGAGGATCTCGGCCCGCTCACATTCATGACGGGATCTCCAAAGGAAACATACTTGGACACTACGTGACCAAGCCTCAACATGATATCTCTATGCAAATGCTTATCATGTAATCATCACCAAATTACCAAAGTACAACATCACTTAATCATAGTAAAGCATGAGCATCATTTGAGCAATAACCATACTTAACCATACTTAAACATTCATTAAGTATACCATCTTGCAATGCATCCATACAAGAAATAACACACAATTTAGACAATCATTCAAACAACAATGCACTTGCCTCAACCTGCGTAAGGTGGATGTCGGGAATGAGGTAGTGCTCCCGAGCCAAACCCACACTGACAACAATTGAGACAAGCTAAGGCTACCATAAGGGTCTAATAACAAAATCATAAACACAACATGAGTACATCGTCCACTAAACGCAACCCCAACGTTAAAGCGGCTGTCAGATTTCTTTTCCAGAGAACAGCCCCTTCGAAAAATCATAACTAAATGTACAGAAATCCAAATGGAGTGATCTTGGACATTCTGAAAAGGTTATTGAATTCCCTTCTAAACCTAGTTGGTGAGGTTCTCTGATTCGGCCATTTACTAGCCCTACCAATCTAAACAACAGAGTATCAATTTTCACGTCGGGTTTCTGGACAGCAACAATGAAACTATCATAACTTTCTCTACGTTCGTCTGAATTTCATGATCTTTAGTTTTCCTGAAAGCTAGAAGGATTATCTACAACTTTCGTTATACTGGGGTTTTCAGATTTCCACTTTATCCATCACTTTTAATTGGTTTTCTACAATCTGTCTAAATACTGACAGAGCAGTGGAACAGCAGACTTAGAAAAATCATAACTCTCTAACCGTTAATCGGATTTGAGTGAACTTGGCGGCCACTGAAAGCTAAGACAATAACCTACAACTCTCTAGGAGACCAAAACTCTAGATTCATCCTCTAACCATACGAAATTTACCCCGCAAGCCACTGGACGAAAATTGCATTACAGCAGGCCGACTACCATCTAAACAAAGACTAACCAAAATCTCTCCCAAGACTAATTATCCTTCAAGAACAGCATGTTACCCTTGACGACGCCGCGAATGCGAACCCTGATGGCGATCCCTCCTCTTCCTCTTCTTCCTTCTCTTCTCCTCCTTTCTTCCCTCCTTTCTTCCTCTATGGCCGGTTGCAAGGAGGGCTTTTCTCCTCTTGGAGGGAGGTTGGGGCGCAAGGGGAGAGGAACCAGAGGTGGCTGCCAAGGGAGGTGGTGCATGGGGAAGGAGAGGAGATGGGGCGCGGCCAAAGGGGAGTGGGGGCTCGGCTAGGTTTGGGGAAAGTGGTGCCTCCCCTTGGCCGGCCACCTAAGGCCCGATGGGCCGAGCCTGTGCCCGAGTTGGCGTAAAACGCCACCCTGCTAGCTGCGAAAATCAACTATTTCCTTTGATCCTTTTACTAATACCGAGAAGTCCCTCCCAAACTCTTTCTCGAACCTCTCGAACTTTGGGACATTACATTCTACCCTCACACGCACTCGTCCTCGAATTCTAACCCACCACGCCAAGGGACTGATACTAAAAGACTTAAAGCACAACACGCACTGTAGAGAATAATTCGGATATTGCTCGCGCATGCGGCCTCCAACTCCTGTGGCTTCTTTCTGATCGCTGCGACTAAAGAACTTTAACATACTTCAGCTTTGTTTCTCAAAACCTTCTCGATTTCTCCAAGATCCGCACCGGCTTTGACTCAAAGGTCAAATCTTGCTCTATGAGTAGAGGTCGAGCGGTACATGATGCTCCGGATCTCGCAAGTACTTCTCAAAGCATGGATACATGAAAAACATTGTGCACTCCACGCGATAGACTCGCGCAGTCTAAACGATAAGCCAACTTCCCGATTCGAGCCAAGATCGTGAATGGTCCTATGTACCTTGGGCTAAGCTTCCTCCGTACCAACCTCACCACACCTTTAGTGGGGACACTTTCAAGAGCACTGATCCCCACTTCAAATTCCAAGTCTCTTCTTCTCACGCCTCGCATAACTTTTCTGCGCTCGCTCGAGCCGTTAATAGGTTCTGTCTCACCAGAGCCACTCGCTTACAGATTTTTGTACCCAATCCGACCTAAAATCGCCTTCTCACCCATCGCTTCTTCAAAGAAAGTGGTGACTGCACTTACGCCCATACAAAACCTCGAACGGAGCGGCTTTATGCTTGAATGATAGATGTTGTTATAAGCAAATTCTACTAAAGGCAATTGATCCTCCCAACTACCCTTCCAAGACAAAACACAAGTCCGCAACATGTCCTCCGTGGTCCGGATGGTACGCTTGCCCCGCCTGTCTGCTGTGGATGGAATGTCAGACTCAGACGGAGCTGTGCCCAAGGCACTCTGTAAACTTTCCCAAAACTTGAGACAAACTTGGCATCTCTGCTGGAAATGATGGTCTTGGCACCCCATGTAATCTCACAATCTCCCGCACATAGATGGGAGCTAAATCACTTGCCGAGTTAGTAGTGCGAATTGGTATAAAGTGTGCGATTTATCGAGACGATCCACTACCACCCACACCGCATCCTTACCCTTGGTGACCGGGTAACGAACTACAAAATCCATAGAAATATCGTCCCACGGCCATTGCGGAATCTCTAAAGGTTGCAACAACCTCGCAGACGCTTGTGTTCCGCCTTCACCGTTGACAAACACCACATGAGGCCACATAATTAGCTATGTCCACCTTCATCCTTTTCCACCGTAAATTCTCGCTTAGATCACGATACATCTTCGTTTCACCCGATGAACAGCAGTACGGGTACGATGTGCCTCTTCGAATATCATCCTTAACCTTCGCTTCGTGGTACGCAAAGGCGCCCTTAAACCGCAACGCACCACACCCATCCAAACCAAATCTCCGCCCTGCCCAAATCCAACCGCCAACCCTTTGCAATAATTGATCTTCTCACAGCTCTCTCGCACTCCGCCTCGAATGGCCGACTCAAGATCACCGTGAGCCAACACGCAGTCCCGTGATAGCAAAATGATATACCCATACGGTCAAAGTCCGCAATGAGGTAATCCAATGTAGCTGCATCGCCTTGCGACTAAGAGCATCACCACCACATTTGCCTTCCGGGATGGTATTGAATAGATAGATCATAATCCTTAATTAGCTCCACCACTGCAACGCTTTAAATTCAGATCTTTCGAGTGAAAATATACTTAAGACTCTTGTGATCTCAGAAACATCACAACCTCACCATACGAGATAATGCCTCCAAAGTTTCAGGCAAACACTACACCGCCAACTCTAAATCATGAGTTGGGTAATTGCTCATGCTTCTTCACCGCCTTGACGATAAGCTATCACCTTCCTTCCCCGCATAAGGACACAACCCAACCCAATACGAGACGCATCGTAGCACATCGTAAATCGCTTCCTGTGCTCGGAAGTGTAAGGACAGTGGCGGCCACCGCCTTTTCCTTAAGGGTTTGGAAACTACGCCACGTCATCATCCCACCAACTTCACATCCTTCGTGAGTCCGGATAAGGGTTTAGCAATAATGGAGAAATCTCGCACAAAACGCCGATAGTATCCCGCCATGCCGAGAAAGCTTCTCACTTCTTTGACATTGGTTGGCGCTTCCATTCTACCACCAGAGAAATCTTACTTGGATCAACCGTGATTCCCTTATCATTGATGACATGCCCGTAAATCCCACTTGACGCCCAAAACTCGCAGACTTTTTCGTTTGGCATAAAACTTATGCTCCTTAGTGTTTCCAACACAAGCCTCGTGTGTCGCTCATGTTCATTTCTTCAGCCTTTGAATATATCAAGATATCATCTATAAAGACTACCACAAAATCATCCAGTATTCGTGCAACATCCTGCTCATAGTCTCCATGAAAGCAAAGAGGGCGTCGTTAGTCCAAAAGACATAACTTTAAATTCAAAATGCCCATACCTTGTAGAGAATGCCGTCTTCTCAATATCCTCCTTTCTGACAGGATTTGATTATAACTCGATTGAAGATCAATCTTGAGAATACCTTGGCCCTCTCAACCGATCAAACAGATCTTCTATACGAGGTGAGGATACTTATTCTTGATGGTTAATCGTTAAGAGCACGATAATCAATACACATGCGCCAACTACCATCTTTCTTCTTGGTAAAAGAACAGGCTCCCCATGGAGACACACCGGGACGAATGAGATCTTTTGCTTTAAATCATCCAATCGCTTCTTTAGTTCCTCCCGAACGGACGGCCAACCTGTAGGGGTCATAGAGACAGTGCTCGCGCCGTACCAAATCAATTCGAACTCTACAGACGAGGTGGTGGCATCCTCGTAGTTCCGCTGAAAACATCCAGAACTCCCGAACGACCAAAATTTCTTCTCACTACATGATGAACTCGGCTTCTCCACTAGAGACAAAAGAAACCCATTCTTCGCTGCACGCCACCGGAAAAAGACTAGCCATCACAAAAGTGAGTGAGATGGAGCGCTACATTGAATACTATCTCCCGCTGCACGGAGCTTGCAGTGGTTATTGTCTTCCAAAACAGAAATGACAAAGACGGTAATTATGCAACCACCCATCCCCAAGATGACATCAAACGGCTCCATCCTCATAACCATCGATTAGCAATGAACTCTTCTCCATCTAACAAAATCACACAACCAGACAAATCAGAGCTAGAGAGAATTCCTGTGAGAATTAACTAGAATCGACTGAGCTATTGGTCGCAGACTAAACTCGCCTTACTAACAAAATCTAGTGATACAAAAGAAAAGGTAGCCCCGAATCAAATAGAACAAGTGCCTCTACTGAATCCACCAAGAGCGCACTGCCACCACATCAGACGACTTCACCGACTCTGCCGCGTGATAGCGTAGGAGATCGCCGCTGGGCAGGTAGGGGCTCCAACGCCCGGTACGGCAGCGGGAACCGCTGAGGTGTCAAGATGCTACTATCGGAAATGGAGCCACGGGAGGGGCGCCAAAAATACCGGGCGTGGAGCTCTCCGGAGCAGGAAGTAAGGCCGTGGCGGTGCCCAAGTTGGAGTAGAGTAGCCGCAACATCCGAACCGACCGAGAAGAAGCGCTGGCGCTGCACCGACATCGCACAGTTCCCACTTGATGATATCGGCGGGATTCCGCCGACAAACCAATGCCTTATGGCCCTCCCGACCACAATGGCGATAAGACCGAACCACCGCACCAAGCTCTATGCTCACCGCCGACTTGAAGCACTTCATGCCTTGCCTCGGGACCGGACGTAACCTAGGTGCACCGCAGACGCCGAGAGGTGGAAGAAGATCAGGCCTCGTGAACTTGGTCTTGAATGATTTCATGACCTTTGAACCTCTTGGAAGTAGGCCTGAAGGTCCCACCCCACCGCCAAACCCTCTTCGGCCGCCACCGCCTCCTCGTATACCACGCTTTCTCCTCCCGGCAGCTCTCACCAAGCCGCATCTCCGCCCATGCCCTCGGCTTGTTCGACCAGGAGCTGAAATCCCGCAACTCCAATGCTCCCAATACCGCCGGAATCCTTGCCCGAGCCCCTGCGAAACCTCTGGCTTTTTCTCATCATTTGTGGCCACAATGAACAAAACGAACCAGTTGTTAAAACTCGCTCATACTGTCATCGCTATCTTCCTCGCTTGAAGTTCTGCAAGGAGACTTCCATTCGCCCACATATGAAGTCGATAAAACCTCTTCCCTAAGTGCTCAACAAAATACTCCTGTAATCGGTCCATGAGCCGCTCCGGCCATCGTAACTCCTTCCCACCGTATATCCGCCGCCTTCAATTGGAAGGCCACGAACCGAGCCTCATTTCGATGCCATCCCTGAGTCTGGCGTTCTCCATGTGTCGCAGCCAATTAGTCGCACGACAGCGTGCTCGACCTGGCCGAAGGTGTCCACCTCAAAGCGCCCATTGATGTAATCCCATGGCATACGCCGCAGCCACCGCAGGCTACCACAGAGCGACAACAGCGCATGGCGGGCTCGGTTCTCTGCATCAAGCAACCTCTTCCTCCGACTCGCAGGCTAGCTTCTCCCACTACGGATTCCAACTTCGCGGGAGCGATGCTCGCCTCGCCGGCTCCCCGCCGGCCACGACCACCCACTCGGCCTCCACCCCTGCCATATCTAATCATCACAAAGAAACAATCAAACAATAAGCAATTTCATCATATAGGACCACAAGAGTAGTCTATCTAGCAGCTATCACACAAGAGAAATCAAAATCTCAAAGCAAAGATAATGCAATGCATTAACCCATTCCCACCCACTGTGCATAGTGTGTCAAATTTAACCTTTCATATTCCACTGACCTGCACACCTCCTCGATACCAATCAGAACACCCCAAATCGTCATGAACTCGGAATGCTACTAAACAGACTCTAAAAAAACTCTAAGGAAGACAATTTAATAATTTTGGCAGAACCTCCTTGTAAAGTTATTTACATGAAGGTTCCAACACATGATAATCAAATATTAATTAAACTTCCATTCCTAGACATCAAAGGATAATCGTAAACATGCTAAGAATCCATCATGACTAGAGAGGTATAAAATTCCACTACTCCTCATTATTACATTTAATCCATAGCATAAAACAAATCATAATATTCAAAGATCAATCATTCTCTCAAGATCATTCATCCTTATTTAGTTCATGTGGTATGTGTGTGACTAGCGCCTACTTTCCCCATGCATGTCATTCTGCCTCGGTACCTAAACAACAATAAAGCAAGAGTGAGTCCATAGACTCAGCAGTACATTAAGAAACCATGGCAATAACACACATGTAAAGGAGATTAACATTAGAACATCGTATGCAAATGCAATGCTCAAGGACTTTTATCTTTAACTTTCGTACATTACACTGAATGCAGTATGCGCACCGCCGCCAGATACCCATGCTCTCGCGCGCACGCACAGGACCACCGTGCCCATTCCGCAAGTAACGGGACCTCAAGCCCACACTCCACGAGTGAGGATCTCGGCCCGCCACATTCATGACGGGATCTCCAAAGGAAACATACTTGGACACTACGTGACCAAGCCTCAACATGATATCTCTATGCAAATGCTTATCATGTAATCATCATCAAATTACCAAAGTACAACATCACTTAATCATAGTAAAGCATGAGCATCATTTGAGCAATAACCATACTTAAGCATTCATTAAGTATACCATCTTGCAATGCATCCATACAGCAAATAACACACAATTTAGACAATCATTCAAACAACAATGCACTTGCCTCAACTGCGCGAAGGTGGATGTCGGAATGAGGTAGTGCTCCCGAGCCAAACCCACACCTGACAACAATTGAGACAAGCTAAGGCTACCATAAGGGTCTAATAACAAAATCATAAACACAACATGAGTACATCGTCCACTAAACGCAACCCCCAACGTTAAAGCGGCTGTCAGATTTCTTTTCCAGAGAACAGCCCCCTTCGAAAAATCATAACTAAATGTACAGAAATCCAAATGGAGTGATCTTGGACATTCTGAAAAGGTTATTGAATTCCCCTTCTAAACCTAGTTGGTGAGGTTCTCTGATTCGGCCATTTACTAGCCCTACCAATCTAAACAACAGAGTATCAATTTTCACGTCGGGTTTCTGGACAGCAACAATGAAACTATCATAACTTTCTCTACGTTCGTCCGAATTTCATGATCTTTAGTTTTCCTGAAAGCTAGAAGGATTATCTACAACTTTCGTTATACTGGGGTTCTCAGATTTCCACTTTATCCATCACTTTTAATTGGTTTTCTACAATCTGTCTAAATACTGACAGAGCAGTGGAACAGCAGACTTAGAAAAATCATAACTCTCTAACCGTTAATCGGATTTGAGTGAACTTGGCGGCCACTGAAAGCTAAGACAATAACCTACAACTCTAGGAGACCAAAACTCCAGATTCATCTCCTAACCACACGAAATTTACCCCGCAAGCCACTGGACGAAAATTGCATTACAGCAGGCCGACTACCATCTAAACAAAGACTAACCAAAATCTCTCCCAAGACTAATTATCCTTCAAGAACAGCATGTTACCCTTGACGACGCTGCCGAATGCGAACCCCGGATGGCGATCCCCTCTTCTCTCTTCTTCCTTCTCTCTCCTCCTTTCTTCCCTCCTTTCTTCCTCTATGGCCGGTTGCAAGGAGGGCTTTTCTCCTCTTGGAGGAGGTTGGGGTAAGGGGAGAGGAACCAGGAGGTGGCTGCCAAGGAGGTGGTGCGATGGGGAAGGAGAGGAGATGGGGCGGCGGCCAAAGGGGAGTGGGGGGGGCTCGGCTAGGGTTTGGGGGGGAAAAGTGGTGCCTCCCCCCCCCTTGGCCGGCCACCTAAGGCCTGATGGGCCGAGCCCCAGCCCAGTTGGCGAAACGCTTTCACCCTCGCTAATGCGAAATCAACTATTTCCTTTTGATCCTTTTACTAATACTGAGAAGTCCCTCCCGAAACTCTTTCTCGAACCTCTCGAACTTTTGGGACATTACACATATTTCCAACAGCATGCCCACAGCCCACAGGCAATCAATCGACTGGGGTACGTGACCACCTGGTACTCAGCATCATCTTCATCATCAAATCTCGATGCGTAGAAGTAGCCATACACCGGGTCTCTATCCTCAAATTCTAAATTCACGTGTGTTGAGTGAGTACAAAATGTACTCAGTAAGAACTTAATCAAAATGCACTTCTAGTACATGCTTGGCTTGTCAATGGAAGGCCTTATGGTTATGTTAGCATAAAGCAAGTTCTCAATTTCAAATACCATAATGTAGATAATTTCCAAACCTACGACCTAGCAATTTTAAACCAAAGTGTCCTTTGCCCAAATATGTTTTACAACGAGAGTGGACTCTCATCACCTAACTTATTAAGGAGTCACCAACTTCTAATAGAAAGGCACCGGCCTTTTACAGAAATATTGTGGCTATAGCCACTCAAAGTTATCATTTTCCCAGCAACAAAATTATAAAACAAAAAGTCTAACAAAGTGTGGCCTCTTTGTAACGCCCATAACCGAAAGCACGGCTCTTCGAATAATTTGATACACTATGCAAAGGTTGTACAACTTTACCCACAAGATACAGTTAGCTCACTATGTCTGCCATGACTGGCCGTGCATAAGTATGTGATTGAGTGACTGTAACAAGACTTTTCCAATACCTAGTCCTAACATCAACCCACCCAATGAGCAGCCCTTAGGACATGGACGTCGTTTACCATCGTCCATGAGGATATCATTGTTGTGTCGGGAAGCCTTGCATATAGATGCAAGAGCCCCATCAAACATGGATGCCCTTTACCATCATCCGCATAACCAAAAGGTGATTAACCCTAACAACTACAACTTGCAGGTTTAATGCTAGAACTAAATAAATTACATAGCCAGATCCTTCCCACAAAGGACATGTGGTTGTACAAGAAATGCTAAGGTAAGCAGCAGAAAGTTCGATCCTTAATTAACTCGGGCAGGGCTACCAAGATCTCATGCATATTGCACCATTCTCTACCAATCGCTCGCCCCAAGTCCCAGAAAAATTATCTTTAGTTCACAACATTCTTCTTGTTTCCAGTGGTAACCTATTACCACACTAGGTTTTATAAACAACCCAAGTATTCGATGGCAATGTTTTTGGCATATATAAATTAACAACTAAGCATTACTAAGAAAATGATCATCATATCATATTACAAACCATAGACCAACTATATTTACTAACCTAGGGTGACAAGGCAATGTGATACGCGCCATGTACTATTACAACCTTGTTTGGTATTGTTTTGACTAAAGAATCAAAGAAGCTATCTTTGGTTAAGAGGGAGGATGGGAAGTGCCCAGGCCGAGGAGGGGGTTGCAAGTGGAAGGCTTGTATTCGGCCAAGAGCCAAGCTAGAAAGGAAGGCATGAGGCTTGTGAGGAAAAGGCACATGGGCCGAAGGCTATGCATGAGAGGCCAAGCATGCATGCATGGCGTGCGGTGACAAAGTGTCCGCATGGGGAGCCAAGGTGAAAGCCAACTGCACGACATCAGAAGCTTGGATGGGTTGCAGCACAAGAAGGCTGGCACAATGAGCAAAGGAAAGAGAGGTTTGGTTTCCAAGTGGGACTCCTATGGATTCTGTTTCATCTCTGATTTGGGTAGCCATCCGAAAGTTGTGCTTTAGTTTTCCTTTTAAAAAGAATCTAAACTAGGGATTAGTATTAGATATAGTTTCGGTTTTAGTTAATAAATCCAAAATTCCTTTTTTCTGATTTTTAATTCTGAAATTCAAGGGTTTGAGTTGTGTACGTTTAGGAATAGGAGTTGGAGTTTGGTTTTAGGGAGAGTTGAGTCTGATTCGGTCTCTTGGCTGAATCCCAGTTTGTGTTTGCGTGGGAGCCTATTTAAGCCCCATGGCCGCACCATGTAAGAGAAGTTATGATTTAGATAATAAAATTTAGAAAAGTCATTTTGGTGCATATCATGTGTTCTTGAGAGATTGAGAGAGAAAGAGAGAGATATTCTGCTGAGATCAAGAGCAGATCACCATCTAGTGCTGGTTTTGGGCGCAAGTCAAGGACCATGTTCTTGGATTGGGTGAAGACCTTTTCTACTAGTACATGCAATTCAATTCTACTGAATTGGTTTGTAAAGTTCATTGTTGTTCTTGCAACTCGGACATACCCGATTGGTTTGCAAGATCTCTATCTATCTACTAGAGTTGTTTTGGATTACTATTCACACTTGTGGTACTGTTTATGTGCGGGTACTGTTCACCAAGGCAAGAATCTTTGCTGTTCTTCGAGTTGTACCATGAAAGAGAAGCCACTGATCTACTACTACCGAAGCTGGAAGAAGATGATGTGCTATTGATCTTCAAGTTGTACCATGAAAGATTGGGCCAACAATCGCGATAAATCTAATCAGATAGTTGTATCTTTATCATGTGGTATTAGAACTTCAGTTGCTCATGGTACTTGTTGCTACGAAGATCGAGGATCGACATGGCTAACATGAAGGAGATGAAGCTGATCATGCAATTCATTTATTCCATGGATCAATGTGGAATTTTTTTTATAATATTAATTTTTAAAAAATTTACAAAATTAATTAGTCGAAAAAAAACAATTGCAGATCTGGCTATTACCACCATTTCAACTGGTGATAGGCCTCCTACCGCCAGTTGAGGAGGCCTATCGCTAGTTCAACTAGTGGTAGGAGGCTGAATTTTTATTTATTTTTGTGCAGAATTGGTTCTAAATATTTATTATTGTTTTATTTACATTTCTATCGTTATTCCAGTGTCTGATTCGCCACACAACACCCACCAACTAAACTACCGTCGCCAACGGCAATGCAAACAAAGACAATGGTGGTGGTTTTAGAAAGAAGGTACGTTACACATTACAATTGAACGCACGACATAATAATAAACAATATTACACAACATATTTTAAAGCAAAACATCATCACATAGGTTTTCAATAAATCACAAAGATGTTACAAAACTTTCCAGTGCAACATCATCACAAAGTTTTTCGATAAATCACAATGATGTTATAACACATTCGAGCAAGACGTCATCACATAGTTTTTCAACAAATCACAATGTTGTTACAACACATTCCATCAAGACGTCGACACATAGTGTAACACCCCAGCTCAACATTGAGCCTGGAATGCTACTAAAATTAAATTAAACTAAGCTAAACTAAGACCAATTACAAAATCTCGACAAAACCTCCTTTGTATAGTCGTCTATACCGAGGTTCCAACAATTGATCAAGGCATTTATCAATATAATCATAATCAGGTTCATTCAAGCGTGTAGAATAATATCGTAAACATAACCAAAACTTTCTATTCTCATTATTACGCTTAACTCAAACTCAAACTATCCATAGCTTCTAACAGTAAACATAACATTTAACAATAATTTCATAATCCAATTCACTCATGCATAAGAGATAATCATATGAATGTAATCAAATTAACACTATTCTCATAACCATAATCGTAATCATAAAACCACCATGGGTATTTCTCAAGAGTCTATTTATTCTTATATGAAGCTAAATGACAATTGCTTTAATGTTGTGAGGTAGTGCGTGCTTTCCAATTCATCTACTCCCTCCCATGTATGCCGCTCTGCGCTTGTACCTAAAACACATCAAAGCAAGAGTGAGCCCAAAGACTCAAGCAAGTACCAACAAGGCTAAGCAAGTTAACATTCATAGCATCAATAATCCAAGATAAACAATGCACCGAGTAAAGCCTTCATGCTCATGTGAATGCAACCAATGCAATGCACCTTTTAACTTTATCTCTTTCGCATTTCACCGTAATGCGGGTATACAACCGTCGCCGGTAGATTTTGCTCGTGCTCTCCGCACAGTGGACTAAAAGCCTATACACCACATGATGGGACCTTGCCCATCATCCAATGATGGGGACCTCTTGCTCATAGCCCACATTGCACCAATGTGGGGATCTCGGCCCCAATACATGACGGGACCTCAACGAATGCATGCTTGGTCACCACGTGACAAGCTTTCAAGATGATCTCAATATGCACATGCACAACATCTATTCATCATCAATATACCAAGTACAATAACAACGGACATAAATAAATCATAGTCATACTTGGAGCATTTATCATTCTCAATATAAACATCATGCCAACAACCTTACTTCGCTATCATATATCAAAACATGCATGTATGACCAAGTCTCCAACACGATTGGAACATGCAATTGCTCCATGCCCACGCTTTCATATACACGAATTTAACATGTACATAACAACATGTATGATTTAGCAACGCCAAGGGAAACTTTAACCATAGCTTGCATTCATCAAGATAAAAGGAAATCTCATTACGCTAACATTCGTGCAAGGCTACAACAAGCAATCACCACAATCATATCATACAACCAAAATACGCTTATAACCCGAATACTTGCCTCAACTGCGTATAAAACGGCGCGAAGTGGGTGCTGCCTTGGAATCTCGCTGCCACCTGGACAAGAAGATAACCCCAAACTAAGACTAGCATACTGGACCAAAATCAAACATCACATTACAATCGAAATCGCTAATCTTCTAATCACGTCTAGCTTTTCTAATTTCTAGCGATCGGTCACTACGGACAGCAGACTTCAAAATTCATAACTTTCTGCTCAGGAGTCCAAATAGGATGATCTTGGACAATCTGAAAAGGTAATTGAAATGTCTAAATAAACTTAGTTGGGGAGACCTCTGATTGGCCATCTACCAGACCTACCAATCTATTTAATCAGAGCAAATATTTCACGTCGGGTCTCTGGACAGCGACAAAGAAACTATCATAACTTTCTACGTTCGTCCAAATTCAGTGATCTTTAGCTTTCCTGAAAGCTAAGAGGATTAGACTCGTTTTTCGTTATGGTGAGACCTCTGAAAACCCCTCTAACAGCATGTTTAAAACAGGTTAATCCAAACTGTCTGTTCATCTTCTTCCCAGAAACACAGTCACACCATTAAATTCATAACTATTGCTACCGAAGTCGGAATGACCTGATTCTTGTCGGAAATGAAAGGTAATTACGATATCTACAACTTTCTAGGAGACACCCAGACCCAATTCTGCCTCTAACATAATCAAAACAACAATCTTCTCTGCTGCAGAAAACCGACGAACTGACAACCGAAAATGAACAACTAGAAAACGACCCCAAAACAAAGAACCACGGGTTACCCTTGCCAAACGGAGAGAGCACACAGCGGGATGAAGACCACCACGAATCCGCTATGGATCCCTTCTTCTCCCTCTTCTTCCCTTCTCTTCTTCCCTTTCTTTTCTTCTTTTCTCCTTCTTCTTCCTCCTGGCCGGCTGCAAGGAGCTCCTACTCCACCTTGGACAGCAGCAATGGAGGTGATGGGGAGATGGGGAGGGCGCAAGGGAGGGTGGAAGGGAGGTGGAGAGAGGAGGAGGGGGAGAGGGGAGAGGCGGCGGCCGCTAGGGGAGGGGAAAGGGGGAGGGGAGGGGAGGAGGGGAACTAGGGTTTTGGGGGAGGGAGCCCCCTGGTCGGCCACTTAGGTGGGCCTTGGCCCAGCCCGTTGCCGCCAAAAGCTATTTCCCTAAAACTGCAGCATCGACAATCAAACCAATTAGTCCCTCCCGCTGCTCCGCTTGATTCTTCCCCGAAAATCGATCTCTCCCAAACAAATTTTATACTTCCTCGATTCAAATCTTAACCCATTTTCGGATATTACATTCTACCTCTTAACAGATTCGACCCGAATCTAAACGCCAATCTTCCCGAAAGAAAACCACGACTAGAACTTAACAAATGATACCAAAGCGATCAACTCCTACTAAACTCGCCACGTGAGACTTCAACTCAAGTGACCTCTCTCCAATGTAAGAGACCACAACACCAAGACGTAAATCGACGTCTCTGCACTAACGCTCCACTCGACATTCCGTACACTCACCTGACAAGACTCGAGGTAAGACTCACTGATGGTTAACGTGCAATCGAAACCTCAAACTCGATCTCCTGTATTCACTCAACACCCAACATACAAGACGTTACGTGACTCGCGCACGACTCGAGACGAGCCCCGGCGATGCGCCAACTAGCTTAAATAACCCAATGTATCTTGGGTTAAACCTCCCAAAGATACCGAACCACACGACATGCACATAGAACATGTAACTCGTGTTCCACCGCCAATTATACTCCTCACTAAAGCAAAAATCACCTCCTTTAACTAAAACACACAACAACAATACTCTTCCTAAACACACTCTTTTACCAAAGAAAGCTCAACTGAAAATGAAGAACTCTCAACGCAACCAAACGTTACTAACTCGGTACTAAAAGGAGTCAAATTCAAAATCGATGATTTAACACTAAAATCTTTCCACCTTCAATTAGAAAATTTGCAAATAAACACCACGATCGCTAAAAGAGAAACCACTCGATTAACTAAATCCATCATTTCTTTTATTCTTTTCGAACCGATAAGAATCATATATACCAAAATCGAGTCAAACTCAACTTACGAAAGATATTGGTCAATAAAGACAAAACTCAAACGAATCGAGGAAACAATTCACTCCTTTGAGGAAGTATCAAATTCTCAAGATCTCTTTAAGAATAAAATCTCTCAACTTTGGAGTTTCAGCTCATCACAAAACACACTAGCTCATCTTTCTTAACTTTACATTCTCAATGTTACACTCAAGTTGAAATACATCATCCACAATTCCAGATAAAGTTTCTATCGACGCCAAACTTTATCTCAACAACTCCTCTATCTACATGATTAATTTGACAGATGACTTCCAATGCATCTCAAAATAGATTACACACGCAATCACATCTCCTCAATGTTTTAGAAATAAACAACTTGGAATTCACACTCTCACAAATATATACTTTTTCTAAAAGGGCTCTATCAATGATTATCTCACGCTCAAACCCACCCTTAATCTACCTCCTCTACACATAATCATTGGGTGCCCCAAGTCCTAGCATAAAATCAAAGCCCAAATTAACTCCAAGATTCCTACAACGAACTTCTCATATAAAAGATAGGGAAATCCTCAGATTAAACCAGAAATCCCATAATTCCAACATACTCTCTCATTAACATCATCATGAAAATATTTTCTGACCAGCTTACTTTACAAAGATTATAACCCTCGAAGGTTACTCATTTAAAGCCAAATCACTCTTGACGTTACTCAATATTTTCCAATATCTCATTAATTAACATGGCGATTTGATTACTTTGTAACCCCACTCTCATTAAACCACATCATCAAGAATAACTTTCATAGCCTCGCAATACTACCAAATTGCGATACTCTAATAAATTGATCCAGATTTCCATACTTGCTAATTCAAATGCTGGTCAAAAGAACACCAAATCTTGGACTACACTTGTTATAGGTCCTACTAGTTGCACAACGAAATCTGCTAGCTCCAAAGACAAATATTCTTTCAACTCAATTCCTCTCCAAGGATTATTCCAATAAATCGATGATTACTCCAAGCCTCTCAGACGACTTGACACCTAAGGGTTCATCAAACCATCTACTAGACCACCACTATCTAGATGCCAAGACACCACCTACTTAGACTTTACAATACAGATCGGTTAACCCTTTCTTACAAGAAGAGGCAAATAGAAATAAGTTTCACTAAAAGAAAACGTTACCACTTACAAAGAGTTACAAGATCAAGAGAAACAATCGATAAAACTCGTTTCAAAACCAAAAGATATGATCAAAGTTGAGGCGCACGCCCCACAATCGTAGAATATCAAACCTCATTGCAGAATAAAACACCGCTTTTAGAATTCGAAAACTCTTATGGCAAGAACAAAAGTTTTAGATAAACTTCAATATTCTCGCAAGTTATGAAACTTTACTTAAATCTCAAATACTTCCACTTTACTCGATTTTCGTTGGTTATAGCATCACCATGGCATTTCCGACAAAGAGTAATTGAAGATCACAACAACTATTCCACTTAGGAACTAATAAAACCTCTCAACACGTCACATTGCTCTAAACAAATTCAGCTATCACATCAACATGAGGTCCGAAAGATCACAAATGCGAACTAGAAACATATTCAATTAATTAACATCCGCGAAAGCGATCCAAATCCTTTATACAAAACATTCAATATTATCATCATAATCCCTTACCGACAATCACACTAGTAATGTAACAATACACTCTTAGCGAGACTCATCATAGCCTCTTATCCCATCATAAATTTCTCCAAAGGAAACACAAGCCACAAGGTTGAAACAAACCTATTTTAACTAGTTCATACTATCAAATGATACTTTCGCAAATCACACTATCGAGGCCACTTACTCAATCACCAACTCAACCATTAGTGTTAGTCACACCCGCTCCAATCGCATTAATAATTGTCAATTGTATGAATCATGTATACAAATAGGGTCCTACTTGCTTGTAGTCGCAGAACTATCTCAGAAACACAAAGTCAACATTTAATAATCTCATCGCCTGCATAACAGTGGTTTCACAACATGCTACCTCAACGCTCGCTAATCTAATAAACATGTTTTTAATCTAGCAATTTTGTATGATCATCAAGTAACTAGTTTACTAAAATTTCCAACTGATATCCTCTAAAGCATCGCTCAAACACATTCTTAACATAACCATCACTAATGGGTAAGCTAATCCATAGAGATACATTACTCCATACTATCCAATAAATCTACCCGATTCCACAATCCTAACAATCACATCAATTCATCAAAATACCACACCTCTTAACAACTCCATTGATTCCAACTAAATATTGTCATACTCATAGTCATAACTCATCAAGAACCACTAAAGGACAACCTCCACTTATTCAACTTTCTTTGATAAGGACCTTAGTTAAGATCGATCATGCACAAACCGCGAACTTAACTTGAAACTCATAACACAACCATTAATATTCAACGCCAAAATACCCAAAAGAGATACGTTGAGTCAAAGCCTTCATGAACTAAAGGACTTACAAAAGAAACTTTCATTAACCAAAACATCAAGCAAATAAATAGGTCAAGCTTTCCAATAAGAAAACAAAACTCCCTACAAAAGTCAATCTTGACAATTAGCAAAGTTCACCAATCGCGAGAATAACTCAACGGTTGGGAAAAACAATAGTTGATTTACGGGCAAATTAAGCCAAAGGAAACACACCAAACGCTTCAAAGAAACCCATCAATCGCAAACCGGTTAAGAGTTGACCAAATTCAAATTCAGGAAGAGAGCAACTCTTCTAAAGATTCTCGCCATCGACACTGCATTAAGATATCCGGTAGCACTTCTCTATACCCACTCCACTAACGGTGGTGTAACCTGCAAAGCCTGTGGTCACAACCACGACCTTAACCTCTCAACAACGACTAATCCCACTCATAATAATCATAATAATTAATTAAGCAGCCCAAACTCAATTCATATCAAGAATAATCAAAACGATATAACTGAACGTAAATGCAAAGATTGACCCATCCCCATCCCATCGTGCTCGGTGTGTCAAACTTTAAGTTGATTAACATTAGCATTTTTTTTATATCTAGTCACCACGGACCTACACATACCGCTCGATACCAATCAGTGTAATACCTCACCAACATTGAGCCCGAATGCTACTAAAATTAAATTAAACTAAGCTAAACTAAGACCAATTACAAAATCTCGACAAAACCTCCTTTGTATAGTCGTTTATACCGAGGTTCCAACAATTGATCAAGGCATTTATCAATATAATCATAATCGTGTTCATTCAAGCGTAGAATAATATCATAAACATAACCAAAACTTTCTATTCTCATTATTACAGCTTAACTCAAACTCAAACTATCCATAGCTTCTAACAGTAAACATAACATTTAACAATAATTTCATAATCCAATTCACTCATGCATAAGAGATAATCATATGAATGTAATCAAATTAACACTATTCTCATAACCATAATCGTAATCATAAAATCACCATGGGTATTTTCTCATAAATCTATTTATTCTTATATGAAGCTAAATGACAATTGCTTTAATGTTGTGAGGTAGTGCGTGTTTCCAATTCATCTACCCTCCCATGCATGCCGCCTGCCATTGTACCTAAAACACATCAGCAAGAGTGAGCCCAAAGACTCGCTATACCAACAAGGCTAAGCAAGTTAACATTCATAGCATCAATAATCCAAGATAAACAATGCACCGAGTAAAGCCTTCATGCTCATGTGAATGCAACCAATGCAATGCACCTTTAACTTTATCTCTTTCGCATTTTACCAGAATGCGGGTATACAACCGTCATTAGACTTCTGCCTCGCGCTCTCCGCAAGGGGACTCAAAAGCCTATACACCACATGTATAGATCTTGCCCATCATCCAATGATGGGGACCTCTTTTGCTCATAGCCCACATTGCACCAATGGGGGACTCAAGCCCGCCAATACATGACGGGACTCAACGAATGCATGCTTGGTCACCACGTGACCAAGCTTCAAGATGATCTCAATATGCACATGCACAACATCTATTCATCATCAATATACCAAGTACAATAACAACTGACATAAATAAATCATAGTCATACTTGGAGCATTTATCATTCTCAATATAAACATCATGCCAACAACCTTACTTCGCTATCATATATCAAAACATGCATGTATGACCAAGTCTCCAACACGATTGGAACATGCAATTGCTCCATGCCCACGCCTTTCATATACACTAATTTAACATGTACATAATAACATGTATGATTTAGCAACGCTCAAGGGAAACTTTAACCATAGCTTGCATTCATCGAGATAAAAGGAAATCTCATTACGCTAACATTCGTGCAAGGCTACAACAAGCAATCACCACAATCATATCATACAACCGAAAATACGCTTATAACCCGAATACTTGCCTCAACCGTGCGTAAAACGGCGACGCTAAGCGGGTGCTGCCCTGAATCTCGCCGCCACCGACAAGAAGATAACCCCAAACTAAGACTAGCATACTGACCAAAATCAAACATCACATTACAATCGAAATCGCTAATCTTCTAATCACGCCTAGCTTTTCTAATTTCTAGCGATCGGTCACTACGGACAGCAGACTTCAAAATTCATAACTTTCTGCTCAGGAGTCCAAATAGGATGATCTTGGACAATCTGAAAAGGTAATTGAAATGTCTAAATAAACTTAGTTGGGGAGACCCTCTGATTCGGCCATCTACCAGACCTACCAATCTATTTAATCAGAGCAAATATTTCACGTCGGGTCTCTGGACAGCGACAAAGAAACTATCATAACTTTCTACGTTCGTCCAAATTCAGTGATCTTTAGCTTTCCTGAAAGCTAAGAGGATTAGCCTCTGTTTTTCGTTATGGTGAGACCTCTGAAAACCCCTCTAACAGCATGTTTAAAACAGGTTAATCCAAACTGTCTGTTCATCTTCTTCCCAGAAACACAGTCACACCATTAAATTCATAACTATTGCTACCGAAGTCGGAATGACCTGATTCTTGTTGGAAATGAAAGGTAATTACGATATCTACAACTTTCTAGGAGACACCCAGACCCAATTCTGCCTCTAACATAATAAAAACAACAATCTTTCTGCTGCAGAAAACCGATGAACTGACAACCGAAAATGAACAACTAGAAAACGACCCTAAAACAAAGAACCACGGGTTACCCTTGCCGAAACGGAGAGAGCACACAGCGGGATGAAGACCACCACTAATCCGCTATGATCCCTTCTTCTCCTCTTCTTCCTTTCTTCTTCCCCTTCTTTCTCTTCTTTTCTCTCCTTCTTCTTCCTCCTTGGCCGGCTGCAAGGGAGCTCCTACTCCACCTTGGACAGCAGCAATGGAGGTGATGGGGAGATGGGAGGGCGTAAGGGAGGGTGGAAGGAGGTGGAGAGGTGAGGAGGGGAGAGGGAGAGGGGCGGCCGGCTGCCAGGGGAGGGGAAAGGGGAGGGGAGGAGGGGAACTAGGGTTTGGGGGAGGAGCCCCTGGTCGGCCACTTAGGTGGGCCTTGGCCCAGCCCTGCTGCCGCCAAAAGCTATTTCCTCTAAAACCGCAGATCGACAATCAAACCAATTAGTCCTCCCGCTGCTCCGCTTGATTCTTCCCCAAAATCGATCTCTCCCAAACAAATTTTATACTTCCTCGATTCAAATCTTAACTCATTTTCGGATATTACACATAGTGTAACATCCCTAATTTGCAAGTTTTTGAGTTTTTCCTAAAAGTTTTAAAAGTAACCATTTGGTTTAAGTTGGAAAAGCTTAAATTTGAAATTTAGAAGTCAAAACCTTTAAATTGAAATAATCCAACTTCAATTAAAATAAAAGTTAGTTTATTGAGCTTCTTGGATTTTATTTGGATTTTAAGCCTTTAATGCATTTTCTGAATATAATTTGGCTTTTCCTTTTCTTTGAAGCCAAAATCTATTTTGTTTGCAAATTAAAAACTAAAGCATAGCTAAGAGTATTTTTATTAAGTTCCATATAATTCAAGGATCTTCGTGAATTTTCCTAGAATTTTTGACGGTTGTAGCTATTTTCTAAAAGCCTTTTTGCTTTTCGAGATTTCTTTATTCGAAATATTTTGAAAATTGCTTTGCTGTGGACGAATCTCCTCGCCCTAGCCACGCCCGCTAAGACTCTACGCTGCGCCAGCGCCTCCTCCCGCACCGTCCGATCAAATCGACGCATCCCCGCAGCCCACGCTCCACTCTCCCACCGTCCGGATCAAACGGACGCCGCCGCCATCGCCCCACGCTTCTTCCTCCGACTTCGTTTCGCTGCTGCGCGTGCGCTGCGTTCGCTCTCGCCGCCGCCGCCGCGCTTCGTTTCATGACACGGCATCGAGCGCGCGTGTTCCGCCACACTCATTGCCACTCCGCTGCACTCCTTTCTTCTCTCTTCCCCGCCGCACACATCCTCGCCGACTTCCCACCGCCATTGACTCTCCACGCCGCTCTCCCCGTCCGAGCCTCGAGGCCTATAAAGGCAGCACCGAGATCGCCTCCTCTCTCTCTCTTTCCTCTTCTCCCGCCTCCCGCCTCTCCTCCGGCCGATTGCCGCTTCGCCACCGCCGCCAAGGTTGCCGCTCTCTAGCGCCGCCCCGAGCATCCCCGCCGCCCGACTCGCCCGGCCAAGGACGCTGCTGCCTCGCTGCGCGCGCACCACTCTCTCGAGGCCACCGAATATCGCCGCCGCCACGCACCGCCGCCTCGCTGCTTCTCCTTGCCGCACCTTCCAAAGGACGCCGCTCCTCGGGTTGGTGAGCAATGAGACGCTCGCTCCTCTAGCCTCGTGCCTCGCCACGGCCAAATCCCGCTAAACGCCGACGACCCTCGGGCCGTGAGCGCCGCCGGCCTGTTCGACGTGGCGCCGACGTACGCCACATCGCACATGAAGTCACAGCCACATCAAGATTTGCCGATGTGGCGCCCACGTTAAGCCCGTGGCACACCCCCACTCTAAACCTGCAAACAAATCTTGTAGACCCCGCCCACTGCTGCATTTCTCTCACCGATAAAGGCCCTACATGTCGCTTTTTCTTTATTTTTCTTCCTGATGATTTTCTCGCTGACGTCACCGACGTCATATTGACCTTTCCTTTACAAAAATAACTCCAAAATGAGAAAATCCTCAAATCTTTCATTTTATGTGTTTTCCAACTTCTAAGGCCATAACTTTTCGCTCAACTCCGATTCGAGTGATTCAAATTTCTAAATTCATCTAAAATCCCCTCTTGCTGTTAGTACTAATTTGGTATTTATTTGGAATTTATTTGGAGTGGTTTTATTTATTTTTCTTCCGCACGCAGAAACCAAATTTTCTAAGATTTCTGACCGACGATCAAGCTCCTCAACTCTTCACCAAGGCAAGTCATGGACACTTGATCACATTGAACCCATCTTTATAAAACTATATTGTTTTATTTATACATGCATTGCTATTTTATATATTAAATTGTTTCAGAGTAGATAAATGCCTAATTCACGTATCCTCCTCGATAAATTGCAAACGACATGTACCCTTGAATGACATGAACCCTTGACACCTTAGGAGGGTTTATATTAGTTGGACATTGATAAATTACCAACACGGTATCGATATGCTTAGCCATGCTTTAGTTGTACGTCGACTCATGATCACATGCTTATGAATGAACGTGACTAAAGGAATTATGGAATGTGGCGCGCCACTTTTATTAAAAGATGTTGTGCCAACGCTAGGTGGTCTTTGGCCGTTGAACTGAAAATGTTTTATGATCGCGAGTGGATGGTGGTAAGGTGGTGCCGTAACGCATCGGGCGTGGATTAGTCTCACTGAGCACCAACTAAGGACTTAACCTTGAACCATTGATCCGGGTCACATCGCAACCACATGTCCAGATGGGGTGGACTCGCCTATTAATTAGCAATGAGTCGCTAGGTTCTATTATGTGGAGCGTGTTGTTCACTGGCGCAAGAGGGGCACTAATCTAGCGGGTGCGAAGCTCGCGAAGCGTTAAACTCTAGCGGGCGCTTCCAGCCAGCTCAAAGCTTTGTAACGGCCTTGTGATAATATCTTAGTCACACGCCTTCGAAGCGTGAAACGCCGACAAGATAAGATGATTATCTCTGTGGGTAAAGTCGCACAACCTCGCGCAGTGTATAAAAACTATTCGAATAGCCGTGTCCCTGCTATGGACATGCCCGGTGATTTCACGCAAGGGGTAGATGTTTTCAAAATGGTGGGAATGATGGTTCTGATGGAATGGTTGGGTGGATCTCTAGTTGTTTCAAAGAACCGAATTACTTATGTATTACTCTTTCAAATTGTGCTTTCAATCTACTTATCGATTTATCGTTAAATGTTGCTTTCCGTAAAAAGTAAACATAAAGCTATCCTCGACAAGCCTAGCATGAATAATAATTGCATATTGTTCTCATGACTTGCCGAGTACATTCAAAGTACTCACGGCTTGCGCCTGTGTGATTAATCTCACGTAAGAACCAGGGAATTCAGAGTATTATGAGGAGGAGTATCCCAAGACTTTGCGAACTAGGTCCGCCCTCCACTCGACATTGCTTCGCATGTCAGGCTACCACGAGTTATTATGTTTCCGGCCAAGTTGTATTTTGTTGCTTAGCTCATGTGGCGACACTCGTAAGACTTGACCATAAGGTCCTTTTGCTACCTAGTAATATTAATTTGTCCGCTTCATCGTTATTTTGTCGTATGGTTGTGATTGCACCGATGTTGTAATCAGGTAAGAAGCTAGCTACTGATCTGGGACTAGTTCTGAAGGCACAGAGGGTCCTGGGGTTGCATACCTAGGGTCCCGACACATAGTTTTTCAACAAATTACAACAACAATACAAAACATTCATAACAACATATTTCGAGAAGACAAACCATTCTAGTGGCTACCGTCCGGACTGCCAACCTCTCCTTCATCCCGTGCACTTCTCGTAGGGCATTTTTTGTAGGTATGTTTGAACTCCCTGCCAATTGAGCACTTCTTCATGCGACACCCTGCTTCTGCTTCATCCATATCATTCCTGATATGTTGTACCTACCGTCAGCCAACCTTTCCCTTTAGCCTAGCGATGTTCGTGGCCCAGATAAGTTGCTCCCAGGTCGAGTGGCCAGTGAAATAGCCAACCACGCCATACCCATACAGCTCTGCATTCACAAATCAAGAGTTATGATCTAGGTTCACTAAGTCACCCCAAGGCTCTAACAACACTAAATACAATTCTAGCTAAGCAATTATACACAAATAAATAGTTAGAAATATAAATGCGGAAGTAGTAAAGACAACAGAGAAAACCGCAATGAAGACAATCGCTGTTTTTTCGTGGTATTGAAGACTTGCCGGTCTTCACTAGTCCACGTTGAGGTAAGCCAAAATGAATTGGACCGACTCTACAAATTGAGCGTAATGAACCTCAATTTCCCTATGGTTGCTCTTCCTCCACTCCGGAGATAGCGAGCACCGAACCACTCACAACCGATGCTGGGCCTCTTTACAAGCTTCTTGAAGAGATCACCGCTCAAACTTCCTCCAAGTCATCTAGGTGCTGGCAAAGACCAAGAGTAATAAACCATAGCCCTTACTTGAAGGTAATCAAGTGCCAAAGAGATCAACTAATGATGCATATGCACTTGAATGCTCTCAACTACCTCAAAATGTGAAATACGAGTAAACGAGTAGAGGAGAGTGCACCAAAGGCTCAAGGGTATTCAATGAGGTCAAGACTGAATGAGCTTGGTTCTAGTGAGGGGGTATTTATAGCCTCCAACCACAAATCCAATCGTTTGAAGCAATCCCCTGAAAAATTCAAATTCAGCAGGTGCGATACTACTGCCATTGATCGACTGGTACTACCGCACCTACTGTTCAATGGTCATAAGGGTTGCATTAAATGCTTCTAAATTAGTTGTTACTGTCAGGTGCGGTACTACCACACTCACAAGGTCTGGTACTACTGCACAGAGGTAGTATCACTCGGCTCAATCGGAACTACCATTTTCCAGGGATGGAAAAATGCCCAAAAACATGCTCTCTGGAAATAACGTACCGCCAAATAGAAATCGGTCATACTGTTTTCACTGAACTTTTTCTAGATACTGTTCTAAATGCAATACATGACTTTTAGTTGATCAATGTGGCACATCATATGATTTCAAGCTACTAGCTATGATCTCTCTTTATAGTACAACATCTAGCCTATAAATCTGGTCTTTCCACCAATCACCTGAGACCAGTAAAAACTACAAAAGGGCCCTTAGGCTACATAATACCTTTGTCTTGAGCCACGTCGATGTTTTATCATCTTTGCACTGCCATTCCCATGTTGTCATCCATAATCTGGGACTAAGCTTTTAAAACATCTTAGCACACACGTTAGTCCCTTAACACATTGTTGTCATTAATTACCAAAATCATTTTTAGGGGCCTAGATGTTTTCAATCTCCCCATTTTTGGTAGTTGATAACAACCTGAGCAATATTAATGAATTGAAGGGTTTGAATATACACCAAGTTGAAACAAGTTGCATATTCTTGTTCTGACTTTTGATTTACCAGTAATTCTTAAGATGAGTTTAAAAAGGAGATAACGAATTAGTTGCTTTCAAAGTTAATCAATAAATAAACAAAACTCCCCCTAAAGATGTGCATATAGGTTCATGAAGTGATTTTCATGCACATGTGTGGATTTTTTAGAAATTTTGGCGGAGTTTCCTTTATTTATTGAATTTGAGGAAACATGTTAAGATTACTCATGTGAAGCATAAAGAGAGAACACAATCATGGCAAAGATAATTATAAACCTTGATAACATAAGCAACAATAATAATGTAGCATAACACTAGAGTCAAAGAGCTTCATAGGTTCAATAACTTAACTATTACAAACTTAACACATCCACAAGAAGTCCAAAATATAGATAAGTTCAAGTAGATAATATTATATAAGATAAAAAGTCTTAATGGGCTTCATTTCTCTCTTTTTTTCCTTTTGCTCCCCCTTAATCTCTGCCCCTTTGGCATCAAATACCAAAAAGAGTCCCTCCTGAGGAGAGGGATCACGACGACGACGATGGTAGTATTGAATTGGAGAAGGAGGTGCTACTATAGAAGAAGCATGCTTGAGCGCACCCACATGCTGAGCTAAGGAGGCCAACTGATAGTTCGTCCCATGTTGTGCGATCGATCTCCATGATAACTGAATAAATCTGAGATAGAGTGATAGGATCTGCAGCCAGAGCATCCTCTTGTACCTGAGCGTGTTCTTCTTCCTCTTGAACACGAGGGGGGACTACAGAGGGAATAGGAGCGCCTTCCCTTGGCTTATATGGTTTGTGAACGTAGGTTGTGCCCCTCGATAGTGAGTCTTCCTCATGATGAGAGCCATTATGTAAGGAGCAAAGTAAATCTGTTTGACTCTATCATTCTTGGACGATGCTATCTCCCTGGTGATTAGATCAACCACATCAAATTTTCTTCCATTCATGATGCTATCTATGATATTCCAAGTGTGCCCTCGGATAGCATCAATGTTCCCGCTATTTGGGAAAAAGGTATGATTGATGATGTGATTGATAAGACTTGGAAAAGGAAGGAGTCCCGCAATCATCCTAGGTGTGTATCTGACATTCTCATTATAGAATTGACACCATGCCGAGGTCTGAAGTGTTCCATGAGAATAAACATTTTCTTATGAGCTTGAGTAGGTCCTTAAAGCTTGCTCAAAATCAGCCTTGGAGGCTTTCACTCTTTGATTTTTTTGTCATCCACATCAAAGAATCAAAATCTGGGGAGACATAGACTGTGGCATAAAATTGTCGGATCATGTCCTCTTGGTAATCGCATTTTAGTGCCATGAGCTCTTGTAATCCCACTGCATGGAATAGACGATATGCTCTAGCAAAGCGATCAAGAGCGCTCAAATGTGCCCAATCTACATACTTGTGATCCGCAAACTGTCGGTGATGGTTGTAGAGTTGGGCGTACACTTCTTGTTGAAATCGAGTGTGGAATCTTGGGTCCGTAGAACTTGCCAGTTTCTCAAATTGATTTGGGTGGCGAAGAAGCACATAGTTGTCACTTGTGATTTGCATAAGATTTATCCATGGCTCTTTGGCCTCTTCCATGTCCTCACCATCTTCATTGTCATCCTCATTATGCTCTTGAGAATTGTCCTCACCCTCTTCTTCATTGTAACTTTCTTCTTCATCTTCATGTTCTTTCAGCTTGCTTTGAAGACTGTCAGGACCAAAAATTACGATTCTGGAACCCTCTGTGTATACTGCACTAGTCCAGGATCACGCTAGTGCACACAGTGTCAACATAGGTGAATACCAATCCACACAAACGATAAATAAAGTAAACGATTAGTTTGAATAACAAATAAGGGTTTTGACCTTATGGTCGAGTTTACACTTATTAAACCACGCAGGGCTAACAGAGAATAAAACAAAGAATGAACGGAAATAACTTTCAACGTAGATCCCATCAATTCACCACAGTGCAACCGATCGATCCGGACCTTAACGATCAACAACCTTGGCGAACTCCTCCTCGAAAGCAGGCATAGACTCCTCCTCTTCTGTAGGTTTGGGCGCAAGTTTTACAACAAGCGTGAGTACACAACCGTACTCGCAAATCATACCATAGAATGCAATTTATAGATGCAGGCTTATTCCAAAAGAAAAGGCTTCAGTGGTTCTTTCGCATAAAAGCAACATTTGCAATTGAATACAATAATAGATTGAAATGCAGTTCAAAACAAATAGACAATATTAATTTAACAGTTCTTTTCACGAAGACACAAAGCTAAATAGATTATTTCATATAGCCATATGACTGAGGTCACATAGCCCCCATCCCAATATTTTATAAAAACTACCCCTCGTGTGAAATCCCCGAGCAAGTCCATGACCGCGGACGCGGCTATTCGAATAGATTGATTTAACACTCTGTAGTGGTTGTACACTTTACCCACAACATACAACTAGTGTAGCAAGCACTAATCATAACAAAACAGTTTGGAAACTTTATCTCAAATATTGACATCCCCGATGTGCTTTCCCGCTAGACTAGCTCACAAAGAAGTAGTATAACACACACCGCTGGACAGAGATGCGGTGAACCGTCCCGCGATGCAACTACCAAGTAGTAACACCTCCACCCTATCACAAAGCCTAACCTATCCACCTGGACATCAATGCCGAGAATTCATAACTTACTAAGTTAGGCCCATCCCATACCAGGCATGTGGTCGTACAGTAAGGCTCAGTTCAATGGCGCACAAAGTTAAGTCCTTAATTCACCAAGGCAAGACTTTCAAATTTCTAACTAAATCACAAAGATCATTATTCCCATACACATAGCTTCCACCATAGCACACAGTATCCACCACTTGCCTCAGTCTAAATCCTTTCCCACCTAGTTGGTTTTAGTGCAACACATGCTATCACGAAGTAATAACATACAGCACACAGTTTTAAACAAAGTTCCATAGTCACTTAGTCACATTTAATATTTACAACTTACATGAGATGTGAGACTCGTAGCATGGCTAAGCAATTGTACTCACATCTAACCAACCCACGTTGGTGCTATACTGTTACCAACTAATAAACCAATCTAGGGTGACAAGGAATTATGGCATACAAAGACAAGGGGTGATACCAAATTGGATAATAACTATGCCCAAAGCATTTAAATAAATAATTAAAGTACAATGCAATACTTTGAAACAACGTAATTTGAAAACTGGGTTCAAGATGATCAAAGGTATGACTTGCCTTTGAAAAGGTCTATGTACTGGTCTTGATCTTGGGGTGCTCCTTCTTGTCCAAAATTCCCCGACAAATCGACATCTACTCGCAAACGAGACAAATAAACAAAACAAATAAATAACAGAGGAAAAACAAGCTCCAAAAATTAAATAAAAATCTCAGATAAATAGAGCTCGAATTTAGATAAATTTAGAAATTTCAATGGGCTCAATTGGAGTTAGGATGCAAAAGTTATGAGCTTTGGAAGATTGAATCTAGAAAGAAACCCTAATTTGGATTTTCTGGATTTTCTGAATTATTTCTTAACAGAAAAATTGGATTGTTGCACAATGCAGACGTCAGCAAGGAATTTTGGGAATTAAAAGAAATAAAAAGAAATTAATGACATGTGGGACCCACATGTCAGATACACGGCTCACGGTGGACTAAGCCCACCGAGCTTCGGGATCTGGAGACCGTGGACTCCCACGTGGATCCGATGCCGACCGATCGCGCGACACGCCGGCGCGCATCGCCGATCGACGCCGACTTCGGGCGTACGTGGACGACCACGTCAGCTCGACGGTGACGGGCTCAGGAACCAACGGCAACGGCGAACGGCGGCGATCCACCTGCAGTGAGTTGTACCGGCGTGGAGGTGCTATTGCGAACCTATTGGTGCAACGCCGGGTGCTTGGGGTGGATGGTGGCGACCGGCGGCGAGCTCAAAGCGGCGGAGAGGTTCGGCTTTTATCGGACGGGGGTTCGGCGAGGTTTTGGCGACGGCGAGGGCTCCCGGAGGTAGATCTGGCGTCACTGAACCCGGTGGTGCACTCGATGATGACGCGGCGACACTAGCGGCGGCGCAATTCAAGGTTTAGCTGGCGGCGGCTGAAACCCTAAATCCTGGATTGCGGCGGCGCTGAGGCGATTGAGGTGAGGTGAGTGGCGACTCTCGGGCGATGCCGAGGCGAACCGGGGTGCCTTTATAGGGGCCGGGAGGGCTAGGGGCGCGATCGCGGAGGAACCCTAAAAGAGTCCGAGATGAACTCGCGAGGAAAATGGAGATAAAAATGGAAACGAGATACGATTTTGATCCGGAAGGATGCGGGGAGGTTGGGGATAAGATTCTACGCGTTTTCTAGAAGGGGTCCTGTTGGAAATCTCACGTTGTTGTACGAGCTTGAAGCTCTGACCATGGCAGGCGAGCGCGGCCGCAAGCGAGGACGAAGCCGGGCGCAGGGACGAAGACCTGACGTGTGGGGCCCATACGTCTGTGGTGCGAAGCGGCCTTGCATGGGCTAAACCAGCGAGGAGATGGGCGAACAATAAGAGATGGGCCGGAGGAAAGGAATTCGGCCCGAAGAGTTTTCTGAGATTTTAAATAGCTTTTCCTGTTTGGAAAATACCAGAAATTCAAATAAGCAATAGAAAATAGCAAATGAACTCAGAAAAATTCCAGAAAAATCTAGAAAATATATCTGAGCACATAGAACCCAAATAAAATAGTTTTGGCTATTGTTCAAGTTGGGATTATTCACATTAAATGTTTTTGATTGTAAAGTCCAATATTAAGATTTTGAATTTAAATTCAAATAAATCCAAATAGTGACTTTTTCCCTACTAACTATTTAAAAGATTTTTAAAGATCAGAAAATTGGGATGTTACAAACCTCCCCCCTTAAAGGAATCTCGACCCCGAGATTCAGGCTAGCTAGAGAAAAGGCTAGGAAACTCGGCTTTCAGCTCTTCTTCACGTTCCCACGTTGCTTCTCCCTCTGAGTGGTTGTTCCACTGAACCTTGCAAAAACGAACAGTCTTGCTTCTGGTGTGGCGTTCTGCGACATCCAAAATCTTGACTGGTTGCTCCTTGTAGGTAAGATCTTCCTTTAAATCAATCGATTCCAACGGGGCTTGCTCTTCTAGCACACGAAGACACTTCTTCAATTGCGAGATATAAAAGACATCATGCACTCCTGCTAACGACTGCGGTAGCTCTAACTGATAAGCAACTTCTCCACAGCGTTCCGAAATCTTGAACGGACCAACATACCTAGGGGCAAGCTTCCCGTTGGCATGAAACCTTTTGACACCTCTGAGCGGGGTAACTCGAAGATAAACAAAATCCTCGGGTTCAAAGCTGAGATCACGACGACGATTATCAGCATAGCTTTTTTCTGCCTGGACTGAGCTATCTTCAATCTTTCTCTTATCATGGCCACTTGCTCTTCTGCTTCTTGGATGATGTCTGCACCAAATACTGAACGTTCAACTGTTTCTGACCAATTCAACGGGGTTCTACAGGCACGCCCATACAAAGCTTCAAATGGTGACATTTGCAAACTAGCTTGGTAACTGTTGTTGTATGAGAATTCTGCATATGGTAAACTTTTATCCCAACGGGCGGCATTAGCTAGAGCACAAGCTCTCAGCATATCCTCCAATATCTGATTAACTCTTTCATCGTCCATCCATGCGTGGATGATACGCGATGTATCAAATTCATATGGGTACCCAATGCTTCATGCAAACTCTGCTAAAAACGAGAGGTGAACTGAGATCCTCGATCTGATACTATCTTCTTGGGCACACCGTGCAAACTGACAATTCTGACCATGTACAATTCCGCAAGGCGATCTCCTGAGTACGTGGTCTTGACTGGCAGGAAATGGGCCACCTTGGTCAAACGGTCGACTATTACCCAGATCGAATCGTAACCCGACTGGGTCTTGGGTAAGCCGGTAATAAAATCCATTCCGATCTCTTCCTACTTCCATTCTAGAATCTTCAGCGGTTGCAGCAAACCTACTGGTCTCTGGTGTTCTGCCTTTACTTTCTGACAGACGTAGCACAAGGCAACGAACTCTGTGACTTCTCGCTTCAAATTTGGCCACCAAAATTTATTCTTAATATCGTGATACATCTTGGTACTTCCAGGGTGATCGAATACTTTGAGTCGTAGGCTTCCTTTAAGATTAACTGTCTTAGACCATCGATATCTGGTACACAGATATGACCATTAATCCAGAGTATGTCTTGACCATCCTTCGTGAAATCTTTGAATTTTCCTTCTACCATTTTGACCTTAATGTCTAACAACACGGAATCCTTTGGTTGCGCTTCACGAATCTGCTTCTCCAGGGTAGACTGTACCTCCAAATTGGCTACAAATCCTTCGGACACAACTTCTAGCTTTAGCTTCTGAAATTCTTCATAAAGTTCTGGGCAACTCTTCTTTACTTCCAAAGCATTGCAGTAACTCTTACGACTCAAAGCATCTGCAACTACATTGGCTTTTCCGGGATGGTAGTGGATTCCAAGATTATAATCCTTGATCAATTCTAACCATCTTCTCTGTCTCATGTTCAAATCTGACTGGGTGAAGATGTACTTGTGCTCTAATGATGCTGTAGACTTCACGCCGACACGATGAGGTAGTAACGCCAAATCTTTAGAGCATGCACTACGACAGCTAATTCCAGATCGTGAGTAGGGTAATTCTCTTCGTGAGGTCTTAATTGCCTTGACGCATACACGACAGCTCTTCCTTCTTGCATCAGGACGCATCCTAATCCTCGACGCGACGCATCACAATAGATATCAAAATCCTTGCGAACATCTGGCAAAATCAGCACTGGGGCTGAAGTCAGCCGCTTCTTCAATTCTTGAAAACTTTCTTCACAGTCTGGAGTCCAAGTGAACTTTTTCTCCTTCTTCAACAATTGCGTTAGAGGCTTGGCAATCGATGAGGATCCTTTGATGAAACGGCAGTAATAATCTGCCATTCCCAAGAAACTACGAATCTTAGTTATAGTCTTGGGCTACTCCCAATGTAACACTGCCTTAACTTTACCGGGGTCAACTGCTACTCCCTCGGCTGTCATCACATGACCAAGGAAATCAACTTCCTTCTTCCAGAAATCACACTTACGGAACTTGGCATACAACCGATGCTCTCTGAGTTTTTCCAAGACTATCCTTAGATGTTCGGCGTGTTCTTCCTCCGACTTGGAGTAAACCAAAATATCATCAATGAACACAACTACGAACTTGTCCAAATATTCCATGAATACTTTATTCATCATGTTCATGAAGTATGCAGGGGCATTAGTCAGACCAAAAGACATGACTAAAAACTCATAATGTCCATACCGTATTGAGAAAGCGGTCTTCGGTATATCCTTAGGACAAATCTTCAGTTGATGGTAACTTGATCGCAGGTCGATCTTTGAGAACACTCTGGCTCCTTTCATCTGATCAAACAGATCATCTATCCGGGGTAGTGGGTACTTGTTCTTGATAGTAACTTCGTTGAGCGAACGGTAATCAATACACATCCTCATACTTCCATCTTTCTTCTTGACAAACAACACTCTGGCGCTCCCCATGGCGACGAACTAGGTCTCACGAAACCTTTCTCAAGAAGTTTTTCTATCTGCTTCTTCATCTCTACCAATTCATCGGCTGGCATCCGATAAGGTCTCTTTGAAATTGGTGATGTCCCTAGCACTAGGTCGATGACAAACTCAATGTCACGATCTGGTGGCATTCCTGGTAATTCTTCTGGAAACACATCTGGGTATTCACTGACGACTGGAACTTCTTCTAAGGAAAGGGTCTGCAAGCTGTTCACTAATAGATGTCCATCACGAACTGAGGTGGCTAGAAATTCCACCTTGTTTCCCTTGGTATCCTCGACTGTACGGCCCTTCGGCTACAATCTAGCACGGTCTTGTGCTTGGACAACCAATCCATGCCAAGAATGACGTCTAGGGTTTGGGTATCTAGAACAATTAGGTTGGCCAGAAACTCAACTCCAGCTATGAGTACCTTAGCTCCTAAACATCCCACCCTAGTGCTTAGCTCTGCTCCAGGCGGCTGGACTAACAGAGTATGCTTAAGATGCAAAACTTCCAAATTATTCTTGGTTGCAAAAGTTCCAGAAACAAACGAATGCGAAGCTCGTAATCAAACAAAGCGATGCAGTGCGAGTTAACCGAAACTTACCCGATCTGACGTCGGTGCTTCACCGGCTCCTTCCGAGTGACATGGTTGACATGGCCTCTGATCACGGACTGCGGTGTTCCTCCGGCTTGACCGGCAACTTGTGAAGCTCCTTGGTTGATGCCTGGCGTTGCCGTCTTGGATGGCGTGGCTCCAAGGTTGAAACGTACCGGAGTAATCGTTCCCTTCTGCGGGCACTGGTTGGCAAAATGTCTTGGCTAACGACAGGCGTAATAGACTCTTGCTTCGCTCTGTTGATTGCTTCCCAAATTGGGGTTGACAGGTGAAGAGTTGCGGAAGTTCGGGCGGTGGGCGGGTCTTGAAGTTGGTGCAGTGCTCGAGCGAAGTGCAGGGTGGAAATCGGTTGAACTGCGATGGAACTGTCCTCGCCCTTTGCTGTGATTGATGGCTCCCTTGCTGGGCCATCCGGCGTTTGCGGTTATCCTCCAGCTCCTTGCGTTTGTCCTCTAGAACAAAAGCTTTGTTGACCAATTCTTGGAAGTCAGGGAAAGTATAGCCGATTAGACTGACTTGCAGTCCAGTGTTTAGACCCTTCAGAAAGCGACTTTGGTGAGACTTGTCTGTGGCTACATCTTCTGCTGCATAGCGAGCTAGCTGAGAAAACTTGTTGAGATAGTCAGACACTGACATAGCTCCTTGCATGAGAGCGCGAAACTTATCCTTCTTCAGATCAATAATGCCTTCTGGTACATGATACTAGCGAAATGCTGCAGAAAATTCCTCCCATGTGATATCCTGTGGCGTCTCATGCGCGGCACAGAAGTTCTCCCACCATTCAGTGGCTATGCCCTCCATCTGGTGAGTGGCATACAAGACCTTCTCACGGTCGCTGCATTGGGTGATCAGCAGCTTTCTTTCAATAACCCTGAGCCAATCATCTGCCTCTACTGGGGAGACATGTCCGAAGAATGTTGGTGGACGGGTTCTCATAAACTCCGCAAGTTTAGATGGTCCATGGTGACCATGAGCAGCTGGGGCTCCATGCTGTTGATTATTGTTGTTGTTGACCTGGTTGCTCACAGCTTACATCTGATTCATCATGGTATTCATTAGCTGAGTTTGTGGTGCCATGAAACCTCTAAAGTTTTGCAAGTTAATCGGGGGTGCTTATGGCGGAACTGCTCCTGCGGCTGGTTGCTCATTGCTTCGGTCTTTGGTGCAGGAACCACTTGCAATGATCGACGAGTTTGAACCATCTGACGAAGCTCCATGGGTTACATAAGGTAGCAAGCACAAGATAAATTATGAACTAAGCAGGGGGTAGGTTAAACCCAACAAAACACAGATCAAGAAACTCAAACGAAATACCTTTATTAATTAGGGTCTTAGCATGGCTGCAACAAATGCCTAGGGGCCTTTGCAGCTCATACTCTCACACAAAGAAACAACGACCTAAGAACACAAAGCTACCGCCTAAAGGGCGACTTACTAAACCGACATCGCTAAGCTCAAACTAAGACAACTACTCGAGAAAGCCTCCACAACCGTTGGCGGCGCTCTCGACGGTGAGACATGGAAGTGAGCCGGCATCTTGGCAACCGATCCGATGCCACAGAATCGGTGCGGCGAGAACAGCGTTCGGTGCAAGCCGCTCGGTGGCTCCTCGGCTGCGTCTTCCTCTGGCTCGACTGGGCCTTCCTCTGGATCTTTTTCAGGATCCTCCTCGGGGTCTTCTTCTACTTCGTCATCCTGGTCATAGAGAATCTCTTGCAGCGTAGCGACCTTCTCTTCAGCTCTCTGCAACGCCTCATAGACATGATCCAGCTCTGTGATAGTCCTCTCCAAGGCTTCCTCCTGGGCAGCTGCAAACTGGGTGAGGTGTACCACTGTGGCATTGCTCTCTTCTTGTGTAGACGGGTAGCGTGCTGGCAAATCTACGGCTGCAGCTCTGGGATGGTAACGGAAGACGGTGTCTTGAAGCTCCCGTGCGTAAATGTTGCAGATACGTAGCATGGCCAAGCGCGATGACTCCTGGATGCCTTCCAGCCAAGTGATCTTCCTCACGGAGATGTGCGAAGGTTGGCTCGCCTTGTCTTTCCTCCTGGCGTAGATCGTCAGGCGACAGATCACTCCACGATTTTGTCCATTCGCAATCCAGTTGTTGCCGACGTACAACGGACGATCAAAGCCTCCAAGAACCTGAAGCAACTTCCAGAGCTCGGCGACATATCCTCCTGTGCGATCACCATAGCTCTGGAGGCGAGGCATCTGTTAAGATAGGCGAAGGAAGGGTAAGAGCACTTTAAAACAACAGAAAGAGAGAAGATTATAGCAATAGTTGAGTCGAGAGGGATATGAGGAGAGTTAAGCATTTAATTAATCTTGCAAGTTAATTTTTCCTTTAGAAAATAATTTGGACACTCTAAAGACGACCAATCTAACTAAGGTCAAGACCTATAGTCAGTATGGCTTTGATACCACCTCTGTCGGGACCCAAAATTACGATTCTGGAACCCTCTGTGTATACTGCACTAGTCCTGGATCACGCTAGTGCACATAGTGTCAACATAGGTGAATACCAATCCACACAAACGATAAATAAAGTAAACGATTAGTTTGAATAACAAATAAGGGTTTTGACCTTATGGTCGAGTTTACACTTATTAAACCACGCAGGGCTAACAGAAAATAAAACAGCAGCGGAACGGAAATAACTTCAGCGTAGATCCCATCAATTCACCACAGGCAACCGACTGGGATCCAGACCTTAATGATCAGCAACCTTCGGCGAACTCCTCCTCAAAAGCAGGCGTAGACTCCTCTTCTGTAGGTTTGGGCGCAAGTTTTACAACAAGCGTGAGTACACAACCGTACTCGCAAATCATACCACAGAATGCAATTTATAGATGCAGGCTTATTTCAAAAGAAAAAGCTTCTGTGGTTCTTTTGCATAAAAACAACATTTGCAATTGAATACAATAATAGATTGAAATGCAGTTCAAAACCAATAGACAATATTAATTTAACAGTTCTTTTCACGAAGACACAAAGATAACAAATTATTTCACATAGCCATATGATTGAGGTCACCTAGCCCCCATCCCAACATTTTATAAAAACTACCCCTCGTGTGAAATCCCTGAGCATGTCCATGACCGCGGACGCGGCTATTCGGATAGATTGAGCATGTTGTACACTTTACCCACAAGATACAACTAGTGTAGCAAGCACTAATCATAACAAAACGGTTCGAAAACTTCATCTCAAACATTGACATCCCCGATGTGCTTTCCCGCAAACCAGCTCACAAAGAACTAGTATAACACACACCGCTGCACAGGGATGCGGCGAACCGTCCCGCGATGCAACTAGCATGTAGTAACACCTACACCCTGTCACAAAGCCTAACCTATCCACCTGGACATCAATGCCGAGAATCCATAACTTACTAAGTTAGGCCCGTCCCATACCAGGCATGTGGTTGTACAGTAAGGCTCATTTCAATGGCGCACAAAGTTAAGTCCTTAATTGACCAAGGCAAGACTTTCAAATTTCTAACTAAATCACACAGATCATTATTCCCATGCACATAACTTCCACCATATCACACAGTATCCACCACTTGCCTCAGTCTAAATCCTTTCTCACCCAGTTGGTTTTAGTGCAACACATGCTATCACAAAGTAATAACATACATCACATAGTTTTACACAAAGTTCCATAGTCACTTAGTCACATTTAATATCTGCAACTTACATGAGATGTGAGACTCGTAGCATGGCTAAGTAATTGTACTAGCATCTAACCAACCCACATTGGTGCTATACTGTTACCAACTAATAAACCAATCTAGGGTGACAAGAAATTATGGCATACAAAGTCAAGGGGTGATATCAAATTGGATAATAACTATGCCCAAAGCATTTAAATAAATAATTAAAGTAGAATGCAATACTTTGAAGCAACGTAATTTGAAAACTGGGTTCAAGATGATCAAAGGTATGACTTGCCTTGGAAAAGGTCTATGTACTGGTCTTGATCTTGGGGTGCTCCTTCTTCTCCAAAATTCCCCGACAAATCGAGGTCTACTCGCAAACGAGACAAATAAACAAAACAAATAAATAACAGAGGCAAAACAAGCTCCAAAAATTAAATAAAAATCTTAGATAAATAGAGCTCGAATTTAGATAAATTTAGAAATTTGAATGGGCTCAATCGGAGTTAGGATGCAAAAGTTATGAACTCTGGAAGATTGAATCTAAAAAGAAACCCTAATTTGGATTTTCTGGAATTTTCGAATTATTTCTTAATAGAAAAATCGGATTATTGCGCAATGCTGACGTCAGCAAGGAATTTTGGGAATTAAAAGAAATAAAAATAAATTACTGACATGTGGGACCCACATGTCAGAGACACGGTTCACGGTGGACTAAGCCCACCGAGCCTCGCGATCTCGAGACCGTGGACTGCCACGTGGATCGACCGACCGATCTTGGCGCGACACGTCGCGGCGCGCTGCGCCGACGACGACTCGGCGTGCGTGCGGTAGCGGGGATGCTACGCGAGACGACACGTCGGCACCGGAGCTGATGTGGCGAGCCACATGGACGGCCACGTCAGCTCGGTGACGGGCTCAGGAACTAACGACAACGCGAACGGCGGCGATCCACCGGCAGTGAGTGGTACCGGCGTGTAGGAGGCGCTATTGCGAACCTATTGGTGCAACGCCGGGTGCTTGGGGTGGATGGTGGCGACCGGCGGCGAGCTCAGAGCGGCGGAGAGGTTCGGCTTTTGTCGGATGGGGGTTCTGGCGAGGTTTTGGCGACGACGAGGGCTCCCGGAGGTAGATCTGGCGCCACTGAACCCGGTGGTGCACTCGATGATGACGCATCGACACTGGCAGCGGCGCAATTCAAGGTTTAGCCGACGGCGGCCGAAACCCTAAATCCTGGATTGCGGCGGCGCTGAGGCGATTGAGGTGAGGTGAGTGGCGGCTCTGGGTTGCGGTTGAGGTGAGGTGCGGCCTTTTATAGGGGCCGAGAGGGGCTAGGACAGCATACGGCGGCGGAACCCTAAAAGTGTCTGAGATGAACTCGTGAGGAAAACGGAGATAAAAACGGAAACGAGATACGATTTTGATCCGAAAGGATGCGGGGAGGTTGGGGATAAGATTCTACGCGTTTTCTAGAAGGTGTCCTGTTGGAAATCTCGCGTTGTCGTACGAGCTTGAAGCTCTGACCATGGCGGTGGCGCGCGCGCACGACGACGACGGCCGGCGCGCGGGGCGAAGACTGGCGTGTGGGGCCCACACGTCGTGGTCTGCGGCAGGCGGCACATGCTGGTCTTCGCGAGGAGATGGGCCGGAACAGCAAAGAGATGGGTTGGAGGAAAGGAATTCGGCCCGAAGAGTTTTTTGAGATTTTAAATAGCTTTTCCTTTTTAGAAAATACCAGAAATTCAAATAAGCAATAGAAAATAGCAAATGAACTCAGAAAAATTCCAGAAAAATCTAGAAAATATATCTGAGCACATAGAACCCAAATAAAATAGTTTTGGCTATTGTTCAAGTTGGGATTATTCACATTAAATGTTTTTTTATTATAAAGTCAATATTAAGCTTTTGAATTTAAATTCAAATAAATCCAAATGGTGACTTTTTCCCTACTAACTATTTAAAAGATTTTTAAAGCTCAGAAAATTGGGATATTACAAAGACTGACATTGATCTCTTGTTCTCATATCTTGCAAGAACGAGTATGTTTCAAAGTCGTTGTCTTCCCTTGGATTTATAGCTGCTCTCACTGATGCTGACTTCCAGGAGGCCGCCTTGCGGTGAGAAGGTCCAGCACGAGTTGCTAGAAGGTCATAGCGGTCAATAGGTACACCTTCAGAGGAGGCATTCTTGCGAATGGAGGTTTTTGTCCTCAGCATAATTGCTGAGTTAAGACAGAGCAAATTAGGACAAGGTAGGACAGGATAGAAGTAAAGAAGCATGATAGTTTCAACATTTCTCTACTGGAGCAGTAGTACCGTTGTTGGCAATCTGGTAGTACCAGTGGGCGGTAGTACCGATGACCACGGGCGGTAGTACCGCACCTGCAGGAATTTCTTAGGGCATTGATCAAACTTGCAAGTTGCAGGTATTTGGCATGAGAAAAGTCAGGGAATAGACATAATATGTCACCAATCATTTTACCCAAAAGAAATTGATTAAATCATGCACATTTTGCTTTTAGCCTTTGAATTGAAAAAAGGTAGCAAACAAGAGGAAAGAGATTATTCCAACAAGGATTACCTAGGGAAATGGAAGAGAAAGGTTGCCAAGAACTTGAGAATGGCAGGAACTTGAAGTTTCCTTTGAACCCCTTGAGGATTTGAAGTTCGAAGTTTTGAGGAAGAAGAGAGAACAAAGAAGAACGAATGAACTGGTGGTTTCTGGAGTTCAAAGGCCGGTTGGGCCGAAAGAATAAGAAAACCAAAGGATAAGGAGTAGACCACAACCATTTCTGGGACCACCAGTTGGGAGCAGTAGTACCGTACTTAAGGTGTAGTAGTACCAGATGGCGGTAGTACTAGCGGTATCACCGCGGTGGTACCGTTTTTCCTAAAAAAACCAGGGGTGAGTAGGGATGCAAATGATCCTTAATATAGCACTCAAATAAATATTTTTGTACCGTTTTTCCTAAAAATTCAAGGGTAAGCAGGGATGCAAATGATCCTTATTATAGCACTCAAATAAATATTTTTCAGGATCATTATACATGAGATAGATAACAAAAGCCCCAACTAACATAGTTTTTATCAAATTAGGGAATTTTGAGAAAGATTTTAAAATAGTTTTCATAAGAACTTCAAGAACTCCAAATAAGAGCAAAAGATCATGAGGTATGAGTTTCAAGTAACATTAGAATGATCTATGACATTTAACTCATTCCTCAATTTGCAGAACTGGCTCTCATCTAATGGTTTGGTGAAGATATCGGCTAATTGATCATCGGTCCGTATGTGGCTAATGACTATATCTCCTTTGCTCACATATCTCTCAAGAAATGATGGCGTATATCTATATGTTTGATTCTTGAGTATTGGATTAGGTTATTTGCTATCTTCACGGCACTATCATTGTCACACAAAAGAGGCATGTTGTCGAATTTAATTCCATAATCCATCAAGGTTTGCCTCATCCAAAGTAATTGAGCACAACAACTACCCACGGAAACATATTCAACTTCGGTGGTGGATACGGCTACAAAATTTTGTTTCTTGGATGATCATGAAAGTAAAGATCTTCCTAAGAATTGACAACTACTCGAGGTGCTTTTTCTATCCACTTGCAACTGCATAATCGGAATCCGAATATCCAATTAAATCATAATTTTCACCTTTGGGATACCATAAGACAATGCTGGAGGAATACTTTAAATATCTAAGAATTCTTTTCAAGGCCACAAAATGGCACTCTTTTGGTGATGCTTGAAATCTTGCACACATGCAAACACTAAATATAATATTGGGCCTAGATACGGTAAGATAAAGCAAACTACCAATTATTGATCTATAAAGCTTTAAATCTACCAGTTTATCTCCCTCATTAAGGTCGAGATGATCATTGGTGACCATGGGAGTCTTGATGGCCTTTACATCCACCATGCCAAACCTTTTGATCAAGTCCTTTACGTATTTTGTGTGGCTCACGAAAGTCACATCTTTAAGTTGTTTGATTTTAAGTCCAGGGAAGTAGCTAAGTTCTCCGATCATGGACATCTCAAATTCCCTAGACATCATATCACCAAATTCCTTGCAAAATTCTTGGTTAGTAGACCTAAAGATAATATCATCAACATATATTTGACATACAAATAAATCATCATTTAAAACTTTGGTAAACAAGGTTGTGTCAACCTTTCTAATTTTGAATCCTTTTGAAAGTAAAAAATCTGTAGGGCATTCATACCATGTTCTAGGAGCTTGTTTGAGACCATATGATTTGGATTCTTGGGATCCTCAAAACCGGGTGGTTGTTCAACAATACAAGTTCGGATATTTTTCCATTTAGAAAAGCACTTTTAACATCCATTTGAAATAATTTAATATCGAAACAAGATGTAAAAGCAAGTAATATAACAAAAGTTTCACCAAAATCCAAACCTTCGACTTGAGCGAATCATTAAGCAACCAATCGTGCTTTGTTTCTTACAACCACTCTATTTTCGTCTTGTTTGTTACTAAAAACCCATTTTGTGTTGATGATGTTATGTTCATTGGGTCTTTCCACCAATGTCCAAATGTCGTTTCGGGTGAAGTTATTTAGTTCTTCATGTATTGCATTCACCCAATCTGGATCGTCGAGTGCTTCATCTACATGTTTTGGTTGAAAATAAGATACAAATGAGTAATGCTCACAATAAGAAGCAATATGAGATTGAGTTTGGACTCCCTTACTAACATCAATCAATACATGGTGTATTGGATGATCTTTTGCAATTGTGTTGTGGATCTTTGGGGGTAGGTTTGGTGGTTGTTCATCTTTCTTGTCATCCACTTCATTAATTTGAATTTTGTTTGTTGTGGAAGAGGTAGGCGGTTCGACTTGGATGGAGGATGGTGAGTTATTCAAATATTCTTTTGGCTTAATGTCGCCTATTTGCATGTTCTTCATTGCTTGCCTTAATTATTCATTTTCTACATCATCCAAATTTTCTTGCTCTTCTTGAGAACCGTTAGATTCATCAAATTGTACATCATGAGTCTCTTCAACTAAATCGGAGTTTTTGTTGAAGACATGATAACCTTTACTATTTGATGAATAGCCAAGTAAAAATCCAACATCACAACGCCTTTGAAAATTTGAAAGACGAACACCTTTTTGTAAGATATAACAATTGCAACCAAAAATACGAAAATAGGAGATGTTCGGTTTTCTTCCAATAAAAAGCTCATAGGAAGTCTTTTTCAAAAGCCAATGCAAATAAAGATGATTTATTGAATGACAAGCAGTATTGATTGCTTTTGCCCAAAAAATTATCGGAAGTGTTATACTCATCAAGCATTGTCCTAGCCATTTCAATTAATGTTTGATTTTTCCTTTCTACAACTCTATTTTATTCCGGAGTGTAGGTAGTGGAAAAGTTCATATTTTATTCCAAATTCATCACAAAAAACATCAATGTTAGTGTTCTTGAGATCAGAACCATTATCACTACAGATTTTGTTGATTTTGAAATCAAATTCATTTTGAGCCCTTTTTGCAAAACTTTTAAAAATGCTAGAGGTTTCGGCTTTATCATGTAAAAAGAAAACCCAAGTATATCTTGAGTAATCATCCACAATGACTAAACAATAGCTATTGGTCCCGATGTTCTTATAGGTTATTAGCCCAAACAAATTCATATGTAAGAACTCTAATGGCCTAGAGGATGACATGATACTCTTGGAAGGATGAAAGTTTGCAACTTGCTTTACGGCTTTGCAACACTATATAATCTATTTTTCTCAAACATCACATCATTCAAGCCAACCACTAAGTCATGTTTAAAAAGTTTTTTGAGTTGAATCATCTAACATCCCAATTTTATGAAGTTTAAAAAAACTTTTGATTAGTTTAGCCCTTTGAAAAATTCACCAAGAGTTTATTTGAATTTAAATAAAGCTAAACATGGACTTTCAATATCAAAACAATTTAATATGATTAATGTCAACATCAATGATTGTCAAAACTATTCTATTTGGATTCTTTATGCTTGGATATATTTTCTAGAATTTTCTAGAATTTTTTCGAGTTAATTTGCTATTTTCTAATTGCTATTTGCATTTACTGGTATTTTTAAAATATAAAAACTATTAAGAATCTCAGAAAATCAATCAAGCCGAATATCTCTGGCCCATCTCTTATTTCCCGCACCAGCCCACTCCCTTGCTCCCGATGATGTGTGGGGCCCACGCGTCAGATTTGTCCCCTCACCTTTGTCCCCGCGTGAGCATCGCTCGTGTCCGCCATTGTTGTCACCTCGAGCTTCGTTTGACAAACATCCAAATGGCCCTGATTTTCTGCACTGACCATTCCATTTAAATCCCTGATCTCCCCGTATCAAATCCCCTCTCTTATCTTCTCCAATTTCCGTTTAAACTTCCTTATCTCCTCTCGGATCCGAGAAGAAATCCGCAGCCAATACACCGCCTCAGCCTCGCCCTGGCCCTATAAAAGGAACCACGAGGTTCGCCATCATCTCCGCATCCCAAACCCTCAAGCCTCCTCGATTCTAACACCCTAGCATCGCCGCAATTGGAGTTTTAGGGTTTTGGTTGTAGCTTCGGGTTTTACGAATTGCGCCGCCGTCGTTGCCGCCTCGTCAACATTGACCGCACCACCGAGTCCGCCATCACTAGAGCTACCTCGTGCACCCATCCACGCCACTGGAGTATCGTCGGAGTTGATTCCCGATAATAGTCGAGCTTCTCGCCGCCAAAACCTCGCCGCCGGCCAGCCCAATAGCCCTTGTGCACCAGTAAGTACCTCAATGGGTTCGCAATAGTCTCCTTGTCACGCTAGTACCACTAACTACTGGCGAAGTGCCGCCATTCGTTGGATGCCATCGGGCCCCGAGCCCTTATCGCCGTTGAGCCACCGTGGTTGTCCACCTCAGCGCCACATTAGCTCCAAGCGCCCACGTGTCGCTCGTGTGGCAGCCCAGTCACGGCCGCGTCAGCGCGCACGTGTGTGGTTCACTCAAACCCTAGATCCAATTTCTTGTGAACCCAATCCACCATAAGCCAAACCTCTAATAGTGGGTCCCACCTCGTAGGCTAGTGCACCGTAGACCATGAACCCTTTGCGTGGACCCGGTCTATAGACCCCAGGCCCACCTGTCAGCCTCTAAACCTTTTTCCGATTTTCTTTTAATTTTGAAAATCAGGGCTGACGTCAGCTTACGTCATAATCCGGAATTTCCAATAGGAAAATAATTTAGAATAATCAAGAAATTCAATTTTGCTATTTCTTTAGGTTTATATCTTCTAGAAACCATATCTAGTTCATCCGAACCCCGATTGAGCTTATTCAAATTTCTAAATTCATCTAAATTCGAGCTCTATTTTCTTGAGATTTTTATTTAATTTTTAGAGTTTTTTCTCTCTGTTATTTATTTATTTTATTTATTTGTTTCGTTTGCGAGTAGACGTTGCTACTTTGGGAGATTTTGAAGAAGAAGGAGTTCACCAAGACCAAGATCTATTCCAAGACAAGTTGTACCTTTGATCATATTGAACCCAGTTTTCCAAAATTACTTTGATTCAATTATTGCATTTACTTTAAGTATTTATTTAAATACTTTGGAATTAGTTATGCATCCAAATTGTTTATATCCACCTTGCCCATTGTTATGTCATGATCTTTTGTCACCCTAAATTAGTTACTTATTTAGTTGGTATTATCGTAGCACCAACATGAGTTAGTTAGATACGAGTAGTTTGCTTAGCCATGCAACGAGTCGTCATCTCATGTAAGTTGCAAATATAAATTTGACTAAGTGATTATGTAACTTTGTGATAAAACTGTGTATTGTGTGTCATTACTCATTGGTGGCATATGTTGCACTTAATCAACAGGGTGGTAAAAGATTTAGACTGAGGCAAGTGGTGGAAACTATGTGATGTGGTGGAGCTTTGTGATTGGGAATGATAATCTTCGTAGCATAGTTAGAAATTAGAAGTCTTGCCTTGGTCAATTAAGGACTTAACTTTTTGCGCCATTGAACTGAGCCATCATCGTACAACTACATGCCTGGTATGGGACGGGTCTAACTTAATAAGTTATGTATTCTCGACATTGACTACTCAGGTTGTAGGTTAAGAGCTTAGTGATGGGCGGAGGTGTGAACTACTAGTTAGTCACATCGAGGGATAGTTCGTCGCTTCCTGGTCCAACGGTGTGTGTCAAGCCAAAGCACTGTGTTTGGGTTGGTACGATGGTAAAGCACATCGGGAGTGTCAATTGTTGAGATGAATTTTGGAAAGGTTTTGTTATGATTAGTGTTGCTACACTGGTTATATCATGTGGGTAAAGTGTACAACCTCTACAGAGTGTTAAATCAATCTATTCGAATAGCTGCGTCTGCGGTCATGGACATGCTTAGGATTTCACACGAGGGTTAGATTTTTATAAAACATTTGGGAAGGGAGTTGTGTGATCTAAGTCATATGACTGTGTGAAAGAAAATGATTAGCTTTGTGTCCTTTGTGAACTGTTAAATTAATATGGTTTATTTGTTTGGAATTATGTTTTCAATCTATTATTTGTATTCAATTGCGAATGTTGATTTTATGCAAAAGAACTACATAAGTCATTTCCTTTGGAATAAGCCATCATCTATATTTGCATTATGTGGTATGACTTGTGAGTACGGTTGTGTACTCATGCTTGATGCAATCAATCAACAGAAGTGGAGGAGTCATCGCCCGCTTTTAAGGAGGAGTTCTATGAAGGTGCTGATCACTAGGTCTTGATCCCAGTCGGTTGCCTGTGGTGAATCGATGGGTTTTCGCTGAAGTTTATTTGTTCCGCTTCTACTTATTTATTCTCTGTCAGCCCTGCGCGACTTAATAAGTGTAAACTCGACCATAAGGTCACAACGGTTATTTATTATTCAAAGTACTCGTTTATTCTATTATTCGTCTTGTGTGGACTGATATTCACCTATGTTGACATTGTGTGCACTAACGTGATCCTAGACTAGTGCATTATACACAGAGGGTCCAGAATTGCATTTTTTGGTCCTAACAAATCATCCCGGCATGACCTAGTCTCCTATGCCATAACCAATCCAAAGAAATTTTTGCAATTAAACAAGTTTTTAAACATGAATCATTTGAAGAAAAATCTACCAAATAAAGATTTTCAAATCTAAATCCTTTGAAAGCCAAAGAGTTATTCTTTTCATTTGAAATGGAAACACCTTATTGAGAAAATGTGCAAGTTAAACCAAGATCACAAATTTGAGCAACAGATAACAAATTAAAGTAAATTGATTCAACTAGAGATACATTTGAAATTGAAAAGTTATTGGATATAGCGATTTTACCCAATCCTATTACCTTCCCTTTGCTATGGTCACCAAATGTGATCTTGTCATTATTTCATTTTCCATTTTTGAATGTGGTGAACATTTTTCAATCCCCGATCATGTGTTGGGTACAACCGCTATCAAGTACCCAATGTTTTTCACCGGTCTTGTAGTTTACCTACAAAATAAGAATCAAGTTGTTTTAAGTACCTAAATTTGTTTGGGTCCTTGGAGGTTAGTAACCAAGGCTTTGGGTACCCAAATTGCATTCTTTTTTCGGTCTAAAATTGAAGTGCCAATAAATTTAGCTACAATCTTACCATCTTTAGATTTTTTTTAAAGCATGTAGCATGAATCATAAAATATCATAGGATTTAGTTTTAGCAATGGAACATGAATTTTGTAAATGTCCTACACTATGACATTTATAGCAATATTTTTATTTTCTTTTACAAACCTTGTGGGCTTGTAAATTTGCTTCTTACCTTTCTTGGGAATAAATCCAAGTCCTTCTTTGTTGAATGAGCACATTTGCTCACTCAATAACTTGTCAAGGATAGCCTTTCCCTTGAAATATCTTTCTAAGCTTTCTCTTAGCTTGGTGACTTGCTCTTTTAATTCATTGTTTTCAACAATGAGAAATGGATCACATAACCTAGCCATACAAAAATTGAGTCAATTTTAGAACAACATGGCATGGATAACAAGTCATCACATGAGGTAGAAGTACTAGACATAGAAATAATATTAGAAGTAACTTCTACACTAGGCATCTCATTTATAATGTCACAAGTAATTCTTACATTTGAATGAGATTTGTTAAGATCCTTTAGAAGGAGTGAGTCATGAGTTTCCTTTAGCTCCTCATAAGAATCCTTTAGAGAGAGATATTCTCTCTTCAAGACCTTAAATTTTACTTCTCTTTTTAAGGTATTCATTTAATTCTTCAAGCATATCCACTAATTCATCATAAGAGGGCTCATTATCATCAATGGATTTTACCTTGTCTCCTTTTGCCTTGAGGCATGTAGGAGTGGAGAAGAGTGATGGTACTTCCTTGATAGCAATACCAACAAGTCCCCTCTTCTTGGAGGACTTGTCATCATCGGAGTCGGATTCGGAATACTCCAGATCGGAGTTTCATTCTCCAACATATGCTTCATTCTTACCATCTTTGTGAAGCTTCTTGAAAAACTTCTTCTTCCCATTGAAGTATTTTTTTTGGATGATTTAGCCTTGTCATCCTTCTTGGTTGGGCAATAAGAGGCAATGTGCCCCTTTTCATCGCACTCATAGCAACGAATATTGCTATAGTGCTTGTTATCGTTTAAGAAGTGCCCCTTTTTGTTCTCGTCAAAATTTGCACTCCGGTTTGAGCGTCTTCTTATGAATTTCTTCATTTTTTTCACAAAGAGAGCGAACTCCTCTTCGGAGTCATCTTCTTCATCATCCGTCTCATTACTTGATTCCGTTTTTGCTTTGAAAGTGGTAATCTTCTTCTTGGAGGAGTATTGCTCCACAAGCTCCTCCTTGTCCTTCTTGTACAACTCATTGGTGATGAGGTTGCCCAAAAGACCAGTTGGTGTCATTCTTGACAACTCGGGTGAGTTGAGGAATAGAGTCATCAACGTCTCATATTTCTCTGGTAGAGCTCTAAGCATTTTGTGCACAACATCAACATCGGTTAGATTAGTGCCTAGGCCCTTGAGTTCATTTACAATGTTGTTAAGTCTAGAATACATCTTGGTGATATTTTCATGAGGCAACATTATAAATGTCTCATATTTGATCTGAAGTCTATGCAATTTGGCCTCTTTGACCGTGGATGTGGCCTCATGAATTTCCGAGAGCGTAGTCCATATCGCATGAGCGGCTTCTAGGTTGCTCACTCGATTGAACTCATCTGCGTTCAAAGCTCCAAAGAGAGCGTTCATCGCTTGAGCATTGAGGTGGGAGTTTTTCTCCACAAGATCCATGGGGTGTGTAGGATCAAGTGGCATAACGAAACCCTCACTTACAATTCTCCATATGCTTGGGCTCATAGCCTTTAAATAAATAGACATTCTAATTTTCCAATAAGCATAGTTTGATCCATCAAATAGACATGCCTTTCTATGGACATACACTCACTAGCCATCCTTTCTCTCCTAAACGGTTAAGCCAAAAAAACAAAGAGAGACCTTGCTCTTATACCACTTGTAGGATCAAGGATGACCGACTAGAGGGGGTGAATAGGAGGTTTCTAAAAACTTGTGCTCTAATTGACAATTAACAAGTATGGTCTAATAAAAGATTTCTAGCACAAATCATGAGTTATGATCTAGGTTCACTAAGTCACTCCAAGGCTATGACAATACTAAATACAATTCTAGCTAAGTAATTCTACATAAATAAATAGCTAGAAATGTAAATGTGAAAGTAGTAAAGACAAGAGAGAAAACCACAATGAAGACAATCGATGTTTTCCCGTGGTATCGAAGACTTGCCGGTCTTCACTAGTCCACGTTGAGGTAAGACAAAACAAATTGGACCGGCTCCACAAATTGAGCCTAATGAGCCTCAATTTCCCTAAGGTTGCTCTTCCTCCACTCCGGAGATGGTGAGCACCGAACCACACACAACCAATGTCGGGCCTCTTCACAAACTTCTTGAAGAGATCACCAAGCCGCCTAGGTGCCGGCAAGCACCAAGAGTAATAAATCACATGTAATACTCCGATTTATTCTAAGATAGAAAGCATTCAAAAGAGAATTTAGACATAAGAAAATGGGGTTTCTATAGTTCTTCAGCAACCTCGGCCTCGAGCCTTGGCCCAGGAGGCCCATGAGTGGCTGGCGGCCAATAAAAGGAGGGTGAAAACCCTAGCCTGTACTGTAGCTATAGTAGCACCATCGCTATAGTGCCTGCTATAGTAGACACCCCTCCTCGCCTCCCTTGGCAGCCACCTCCTCCTCCTTGTTGTTGCCGGCCGAAGCAAGGGAGGAGAGTCGGGTTGTTGCCGTCCGAAGGAGAGGAGAGGAGATCTTCGCGAAACTCTCAGCGCTTCACAGGTCTTCGAGGGTATAAATTTGTTTCCCCGCTGTTTAGTTCAATTCGTTCTTGGTAGATGTCGTTTATTGATTCAACGTTAGTGCTGAGATTAGAAACAGATTTATGTTCTCTGTTGTGCGTCAGTTTTCATTTAGATCAAGGCCGAATTAGGATTTGTGATCTCCTAAAGATCACCTGAATCCGAGTTGTGGTTTGGTATTTACGGCCATTTCTTTACTGCTATCCAGAAACTCGGTTAGTTTACTAAAGTCGTTTTAATTAGCAGATTGAATGTTGTTAAGGTCCGAATCAGGATTTCTCCCCATTATGAAAATTGTAGGCCTTCGTCTTAGCTTTCCAGATTGGTAAAAATCTTGGATTTTGATAACCTGATAAAAAGTTATGGAATTTATACTATTGCTATTCAATTCGCTATATAGATTATATATTAGACTTTCATCTGAGTGTTAGCCTAGGTTGTTGGCCGAATTAGAGTATTCCGCCAACTAGACTTTTGTGGAGAATATCATTACCCTTCCATAGGATCTGAGATCACTTCTTTCGAGTTTCATAGCAAAAGATATGATGGTTTTAAGGTCGCTGTCCAGAAACCCTGACGTGAAATAGTTGCTCTGTTAATCTATTTGGTAAGGGTGTTAGATGGCCAAATATGGAAGGCTCACCAAATAGGTTTAGGTGGGGAATTTGATAAGCTTTCCAGAAAGTCTAAGAACGTGTCATTTGGATCTTGGATCAAAAAGTTATGGATTTTAGAATGTGACTGTCTGCTAAAGGAACAGACAGCAGTTTAAGATTTTGAGAGTTGGGTTTGCGCTATTGAACGTAGTGATTTTCGTAATTGCTTCTAGCTTTGTTTTGTCTAGTATTATTGTCTTAGCATGCTTTAAATAAATTCTGGTAGGGGTTTGGTCCCGGGGGCAGCGCCCTCTTCACGTCCTCCGTTCTCCCACGGTTGAGGCAAGTACCTTGAATGACCGATTTAATATGAATGAATGATCTTGTTTGCTAGTATTGTGAGTATATGTGCTATTCATGGATGTTAGGATATTATGAATGTTCATGATCATGTTCACTAGTATTATGAAATATGTGCTATTTATGAATGCTAGTTGTATGAATAAATTTATTCATGTGTGATGTTGCTGCGAATGCATGATTATGATAGTTAAGGTTTTGTTCATATGCATCATGCTGATATATTGAAGACTTAGTCATGTGGTGACCAAGCATTGATTGAGGTATCCGTCATGAAAATGACGAGCTTTTGGTCCCCACACTCGTGGAGTGTGGGATTAGGTCCTCATACCTGTGGAATATGGGCAATGGTCCCTGTGCTAGATGGCACATGCATGGGTGTGCATCGACGGATGCATGCTCTGCATTACCGGTAAAATGCAAAAGAGAAAAAGAGAAAGATAAATTGCATTTGAGCATCTTGCATAGCATGATCATGTTATAAGTTTGATAAAGAGATTTGTGGATGGTTGTTGATGACTACAGTTGTTTAAGTTATTGTTACCATTTATTGTACTTGTTGAGTCTTTGGGCTCACTCTTGCTGTTGTGGTGTTTTTTTTAGGTACCCTTTACAAGAATCGCATGCATGGGGGAAATTAAAGATTAGAGTGGTTGCACAATGGCACGAACTACTCACAGTTGAATAGATAGAATGGTAATATAGTAGTTGAGTACTTTGCTTAAAGTATTCTTTATGAATACTCTCTTTGCTTGGAATAAATTGTAATAGAATCTTTATACTTTAGTTGTTTAGCTTGCTATGGATGGTATTGTGATGATTAGCATAACTTTGGATGTCTCTTGATTATGTTGGATAAGTTAATTATGTTATAATTAACTGTTGAGGCCTCCGGTATAGTTAACTATACAAAGGAGATTCTGCCTACTTTACTAAGATGTCTTAGTTTTAAATGATTTTGATGTTAGTTTAGTAGCATTCTAGGCTCATGTTGGGCTAGGGTGTTACATCACAACCCTTGATTGAAGGTAATCAAGTGCCAAATAGATCAACTAATGATGCATATGCACTTGACTACTCTCAACTACCTCAAAATATGAAATATGAGTAAATGAGTTGAGGAGAGTGCACCAAAGGCTCAAGGGTATTCAATCAGGTTAGGACTAAATGAGCTTAGTGCTGGTGAGGGGGTATTTATAGCCCCCAACTACAAATCGACCGTTTGAAGCAATCCCCTGAAAAATTCAGCAGGTGCGGTACTACCGCCATTGATCGGCCGGTACTACCGCACCTACTGTTCAACGGTCATAAGGGGTGCATTAAATGCTTTTGAACTAGCCGTTACTGAAAGGTACGGTACTACTGCACTCATAAGGTTCGGTACTACCTCACAAAGGTAGTACCGCTCGGCTCAATCGGAACTACCGTTTGTTGGGGATGGAAAAATGCCCAAAAACATGCTCTCTAGAAATAATGTGCTGCTAACTAGAAATCGATCCTACCGCACTCCGGTAGTACCGCTCCTCAGCTGCGGTCATACCATTTTCACTAAACTTTTTCCAGATGTTGTTCTTAATGCAATACATAACTTTTAGTTGATCAATATGACACATCATAAGATTTCAAGCTACTAGCCATGATCTCTCTTTATAGTACGGTATCTAGCCTATAAATCCGATCTTTCCACCAATCACCTGAGACCGGTAAAAACTACAAAAGGGACCTTAGGCTACATAATACCTTTGTCTTGAGCCACATCGATCTTTTATCATCTTTGCATTACCATTCCCATGTTGTCATCCATAATCCAGGACTAAGCCTTTAAAACATATTAGCACACACATTGGTCTCTTAACACATTGTTGTCATTAATTACTAAAATCATTTTTAAGGGCCTAGATGCTTTCTATTCCAGGTCTACATCACCTCTTCCTTGGTGAAATATCCGGAAAGGTACTGACCGGGATGCTACGCCATCGTCGAACATGCGGCCATGACTTGTGAGCATAGCCTATGCAGAAGAAGAGGCTTGTTGCAGGTGCATATGCATCTAGCCTGGTGTAGCGTGCACTCATAGATAATCCTCTCACGGTTCGTCCCGCGGTGTCCTTTCTCCTCACACATAATCTCAAAGTGAAGTTCCCTTGTGCCCATCTTGAGTGCCCGGTGCATCTCACCCTTCTTGCTCTTCTACTCCATATACTTGGTGATCATGACGGAGTACAGAACTCTATCATTTGCCATGAAGAGCGATGCATTGTTGCTTCAGTCAACGAAGCACTTTGTCGTACCCCAGAGAATTGCCTCCACAATAGCAACCAAAGGGAGGCACCTGGCGCCGTGCATGTCCCAATTGTACAACTCGGCTAGATTGGGTGTCATGACACCATATCGAGCACTATCCTTGTCATGTAGCAGCGACCACTTCTCCTTAGGCTCGTGCTCAATCCAGTTTGAGAAGCATTTCACCGTGCCCCTATCTTCCTAGTCACACTAGGAGCATCTGTTGGTATATGTGGCAATGCCTCGGGGTCCTAGTTAGCGCTTGCAGACGGCCTTTTGTTGTCTCCCTTCTGTGTGCCCCGGTAAGCTTATCCAGAATCTTCCAGCGGGCATCGAACTTTCTCTTCTAGTTTTGGTTGTATAGACGCTTGAAACGGTTCATCAAGTCTTTGTTGTGGAACTGCTTATAAAAGTTTGCACCCAAGTGCCTCATGCACCACGAGTCTGCACATCCACCAATGGAAGAGCGTCGTTCTCCCCATATTGTTGCTGGGTTATTGCACTCAACAGGCCCACATGTCGATCATGTATGACGCATACATTAGGACAGCCCTGTACAACAGAGATCTTCACATTCCTTAGAAAACACAGCCAATTGTCTGTGTTCTCGCTATCAACGAATGCGAAGGCCATGTCAGAGCCCAGGTGATTTAACTTGTAATGCTTAACCCTCCAATTGGTCCTAGCATTCCAAATTAAATTTTTTACTCTCGGTGTATTATGTACCTCCCAAGAGCGGTACACATACACCCTCACAAACATCAATATTAATCCATACACAAGTTATTACAACACCGAAAACTTCATAGTTTACAACATATGAACATACAAGGTTTAGTTTCGTACGAAGGGCCAGCCGACCAAATAACAAGATAAAATATCAAGTACGCAGCGGAAACAATAAATAAACTAAAATAAAATCAGAGATTAACCAAAACCGTAGGGCAACCGAATAGGTTCAAACATTAAAGAACCAATGGTTTGCCATAACCCGCAGGGCAAATCGATGTTCCTGCGCAATCTTTCCTTGCCCGATTCGATCTCACACCTGTTGTCCAGATTAGTAATAAAAGCAAATAGTGAGTACACGAATGTACTCCACAAGACTTTACCAAGCCTATACATAGCTACATGCAAGCTCTACTTAAAAGAGAAGGCTATAGGGTTCATTTTTAGCACAAAGCAATATTTTAATTTAAATACAATGTAGTAGATTCAAATGGCAAGTGAGCTAACATTTTTAATACTTTAAATAACAGCGAGTAATAACATTAGACAACAACTAAACATCAACAGGTGGCTGCCCCTGCAGCACATAAACATAGCATGAGAATCACTCTCAATGCCACCGATCAAGTTTTAAGTTAAAATTACAAAATGTTGAGTCTAACTCCCGCAAATCCAATCCCAAGCGTGTCCATAACGTAGGACGAGGCTATTCAAATAGTTTATAACCGTACAGGGGCATACAACTGTACCCACACGCCAGACCGCCTTTTCGCCAAGCTATAGAGCACACTTCCTTGGGTATGCCGGCAAGGCTAAGTCCTACGAGACGTTTCCAATTTATGTATTAACTATGAGCCACCCGTATGGATAAAAGCCCATACGTTATGTCGGAGTCATCGTAAAGCCTCGGTCAACTACCCCTCGAGGTAAAGCCTTGGACAACTACGATGCCCCTCGGGGTAGGGAACCTAAACCCGGAACCCATCCCACACACCCAACAATTACAGAACACATTTTTTTTAACAGAACAACAACCACCATGCGACTCGGAGCTAACACACACCAAAGTACTAAGTCAAGAGGGGTTCCCAATACCCTCATGTGGCAATGAAGAATCTAGACCTGCCATTATGTGTTAATGGAGTATTCTGGTAATTAATGACAATCATCATGTGGACTAACATTTTCCATAAGTTGGTGAAATAGATTATGTTCCATAATGATGAAGACTTTGGATGACGTCTTGAGTTGATTGTCATCAAGTAAAGAGCTTAGAGTAAAGGATGCATCATGTGTTAATGTATATCAAGACTCGGGATGAAGAATGTCATCATGTGTTGATGAGCATCAAGTCAAGATCCCAAAGTGAAGAAGATCATCATGTGTTGATGATATTCAAGTCATCATGTGTTGATGAGCTTTCAAGTCAAGAACCCAGACTTGAAGTGAAGATGTGCGTCATCAAACTTCAAGAGGATGCTCAAGAAAAGGTATGATTAGCTAGGGCTAAGGATGTGTTCCTAGTCTTTTACCGGTCTTGGTGTTTGGTTGAAGACCGGATTGCTAGTATAGGTTGCCGTACTATTAAGAGGGGTCTTGACTAATAGGTTGAGTTAGTCTTGTGTTGATAGCTTATTGTGTTTGCTCTAGCTCACTTTAACATGTTGCCTATATTTGCGAATATATTTTACAAATAGTTGAGGCTCATGGATAATCCTTGTAGCATGTGATTTGAGTTTACAAATGGTTTAAGTCCATGTACTTATTCCTTGTGGCGTTGATTCTAAACGTTGGCAAATGTGTTTTGCAACTTGTTGAGAATCTCGCTTCTATCGTTGTTTGCATTCGCGCGTCTATTTGGCAAATGTGTTTTGTAAATTGAGTTGAAGTGGAGTGCAATTTGTGGTTTGATTCTAAAAGTTGGCAAACATGTTTTGCAACTTGTTGAGAATCTTACCTACATGCCTTGTTTGCATTTCATATCTTTTGCAAATGTGTTTTGCAAATTTGAGTTGAAAAAAATGCAAAATTCTGAGTTGATCTCTGGTGCGGTCTGACCGGCGTTGTATGGCTGGACTGACCGACCTCCCGGACCAAAGGCACGGTCCGCTTTTTCCAGAGAGGTATGTTTTCTAGATTTTGGTTGGCCGGACTGACCGACGGTGTGTGGGCGGACTAACCGCATCCCGGACCAAAGGAGCGGTGAGCTTTTTTCAGAGAGGCGCTTTTCTGGATTTTGCTGGTATGGTCTAACCAGAGTGCTTTGACCGGTTTGACCGGAATGGTCCGGTCTAACCGTCCTTCGGTTGGCAGTTAGTCCGGATTTGGTCCAACGGCTAGTTTTATAGCCGTTGGAGAGGGTGCGGTCTGACCGGTCGTTTGCCTACGGTCAGATCGCCCTGGTGATTTTTCAGCACAACTTCTCCCAATGGCTAGTTTTTGTGTGAGGGCTATAAATACCCACCTTGGCCATGTGAGGGGAAGTTGTTGCTGCCATTTCCCATTCTATTGAGTTAAGAGCAATCCCTCTACTCCCATCTGTGTATGTGTTGCACTTAGTAAGGTTTGAGAAGTAAATCCTAGTGCATGTGTTATATTAGGTGGTGGATTTAGTATCCACATGAGCTTAGACACTTGATTGGGTTCAAGTGAGTGTCTCCGACTTATTACTCTTGGTGTTTGCCGACACCTAGACGGCTTAGAGGAGTTGCGCTGGTGATCTTCTACAAGAAGGTTGTGAGAAGACCCGGGTGGTTGTGAGTGGTTTAGTGCTCGCCATCTCCGGAGTGGAGGAAGAGCAACCCCTAGTGGATTGAGGAGTTGGTTCGTGTTGTGAGAACCGGTCCAAGCGGTTGGACTTACCTCAATGTGGATTAGGGGAGACCGACAAGTCTCCGAACACCACGGGAAAAACTTCATCGTGTCATTGTGGTTTGCAATCTCTTGCTTTACTCTATTGCAATTCATTCATAGAATTAAATTGCTTACACATCATTGTATGATTGCAATAGTTCAATAGATTTGTTGTTGGTGCACTTAGTTGAAACTAGTTAATTTAGGTTTTAATTGTAGAAAACCGTTTTGTTTATAATTCCGCATTAGAAATCGGTTTTAGCCAAAGAATTTTTTAAAACCGCCTATTCACCCCCCTTGTAACACTCGCCCAACACGGAGCCCAGAATGCCACTAACTACACTAACTATCAATTTTAACATCATTTTATAATAAATTACAGCAAGCATCTCAACGATAAGACCCGTTCACGGGTCACAATAACACAAGTAGAATGATATGTCAATCACAGATAATTTATTTCTAGGAGCATAGCAAGGTAGTAAACGAAGCTTAACGCAATCCAATCGATTAAGTCTATTGAATGAATAAACAACTCTAACTTATCATCTAAGGTTATTCAATACCATCATGTCCTAGGTATAAATCATCATGCCATAGTACAAGTTTCTCATGTCCAATGAATTGAATAATTGGGTGTAGGTTGTGATTCCAAGTGCGCTAGCCCTTCCCGAGTGAAACGTCATCAACGATCACCTAAAAACAACAATAGAGCAAGAATGAGTTCAAGACTCAACAAATACATAATAAAGCCATAAACAACAGTTTATCAACCATAATCAAGGTTATCATCATCATCTATCTATTTAATGTCATTCTCATACTCAAATAAACAAGCCATATTCCATATAGGTAAAGTTGCATAACTTAACAATTTACTCATATATGTGAATGCACCTTCATGCTCATGCTCATATGCATCTCATCACTGATACTGGTATAGCGGAGTGTTCACCCGTCGATGACACACTCTATCCTTCACTCCATTGAAGTCCCCACCGAAGTAGGATTTTATCTAGAGCACTCCGGACTAGTCATGTATCTTTCTCACCGACCACATCGGAATAGTTACATGGCTTTCTCACCGACTTGGCTCGTGTAACTCCTGTCATGATGAATGTAAATGATGCAACATCTTTAATTATTCATCAACATAATTCATCTCATTAACTCAATATCTCATTCTCATGAATTGAATATCGTAATCTCATTCACTCAATGTCATCAATGTAATATCAATGACAGTGGCAAACAATCCATTGTTCACCCCTCTACCATATACTTGCCTCTTTATCCCCTTGGAGCGCGAGTCGGCGGGATTGCAATAGAGATCACATTCCTGAACAAAACAAGTCAAGACAGTCTCAAAACTACATCATCACAGTACTAAACACATTACACTAATCGCACTCACATGTCTACGCCAAGACGACAAAATCAACCCGATTTTACCGGATGCACTACCCGCTGTTCCAGTAGTAAAAATGGCTCTAACTTATTCATCCAAACTCTAAATTCATCCAACCAAGACTTTCTGGAATCCTCACGAAACAACCTACATTTTCCTAGTTATGATGAAACTTTGATTCTACAGTTTTCTACCCCGTTTCTTTATCCGAAAACAAATTTGTCATCTTCTGGACAACAGACTTCCAAAATTCATATCTTTTAATCTACTAATCTAAAAATTGTGTTCTTAGATTTTCTGAAAACCTTAAGAACTTACCTACAACATTCATGTTGATCAAATTCCCAGATTAACTAACGTACTATTTTTAATCAACTAATTACTATAGACTGTCAACACACGACAAACTCTATCGGACAGCAGAACTATAAAATTCATATCTCAAATCTATGCATCGGATTGACATGAATAAAAATTCTACCGAAAGCTATCAAAATTCTCTACAACTCTCTAGTAGATGAAATTCTCAATTATGTTTCTATACTACCCGTAAAAAATAGTACAACAGAACTACAGACTAAACCAATCTACTAAACAAATTTCTCCCGACTAGAAATTATTAATGCCCTCTCTAACCTGGGCTCTAATCTATACTAACATAATTAGAAAACAGAGAGAAAATTACTAGATCGTTACCAAGTGACGGACGCCAAAACCCCAATCTAATCCTCGCTTTCCCTTCTCTTCTCCCTCCTAATCTTTTCTTCTTCTCCTTGCTTCCTTCTTTGATAGCACAGAGGATCCGGAGCACAAGTGGTGGCATGCAGCACACAAAAATCCATAGCAGCACACGCCACAGCAATGCTTTCCTTCTCTCTCTCTTAACCACAACATGCAACCGGCTGAATTAATGAAGCACAGAATGCACAAACCACTAGAAGTAGGAGGACCAAAGATTCGTGAGGCAAGCTAGCGCATGGTGCTTAGCTAGCATGACAAGCAAAACTGCAGGGCATAACTACATGCGCGGTTGTGCCTGGCGAGGCTTCGCATGCAGCAAGGGCCGGGACATCTAGTGCCACGCAAAAGCTTCACGAAAAAATTTAGGCAGGAGCGGCAGAGCTAGATGGCGGCCTTGCTGCACATGGCAGGACTGGCGGCTGGGCGCAAAAACGTAGGGAGGAGGCCGCAAGCAGGGTAAGGTGCTAGGGTTTTGACGGCAACCGGCCCCTCTCTTGGGCCGTGGGTCTCTATTTCCTCCTCTAATTTTTGAATTATTTCTTTAATTACTCCCTCTAATTTGTTAAAGTACTCAAATAATTAAATGGGATATTACACCCCTCTAGTCGGCCTCCTCGATCTTACAGGCATGCACGCAAATATGCTTGGTTTTGGAGAAATGAGATGTTCGGTCCTTGTTGACCTAGGCAAGACCATCGACACACCCAACAGCACACCATTCAACCACTTGCCCAAGTCTAAAGCAAATATTTGCATTTTTAGTTTTCAAATTATGAAGCACATGGTGTTGGACATAGCATAATAATATGATTTATGTGACCAAGGTCATCGACAAAGTCGACAACCGCCCAATCTACCGGAAGCTAAGCATCACATCGCATAAACATAAATAGACCATATAACATCCACCGGGCTCTAAGTCACCAGCGGAATTATTAACTTAGGCTAGTGACAACGGATGAAAAAATTTAGAGAATTTATGCAATAGGATTAGCTACCTCTAATCGACAAAAGTAACTTTGACAAATAAAGCATGCATACATACAGATTCTCATAACTTTGGCTACCGAAGTCCGAATGACTTGATTCTTGTCGGCAATGAAAGGTAACTACGATATCTACAACTTTCTAGGGAGGCCCAGACCCAATTCTACCTTCAACCTACGCAAAACGACAATCTTTAACACTGCAGAACACCGACTTACTGACAGAAAACCGTCTCTGGACAGCAGTCCAACAGCAATATTCAGATGACCATAACTTTTGCGATATAACTCCGAACTGATCGTTCTTTAACAATCTGAAAAGGTTATCGAATTATCTACAATAACCTAGTTGGGTGAACTTTCAGATTCTTCCAATTTCCTATCATATTTTAGGAAATATCCAGACAGTTTATTCTCGTCAGATTTCTGGCAGCAGAAACTAAATCGACCATAACTTTTGACTCAGACCTCGGAATCGAGTGAACTCGGTGGCCAATGAAAGCTAAGAACAAAACCTACAAAACTCTAGGAGATGGGATCCTCTGATTCTGCCTATAAGGTCGCGAAAACCGTCGCACAACTTCCTGGACAGAACTGAACGTTTACCGCAGCAAGACGATCTAACGCAACTAATCGGATTCGCAACTAAAACTCATCAAACAGCGGGGAAACACTCGTTACCCTTGAAGACCCGCGGGACGACGATGATCTAGCCTCAAGACGATCTCTCCTTGTCCCTCCCTCCTTCTCCTTCTCCTTCTTGAACAACAGCCCGCGAAGAGCCTCGCCTTCCTCCTCCAACAGCAGGGCAGCAGGGTGGACGATCCTCGCCGGCAGCAGGGGGCATGGTGGGGCGCAAGGAGCAAGGAGGCAGCCAAGGGAGATGGGGAGGGCGGCCAATGGGGAAGTGGGGCGGCCAAAGGGGAGGAGGGGCATCCTAGGGTTTGGCCCCTAAGGCCGGCCTCCTCCTCCCACCAATGGGCCAATGCCCATGGGCCCGAGGCCTTGGCCCACGCTGTCCAAAATTTTGCTAAGCCCTCCAATAATCAAGTTTAAGTAACGGTTTCCCAATAGATCCTTCTCCCGCATCAAATTCTAATTAATACTTTTTATTTAAAATATTTGGTTTTCTCCCGATTTCTACTGGAGTATTACATTCTACCCCTTAAACCGAATTGTCCCGATTCTAACAACGCTACGCCAAGGTATAATCACAAAGAAAAGCTTACCAACATTCCCACAATCCTTGAATAACTCCAGATAGTGTGCGCAAGTGAGACTCCAATTCACAAGTCGCTTCCTCTTGGACTTATGGCCTCACAACACCTTGACGGATACTAAGGTCTTCCACCTCAACACTAGTCTCGACCTTTGGGTACACTCAACACACGGGCTCAAAGGTAAGGTCTTACTCGTTACAACAACTCTAACCAAAAACTCAAGCCGGACCTCTCATGTACTCTCTCATCACCAAATATACAAGACCTTACGTACTCCACGCATGTACTGAGGCGGTCCTAGCGATACGCCAATCGACATATTCCCGTGACTAAGGAACCTATCCAACACACCTTTGGTTAAACTTCCTTTTTGTACCGAAGTACATCGCTCGCACGAGAACCCGCAGAACTCTTGTTCCAACACTCAATCGATCACTTTACTTAAGCAAGCAAAGATCTCCTTTAACAAGGGACGCACAAAGAACTCACCTGTCAACTCACTTATCCAGAAAAACTCAATCGAAAACAAAGGAGTCAAAATGCAACCAACTCAAAGTCACCTTCTCTTAGAAGAGCCCAATTCAAAATCAATGGATTTACCACGAAATCTTTTCCACTTTCCAAAATAGGCGTTTAGAAATAATGCCACACAAGCCAAAAGCGAAATTACTCAAAACCAGTCTTACCCTTTTTTCTAACGGTAGGAATCACACATACCGACAAGAACCAACTCAATTTATAATCGACATCCATCATAACCACATAGTTCAAGTAAGAACTAAGAAAGCATCTAACTATCCAAGATCACACCTTTACCAAAATCTTTCTTTAAGAAACCAACTTTCTCTTAAACCATAGGATCCCAAATCATCGTATAACGATTAACTCATTTCTCTTAAATTGGCAACCTCAAACCTATGCTCTAAGAACACAAAATCCACACTTATGTAGGGAGACTCTTCCAATCCACAATATTGTACTCTAGCCAATTTCCTACCGAATGAACTTGTCAAAATAATTTCCAACACAACTCAATATAGATTTCACCCACCATCACATCCCTTAATCCGTTAAGGATGAAAAATTTCAAATTCACATCCCACACTCTCATATACTAGCCCCAAAGGATACTATCAGTGATCATTCCACTACTCGAAATCCACTCTTATTCTACCACTTCTGCACATAATCAAGTAACCGCCCCAAGACGATTTATTTCACAAGTCTTAGACCTTCTCTAATCCACACCAATCCAATTCGCATTACACAACCACAATATACCCATTCGCCAAACCCTAATCTGTTTAACCGACATTCAAATATACCCAATCACTAGCGCCAATAAATAAATATATCCTTTGACCATGACATCCTTAGAAATAATTTAACTCCCATAAGGTTACTTGCTAAGGCTGAGTCATAGTTGACAATAGTTCAACGATTTCTGCTATCCCATTAATCAGCATGACACTTAGATTCCTCCACGCCGCTACTTTCATTAAACTTCACCACCACAACACTTCTGCACAATCATACTAAGTATCCAATTGCGATACTCTGATAAGTTTATCAAGAGTCCATAATTTCGATAATCCCAATATTCCAACACGGACAAAGGTTACTGGATCATAACTCGCAATAAGTTCCACTAGTTGCAACACTAATCACTTTTATCTCATCGACAACTTTCCATTTAAATAGAATTCTCTCCGGGTGTTGTAAATCGAAACCAATTCACTTTATACTGCTCTTCAAATAGATTGGTTCCCGAAAAATCTCAACAAATTCCAAATACTTAACCACCTCCAGCCAATCACCATGCTACTCTTTATAACACTTGGCAACACAATTTGGTTACTTCCTTAATCAAAAGGAAGAAATAAAAAGATACAAGGTTCAACAGACAAGAAATCGTGGCTCCTCGAAGTGAGCACGAGACCAAGAGAGACAGTCAAATAGTAGGATCTCAGAAAACAAGATACGAGCCCACTGTCGAGGGCACAAGTCCCACAAGAAGAAATTTTTCCACCACCATAAATCATAATAAAACATTGCTATGCAAACCCAAGAAACTCTTCATGAGACAACAAGAAAGTTGCGGATTACATTTTTTTTTAAGCTCCAACCTCAAATACTTATGGTAAACATTTTCCGTTAACACAACGAAAGTAATCTCTTTGATTACAACATTACTTGTCAAACCAAACAAGAGATGTCTTTAATACCAAAACACATTCATCACTTCGGAACCAAACGGAACCTTTCCATATGTCACATTGCTCAACTAATTTTATCTATCGCAAAAATCATGAGTCCCAAAAGGTCACGAATACAAAACTCCAAATATTTCATTTAACCGTTATTAAAACAATCAACTTACTTTCTCTCCGTAAGAATCATCACCACTCCAACACGTCACAATCTCTTGTAGACCTTATTACTAACATCAAGAATATTTCACTCTTAGCAAGGTTCGTTATCATCAACTCTTCCTTTATAAAGTCCCCAAAACTGACCAAATGTTACATTTCACTTTATCCTCTCTTCTTCAAATGAGGGTACACCAAATTCTTACACCCTCACTATAACAACCACCGTATTTTTCAAGGAACCTACTACACAATTTACAAGGTTACACCAAACCCTTTCATCAAAGACATACTATTATCCGACAATCTCACCATCAAGCAAACACATGTCACCTATTAAATCCCATCATAAACCTTTCCAATGTAAACACAAAGATATTCGAATGCTCATACTTATTTAGTACACACTAACTCCAATCTAGAGGTTATCATAAACTTTTGATGATTATTCAATCATGGACTAAGTGATGGTCCTATATCTATTTGTACTCCCACGAGCATAAATAAGATCATCAAATAGCCAATTAAAGAAGATTTCTATATTAATATCTACCAAGACGACAAATCGAACACATCTTATATTTCTCTTTTCGCACAGTTAGATTAATCCATTAAGATCAAATAATCTAACTAGTTTAGCAAACTAAACAACTCCAAGGATCAACCACTCCGTTAATGTTCCACAGTGGTTAATAACTCTATTGATTCCAATTAGGTATAGCCGTACACCTAATCACGATTCAACAAGAACTACTACATGACACCATCAAATTAATCAACTTTCCTTCCAGGATCTTAGTTAGATCGATTATACAACACACTACAGTCCCAACTTGATAACTCATATCATATTCACTAACTTCTCCGATTATAACCTCCCACTTAACCACGAGATGACATCGCTAAAGGGTTTGGCGTTTTCTTTTATAAAAGAACTTTTCAACTTCAACACTCAAGATACCCAAAAGAAATATATTGAATCAAAACTTCCACGCACTACAGGACTTGCAAAAGGAAACTTTCATTATCCAAGAAAATCAACCTGATAAATGGGTCATGCTTTCCAATGAGAAGGACAAACTCCAAAATAAAGGTCAAACTTGACAATCAACTCGGTTCACCAGCCGCAAGAATAACTCGTCAGTTGGGAAAATAATGATTGCTTTACAGGACAAATTAAGCCAAAGAAAACACACCAATTTTTTTTCTCAAAGCAACCCATCAACCACAAGAATAAATAACCCAAGAGAAACTCATCAATCTCAACTGGATAAGAGTTGACCAAATTCAAATTCGGGAAGAGAACAACTCTTTAAGCATACTCGCTACCAACGCTTTGTACTCACGATCTCTCATGTGGATACTTCGCTATTCCTATACCACGAACGGTGGTGTAACTTTAGTATAGCCCAGACCACAACCACTACCTCCACCTCTCAACATGGGTTACCCCCACACATAATAACTATAGTATTATACTATAGATATAACAGATCATCTCAAAACAGGAATCATTAATACAACTCAACAGATGCGTAAATGCAATGCTTGACCCATCCCATCCTACTGTGCACCAGTGTGTCAGGTTTACAAGTTCATTAACCATTACAAAATTTTAGCAATTTAAGTTGCCTAGGTTGTAAATCCAATCACCACGGACCTACCGCCCGCTCTGATACCAACTGTAACACCCCAGCCCAACATGAGCCTGGAATGCTACCAAACAAACCCTAATAATTCTAATCAAAGCAAACTTAATAAATTTCGGCAGAACCTCCCTTGTAAAGTTAATTACACGGAGGTTCCAACATTCAAATGAATCATAAATTAACCAAACTACCATCTAGAGACATCAAAAGATAATCAAAGATATGCTACATTTCTAGCAATCCAGTGAAGTATAAAGTTCCACTACTCATCATTATTACACTTAAATCACCTCAAGACACAAGATATAATAAACCTTTGAGCATCTCGCCCATTTACTAAAAACAATTACGATCTGAAGATCATTCAACTTTATTTAGTTCATGTGGCATGTGTGTGACTAGCAGTCTACTTCCCCCCATGCATGTCGTTCTTGGCTCGGGTACCTAAAATAAACACAAAGCAAGAGTGAGTCCACAGACTCAGCAAGTACAGAAATAGAAGTCATAACATCAGCATCAATATATAGAAGATCAACCACAAAACATTTCACATGCAGATGCAATGCTCAAGGATCCATTCTCTTTATCTTTCTGTGTGCATTACACCGGTAATGCAGAGTATGCAACCGCCGCCAGATACCATGCTCGTGGCGCCGCACGCACAGGACCAATTGCCCATTACTCCGCAAGTAATGGGGACCTCAAGCCCACACTCCACGAGTGTGGGGATCTCGGCCCGTCACCTTCATGACGGAATCTCAAGGAAACATACTTGGTCACCACATGACCAAGCCTCAATATGATCTCAATATGCACATGCTCATCGCTTAATCATCATCAAATTACCACAAGACAAGAACAACATATAACAATAGAGCTGGACATATATGACGCATCCACCAATCTTAAATCAACATCAAGCCAACAATCTCACTATGCTACCACATATCGAGAAACACACAATCATGACCAATCAAACACAATCACGAATCAAACAATGCACTTGCCTTAACCACGTGAGAACTGGGAACGTGAAGTCGGTGCCGCCTCCCGCACTCTTCCCCACCTAAATTCAATCAAGAACATAGACTAAGACCACAGTAACGAACCACATGAATTCTAAAAACAAACACAACTAGCAATAGCTCGCAACCCAAACCCGACTCCAAATTCCTAATTGCTGTTCTGTACCTTCTGTGAACAGTCAAGTTCTAAAATTCATATCTTTCCGTACGGTGGTCCAAATTAAGTGTTCTTGGACTTCATTGAAAGGCAATCAAATTTCCCATCTAAACCTAGTTGGTGAGCTTCCCTGATTCGGCCTTCTAAAATCACTTTTAAGCTGATTAACAAAACATCGATTTCACGTCACCCTTTCTGGACAGCGCACTAAAACTATCATAACTTTCTCTACGTTCGTCCGAATTTAGTGATCTTTGGTTTTCCTGAAAGCTAAGAGGATTAGACTCGTTTTTCGTTATGGTGAGACCCTCTGGAAACCCCTCTAAATATGCGCTTCTATCAGGTTAACCAACACTAGTAATTCTGCTTCTCTCCAGAAACACCGAAATACTAAGAAATTCATAACTTTGGCTACCGAAGTCCGAATGACTTGATTCTTGTCGGCAATGAAAGGTAACTACGATATCTACAACTTTCTAGGAGAGGCCCAGACCCAATTCTACCTTCAACCTACGCAAAAACGACAATCTTTAACACTGCAGAACACCGACTTACTGACAGAAAACCGTCTCTGGACAGCAGTCCAACAGCAATATTCAGATGACCATAACTTTTGCGATATAACTCCGAACTGATCGTTCTTTAACAATCTGAAAAGGTTATCGAATTATCTACAATAACCTAGTTGGGTGAACTTTCAGATTCTTCCAATTTCCCTATCATATTTTAGGAAATATCCAGACAGTTTATTCTCGTCAGATTTCTGGCAGCAGAAACTAAATCGACCATAACTTTGACTCAGACCTCGGAATCGAGTGAACTCGGTGGCCAATGAAAGCTAAGAACAAAACCTACAAAACTCTAGGAGATGGGATCCTCTGATTCTGCCTCTAAGGTCGTGAAAACCGTCGCACAACTTCCTGGACAGAACTGAACGTTTACCGGCAGCAAGACGATCTAACGCAACTAATCGGATTCGCAACTAAAACTCATCAAACAGCGGGGAAACACTTGCTACCCTTGAAGACCGCGGATGACGATGATCTAGCCTCGAAGACGATCCTCTCCTTGTCCCTCCTCCTTCTCCTTCTCCTTCTTGAACAACAGCCCCGCGAAGAGCCTCGCCTTCCTCCTCCAACAGCAGGGCAGCAGGTGGACGATCTCGCCGGCAGCAGGGGCATGGTGGGGCGCAAGGAGCAAGGAGTACGATTGTAAAACAAGATAATAATTTCGAACATAATAGGATCAACATGCATAAAAGGAATGGGTGCTTGCCTTTGTTTGCTGGTACTCTGGACATTCACACGATCATCTCTGTTGCACTCCTAAATCATCGTCATCTAGAACCGACAAAGCAAAAACACCGAATAAATACCAAATTTCCAAAAGTCTCAAAAATTATGAAATTAAGACAGAAGGTATATTATGAATTTATAAATAAAAATTATTTTATTTGGAGTTTGTATGTGAGAGTTATGCCCGAAACATTTTCTGTCGAGAGCTGAAATGCTGAAATAGTGCTTTAGGTTACTGTTCATCCAAAATTAGCTATTTCGTGGAAATTTGTAGAACAGAGGTGGAGATGTGGATTACATGGTTAGGTAGAGAATAAAATTTTAAGACTAATACAATTTAGTTCACCTCCTTTGGAGTTCATATGAATTTCTTATGAATTTTTGAAGTTAATTCAATTTCATGTTGTAAACAACTTATTGTGGATTTTTAACTAGGAGCATGATCTTATGATTTGATCAAGGCAGTTATAATCTCGATCCTACTCTTAGAGTCTTATGATTCTACGAACCCACGACAGCCTGTCGATCCAAATCACACCGTAAATCGGAATCAGGTAGAATCGTGGTAGAGTCGCGATCCAAAGAGTAGAATCATGTAGAATCGCATAGTAGAGTCGTTTGGGCAAAAAAATTACAATTTTTTTATTTTTTAGAGGCCATGGTTTGCTGATATTTTATTTTAGAGCAAAATCTGTTGATATTAATTTCTAAGAATGAAACTATAAATATCAGTGTGGTAATGCTAGTACAAATATCTATATTACGACATGAGCAATCTTGAGCTTGATAATGATAAGCTATTTTTATTCCTGAAGTATGTCTAGTTGCTTTTAAGGAACATGCAAGTGTTGTAATTAGATATTGATTTACAAAAGTTGTGAACATTTCTCATGTAATTGTAGTAAACTAGTCATGGTCATTGGCTGTTCTCCTGTAGTTCAGAACTATATCACCCATCATGTCAGTACCATTATGCTTTTATGTTGTGCGATAAAAAGTGCTTTGTCCCTTTTTTTGGTTATAAGTACGTGGTAAACCATATAAGAATCATACAAACTTATAGTATAGATGTTAAATATGTATATTTTCACAATTCCGTAGAATCGCCGATTCTACGATTCGATTCTACCAGAGGCATATTGATCCAACTTAGGATCTCGACTCTTACTACCTTGGACTTGATGTTATGGTCTTATGACTTGATGTTATGATCTTATGACTTAATGTTAAGTACAAACTAATGATTTTTAATCTTTAATTGCTTTACCAATTTGTATTGTCTATTTCATTAACCTAGTGCTACTGTCGACCACTATGGCCTACTATTAATTAGCCAATTGAGAGACAACAAAGTTGTTTTTAATAAATCTTTAATTATCTAGGCTAAACATCTTATATAATCTACTAAACACTAAGCTATTAACTTACTAACCAGATTGCTTTTCAGATTAATGAGTTCCTAGATGGACTCTGAATACCTTCTCAGATCATAAAGCGAAATAAGGGTTTGGTTGTTCTCTGATGGTTTTAGAATATTCATCTCCATACTTGTTTTCAAATAGGTTTGTCCTAATAGCTTAAGTGTTTGAATGGCTAATTGGATCAATAACCTGTTTAATCTACTAGACTCTGTAAAGTCATTAACCTAATGCCAATTTTTATTATCTGCAGATTACACTCTCTGCTCATCTATCTTACACAGAAACCTTTCAAAGCTGAAAACTACAAGCCCAACTTCCTATAACACTCAAACTTCCACTTTAATAGTTCATTTGAGTGGCCAAAAAGACATTCATCAAAATTTGGCAGCATTAACCAGTTGGTTTTACAAAAAGGGCTCACTGACATATCAATTTTTCACCCAAACACCTTTCTCAGATCATTCATTTTATCAAAGGCTTTTACTGTTTTAACAACTACTCTCCTCATAAATTACTTATTCATATTTGTTTTCAGATTAGTTGGTTGTTGTTAAATAATTGTCTAAAGACTAAATGAATCGTTAACATCTCCAACTACTGAATTAACAAAGCCATAAGCCTATTGACAAATCTGATAATTTTCAAGTTACTACTTATGCATCTTTATATTACTGTTCATGCTACCTACAAAAAGGACATCTCTCATACTGAAAACTACTAATCAAATTCACTTAGATTACAATTTTCAGATTAGCTATTTCAATGGAGTGACCTAGTTGACATTCACAAACAAAAGACAATAGGTTTTGCAAGGTTTACACTAACACTTCAACTTTCCTCCTCTTCACCTTCTCTTCTCCGATCTATAACTCATCAAAAGGATTTGGTTGACCTCTGTTAGTTCTGAAAATCCACATCTACATTGGTTCTTTTCATATTAGGATGCTGCTAGTTAGATGATTGCCAAATAACTAATTGAATCAAGGGAAACTTCTACCCAATAAAATTGGTCAAGCTATTAACTTTCTAACAATTTTGATCTTTTTCAGACTACTACTTGTTGAATATGGGATATATTGTGATCCGAATTTCTAATATGGAAGTATCCGGATTAGTTACCATATTAGCAGATTAGTTTCTTACTTGGACTCTAAGTCCTTTTACCCCTTTATATACCTCTTGTAAGCCGCACAGGGAGAGTTGACGTCGCCTTATTGTAATCCTCGGCGTTTTGTAAACACTCCTCATATAGTGATCATCGCTGATTGGCGCCCGTGGTTTTTTTTTCTCGCGAGGGTTTTCCACGTAAAATTCATGTCTCTTGTTCTTATTGATCCGTTCATTATTTCTAACTAGTGGTATCAGAGCACAAGAGACTAGGATTTGAGAAGAGATACAAGAAAAAAAAATTAGATTTGTTCGACGCCGTCGTCTCGTCCGGCGTCGCCGTCACGCAGCACATCTTCGTCCGTGAGTCTTCGTTGCGCGTCGTCCTTCGTCGCCTCGTCGGCGCGCCGTCATCGCTCCGTCACACATCGTCTCAGTTGCGCGTCGTCTTGCGTCGGCCTTGGTCCAAGCGCGCGTGCATCGCTAAACAGCCGAGTCCACGACGCGCGCGTCTTCGAACAAAGACACGCCTCTCGCCTCGGTCCGAATCGCTGCGCAGCCCATGCGCCATCGCCGCCCCGCCGCATAAGCGAATTGCAAGCAGGCCAAAGCGGCGCTCGCGTGGAAGTAATCGGCTGACCAATCCAAAACCAACAAAGCATCAAGACCAAACCGAAGCAAAAGCCATTAAGGCAACCCAGCACAGGTTCCAAAAAAAAAACTTCTTTATTTAATCTTCACAGCAAGCTTTTGCTTCACATCATTGAACAGAGCAAGCCTTCTGTTGTTTCACGTGGAGGAGCAGCATAGTGATTATTGCTTTGTCCACCTGAGAAGCATACCATGAGTTTCGAAGACCTTTGTTTCGCGTACGTAGAATGTGTACCCAACAGGTCATGATTTTTGTTAGGTTTACACAAATTAGTACTAGTAAATTTTAGGTTTTATTCCTCATGGCGACTTTGAAATATGATCTTCCACTCCTGGATCGAGACACAAGATTTGCGCTGTGGCAAGTCAAGATGAGGGCTGTGTTGGCACAAATGGATTTGGATGATGCATTGGAAGGATTTGCGAAACAACCTACTGTATGGACCGCAGATGACAAGCGTAAAGACCGTAAGGCTTTATGTCAGATTCACCTTCATCTATCAAATAATATTTTGCAGGATGTTTTGAAGGAGACGACAGCTGCTGCATTATGGCTGAAGCTGGAAAAAATTTGCATGACAAAAGATCTCACCAGAAAGATGCATCTCAAGCAGAAGTTGTACTCTCACAAATTGCAAGAAGGAAAATCGGTGTTTGATCATCTTTCGGCGTTTAAGGAGATCGTTGCCGACCTAGAGTCAATGGAGGTAAAATATGAGGATGAGGATTTGGGTCTTATTCTTTTGTGTTCTCTGCCTAATTCATTTTTAAATTTCAAAGATACCATATTATATAGTAGAGATACTCTCACTCTTAATGAAGTTTATGAAGCTTTGCATGCTAAGGAAAAGATGAAACAGATGGTACCTTCTGAAAAATCAAGCTCGAAAGGAGAAAACTTGTTTATTCGTGGCAGACAAAAGGAGAAGACCTCAAATAATAGACCTCGAGACAAAAGTTCGAACGGCTACAAGAACCGATCGAAATCTAGAGGCAAGTACAAGTCGTGCAAATATTGCAAGAAAAGTGGGCACAACATCTCTGAATGCTGGAAGCTCCAAAATAAAGAAAAGAGAACCGGTCATTATAAGCCAAAAGGTAAACCAGATGATGAAGGTAAAGCCTCTCTTGCTGCTGATGATAGTCCTAATGGAGGAATCCTTGTTGCCTTTGCTGGATGTACTAAGACCAATGATGAATGGATTCTTGATTCTGCCTGTACCTTTCATACGTGCCCAAATGGGGATTGGTTTGCCACCTATGAACCTGTTGAAGGTGGTACTGTGTTGATGGGTGATAACTCATCTTGTAAGGTTGCAGGAATTAGTTCAGTTCAGATCAAGATGTTTGATGGCATTGTTAGAACTTTGATAGATGTGAGGCACATTCCAAACTTGAAAATGAACCTCATCTCCTTGAGTACTCTTGATGCTAAAGGGTACAAGTATTCTGGTGAAAGTGGAGTTTTGAAGGCATCAAAAGGCTCTCTTATTGTGATGAAAGCTGATATTAAAACTACCAATCTGTACCATATGCAAGGTACTACAATATCAAGTAATGTTGCTATAATTTCAAGTTCATTATCTGATTCTGATGCTACTAATCTTTGGCATATGCATCTTGGGCATATGAGTGAACTTGGTTTAGCAGAACTGAGTAAGAGAGGACTTCTTGATAGACATAGCATCTGCAAGCTGAAATTTTGTGAGCATTGCGTGTTTGGCAAACACAAGAGGGTGAGATTTAATACCTCAGTTCATACTACAGAAGGTATTTTGGATTATGTGCATTCTGATTTATGGGGGGCATCTCGTAAGACATCTCTAGGAGGTGCTCGTTATATGCTAACAATTATTGATGATTACTCTAGAAGAGTGTGGCCTTATTTCTTGAAGCATAAGTCAGAAGCATTTTCAGCATTTAAAGAGTGGAAGACTATGATTGAAAGGCAAACTGAAAAGAAGGTAAAGAAACTTTGCACTGATAATGGGATGGAATTCTGTTCTGGTGAATTTGAATCATATTGCAAGACTGAAGGCATTGTTAGGCATTACACTGTTCCTGGTACTCCTCAACAAAACGGTGTAGCTGAACGTATGAACAGGACCATCATTTCCAAGGCCCGTTGTATGTTGTCTAATGCAGGTTTGCATAGGCGTTTTTGGGCTGAAGCCGCTTCCACTGCTTGCTATCTTATTAATCGGTCACCTAATATTGCAATTGAAAAGAAGACTCCAATTGAGATATGGTCTGGTTCCCCAGCAAATTATTCAGAATTGAGAGTTTTTGGTTGTACTGCTTATGCTCATGTTGATAATGAAAAATTAGAACCTAGAGCTATTAAGTGCATCTTTCTTGGTTATAAATCTGGTGTTAAAGGATATAAATTGTGGAATCCTGAAACAAGAAAGGTTGTGATTAGCAGAAACGTTGTCTTTAATGAATCTGTTATGCTTCCTGATAAACTGCCTACTAATGTTCCTGTTGAGAGTGGGCAGAATTCAAATGTTCAGGTGGAGCACTATGTTAGTTCAGGTAACACATCAGATAAGGAAAATACCGTTATTCATGATGCACCTATTGTTGAGGATACTCTCATTGTTGAGCAGTCACCACAACGGTCTATTGCAGTCGACAGGCCTAGGAGGGAGATTAATCCACCTAGGAGGTTGATTGAAGAAGCTAACATTGTTGCTTATGCTTTGAGTATAGCAGAAGAAATTGAAGGTAATTCAGAACCTTCATCATACTCTGAGGCTATTAGCTCCACTGATTGTAATAAGTGGATAACTGCTATGAATGATGAGATAGAGTCACTTGAAAAGAATGGCACTTGGGAATTAGTGAAATTGCCAAAGGAGAAGATGCCTGTTCGTTGCAAGTGGATTTTCAAAAGGAAGGAAGGTATTTCTTCTACTGAACCAGCAAGATATAAAGCAAGGTTGGTTGCTAAAGGCTATAGTCAAATTTCAGGTATTGATTTTAATGATGTCTTTTCCCCAGTTGTGAAGCATAGTTCTATTCGCACTTTACTCAGTATTGTTGCTATGCATGATTATGAACTTGAGCAATTAGATGTTAAAACTACATTCTTACATGGGGAGTTGGAAGAAGACATTTATATAGACCAACCTGAGGGTTTTGTTATTCCTAGAAAAGAACACCTTGTTTGTAGATTAAAGAAATCTCTTTATGGTTTGAAGCAATCTCCTAGGCAATGGTACAAGAGATTTGACTCCTTTATGCTCTCTTATAATTTTAAGCGGTCTGATTATGACAACTGTGTTTATTTAAAAAACTGTTAATAGTTCAGCTATTTATTTGCTTCTCTATGTTGATGATATGTTGATTACTACAAAAGATAAGTCAGAAATAGCAAAACTGAAAGCACAATTGAGTAATGAATTTGAGATGAAGGACCTAGGTGCAGCAAAGAAAATTCTTGGCATGGAGATTATTAGAGAGAGGCAATCTGGCAAGTTATACCTTAGTCAAAATGGTTATATTGAGAAAGTCCTTCGTTGTTTTAATATGCATGATGCAAAACCAGTGAGTACTCCATTAGCTTCGTATTTCAGATTATCTTCAGCTTTATATCCTAAGTCAGATTATGATATTGAGTATATGTCTAGAGTTCCATATTCCAGTGCAGTTTGTTCTCTTATGTATGCCATGGTCTGTTCTCGTCCTGATTTATCTCATGCACTGAGTGTTGTTAGTAGATACATGGCTAATCCTGGAAAAGAGCATTAGAAAGCAGTTCAGTGGATATTCAGATATTTGCGTGACACTTCTAATGCTTGTTTGCAGTTTGAGAATTCAAGAGATGGACTTGTTGGTTATGTTGACTCTGATTATACTAGTGATTTGGACAAGAGGAGGTCTCTCACAAGTTATGTTTTCACCATTGGTGGTTGTGCTGTTAGTTGGAAGGCAAGTTTGCAAGCCACTGTTGCTTTATCCACCACTGAAGCAGAATATATGGCTATTTCTGAAGCTTATAAAGAAGCTATTTGGTTGAGAGGTTTGTACACTAAGCTTTGTGGAGATAATTCTTGCACTACTATATTTTGTGATAGTCAGAGTGCTATATGCTTTACAAAGGATCAGATGTTCCATGAGAGAACAAAGCACATTGATGTGAGATATCACTTTATTCGAGGTGTTATTGCTCAAGGTGATGTCAAGGTGTGCAAGATAAGTATTCATGATAATCCAGCCAATATGATGACAAAGTCAGTTCCTGCTACTAAGTTTGAGCTTTGCTCAAGCTTAGTTGGTGTTACAGTCTAGTCCTAGAGACTAGTTGGCGCACGGTGATTTTTTTTATCTTATTGTGGAGTTTTTTGGTGATTGATGATTTTTTATTATGCTACAAGAGGAAATTCGTCTCAAGGTAGAGATTGTTGAATATGGGATATATTGTGATCCGAATTTCTAATATGAAAGTATCCGAATTAGTTACCATATTAGCGGATTAGTTTCTTACTTGGACTCTAAGTCCTTTTACCCCTTTATATACCTCTTGTAAGCCGCACAGGGAGAGTTGACGCCTGACGCCTTATTGTAATCCCCGGCGTTTTGTAAACACTCCTCATTTAGTGATCATCGCCGATTGGCGCCCGTGGTTTTTTTCCCGCAAGGGTTTTCCACGTAAAATTCGTGTCTCTTGTCCCTATTGATCCATACATTATTTCTAACACTACTTATACAACCTACAAAAGCAGACTTTTGAAAATAAGGTCCTTATACAACCTACAAATTGGTCAAGCTATTAACCGTCTGCTATGCCACACCATCCTCCTCATCTGATCCTTTATCTTCTGACAATGCTTCGTAGTCCTGGTCTTGAAGGTCCATCCTTTCAACTAGGCCTTTGATCTCATCACCTTCGTCAGCAATCTCACTAGCTTGCCTGACGAAAGGAGCCCCTTCATCATGATCTTTATCAACCACATCAGCAACTCCCGACCTCTTGCCCCGCTGAAGTCCCTAACTTCTTCTTCAACATCACCAACACCTGCTTGTTCAGCCGCCAATGCAGGAATGGCCTTGGCATATGCCTGGGCCAAAAGGACCAAATCCCACCCTTCCTCCCTCGTCAGGCCAACATAAGACTGCCATGACCTAGTTCCCTTGAGCTGCATTAACTGCCAATAGGTGCCCTACTGTGCTCGGTTCACAAGGCAACTCAATTTCAGATCATACACAGCATTGTTCAAGTGAATGTGTGGTACATCCACCGCATCACAGCACGCCATGTACGCAACTTTGGTCTTGCTAGGGTTACAGTCGCCGATTGGAAATAACACAAATCAATCCCCTAGGGACCCTCCAAAATAGTCTCTTGACCATAGTAAATTTGAAAATTAGTTGCACCCGACATATTTGACGTACTACACCATAAACAAGATTTTCACGATTAACAATATATCTAAGACTAAACTACCCACCGAAAAGAACTATCTACAACATACTACACTACGTAACCATAGATCTAAAACTACCTAATCCATTAAGTTAAAAAATTACCTCAAAGGCGGACTACCGAACGGGCAGCGCTTCGCTAGCTCCTCTCCTCCCCTCTACTCATATCTACTCCTCGCCTTTCCCTCCACTCTTTCTCTTTTTTCTGAATAAAAGTGAGTTTTGCCTGGATTTTAGGGTTTTTGGGGTCTTTTATAGGGGAGCTTGTGTTGCCATTTGAAATGGCGACAGGGAATTGTGGGATCCGGGATCCTTGTCGCCATTTCAAATGGCAATTTGCCTAAATTTTAATATTAAAAAAATCACCCATCATCTTGAACCCCACCACTTCAAAATCTCACCCAAACGACTAAACACTAGGCCTCTGTCTTTTAACCTACTCTCTTCTAACTTACTTACACTTGTCTCACAACTGTACTCGGCGCCATGTCTCAATCGTCTAGTTTAATGAGCCAAAAAGCGGTGGCGTTGGCGAGTGCAAGGCACGTGAATTGCCCGAACTGCGGCGTCTAGGCAAATGTTCTGCACTCCAACACCGAAGAGAACAGGGGACATGTGTTCTACAAGTGTCCGTATTTCTTAGTGACTTCGATTTTCACGAATGCTGGTATTTAGTTTTAGGGTTTGTTTGTCACTTCTTTTTACTATTCGGTGTGGTTCTCAGGTCGGCAGATGCCAGTACTTTGAGTGGGCAGATTGGTATCGTGGTCGAAAGAGCAGTTGAATGTCCGCATGTAGTTCCATATGGTCCAATGGTAAACATGCCACCTGTAGACGAGCGCTTTGACAATATTCTTGACCACTTGAAGTGGCTCGAGAAACTTATGTGTATGTGTATCCTTCTGGTAGTGTGTTCAATATGTATTAAGTAGTGGTGGTTGTCTATATTAGGGATTCATGTATGAACGATGTTGTATGCTTTTTATGAATTATGAGAAGTTTTTAACTTTTGGCAACTTGGTCTGTACAAACGTAACATGACAAGGGATTCACGTATGAACTTCGGTATTACACTTGTCATGCCACCTTCTGAAATCGAAAAGGCCGCACGCTACCTTTGCAAACAGAAATGACCACGCATTGTTAGGGCACACACTACCACCTTTGCAGACTAAGAGGACAACACACTGTGACGCTACCTATTTAGACAAAAATGACCACTCTGCCACAATACCTTTTCAGAACGAAAAGACAACACTAAGCCACACCACCTTTTCAGACCGAAAAGACCGCACACTATCAGGCCATGCACTTCCACCTTTGTAGACAGAAATGACCGCACACAATTAGGGCACACACTACCACCTTTGCAGACCTAGAGGACAGCACAGTATGATGCTACCTTTTCAAACTGAAATGACCACACTTTGTCACGACACCTTTTAAGAGCGAAAATACAACACACTACGATGCTACCTTTTCGTACCAAAATGACCACACTCCGCTACACCAACTTTTCAAACCAAAAGACAACACATGGTGACCCTACCTTTCCGTACCGAAATGACCACACTCCGCCACGCCAACTTTTTAGACTGAAAATACAACACGCCGTGATGGTACCTTTTAGTACCGAAATGATCACACTCCACCACACCAACTTTTTAGACCAAAAAGACAACACACTGTGATGCTACCTTTTTGTACCGAAATGACTACACTCTGTCACCCCACCTTTTCAGATCGATGTTTTCATGCTTCTCCATCCAACCTCAGCACTACACCCTATCCGCTCATAAAAGGAGGGAGGAGAAAGCTGGAGAACACCACCACCATACCCAACACTTCACTCTAACTTGGTTCACACAACAGAGAGCAAGGAGATGTCAGACTCGTTGTGAAACTTCTACGCGAAGATGCTGCGGAAGTGCAAGTAGCTTGCTAAGAGAGCTAAACCCTACCTCGATTGTTCTATGAAGGATACACGGTACCACTGGAGCTCCCACGTCCGCAATGTGTTTACAAAGAACCGCGCGATCATTTAGTCCAAACATCCGGCAACTGCCGCCCGGGCGTACTACACGCATGGGAACATCCTCGTAAGTGAATCTTATAGATTTTTCACATGTTACGTTACATTCCACATATCCCTAACTTCATGGGTGCAAAATGGTAGCCGGAGATGCAATGCAACTTCTTCCAATAGATCGACGGTCCGGACATGTACGATAGGGCGTTCATCAAGCAGAAGTACATGGTCAACTACGTGAAGCGAACCAAGACATTCGAACGCTGGAAACTTTACGTACCCGGCCCTATTGAAAAGGTACCAAAGGAGCCTAGGAAAATGAGTGGTGGTGGAGGACTCCCGAAGAAGAAGCTGAGTACGACCAGGCCGAACTCACGGTGGACAAGGGGAAGGCTCCTGTTAGTGAGACCGGCAGCTATCCTAGAGCTCCCCATCGCCCAGGAGCACTCCACATCGAAGAGGTAAGTTAGGTTCAATTTGCATCCTGATTATTGATTTGGCCCTATGTTCTACTATCCTAACATCATTCAATCCTCTAGCCTGTCTCGCAGAACATGGCTGACCTCGAGACTGGCCGTAGCCGTGGCCAGTCCAAAGATAAGGGGAAGGGACCGGTGGTCCGCCAGGACAAATCGACTTCGTTCCAATCAACCTTTTTTTCCAATTCCAAAAAGGTGCATATGTATCGTAGGTGTATTTCAGTTTGTTGATTCGTACATGTTGTCATTTCTAATGCATGTAACCAAACCTGGCGCACCATGTAATTCGCAATTAAATTATGAAGTCTTTCATAGTTAAATCTCTTTTCCCAAATATTTTGACTATTAAATATTACGTAATATTTTCCCAAAGGAATCGGTTCCACGATGTGGCACCCGGAATTCAATTGTGAAGTTGGCAGCCGAATTTGGGGCAGAATTCTAGAGCTTGACAACCGAGGCGGAGAAGAGGGGAAAAGTGGGGAATAGGCAGCGGCTAGCGGGAAAGATGGTGAGCACGGTGGCGCGCTCGGTGCAACTTATAAAGGAGAGGAGAAGGAAGGAGATGGCGTTACTACAGCGAGTATCTCAGCATTTTCTCTCGAGTGTGCAGGCGTTCATGGCCAACGGGACGACCTCACGGCGGTGTTGCACTCGAGGCCTGCTGCAGCACGGGCACTCGAGTACATTTTGCTGCCAATGCGAAGAGAGAGAGCGAGCGATCGAGCGAGGAAGATGATGAGCAGGACAATTGACAGGTGGGGTCGGGGCCTAGGTGTCAGCGAGCGCGAGCGGTTGAGCTAGTAGTCGTGACACGAGGCTAGGCCAAGCGAGCTGGGTCATGAGGGGAAGGAGGCTGGCGGTGCCGCACTAGGCTGCGACGCGAGCAAGCCGAGGAGTGGGACTGTGGACTAGGCCGGCAGGAGAAATGCGACTGAGGAGAGAGAGAGAGAGAGAAACATTTGAATTTTTGGTTTGGAATTTCATAATCAAATTCGAATTTGAATTTCAAATTTCGAGGAGTTTTAGCACATCATTTAGCTTTGTATATTTTTGTAAGTTTAATTTGGAGCAAGGATTTTGGGTTTAACTTTTTGAAATGCTTTTTGGAAATTCACCAAATTCAACAAAGTAAGTGTATCTTCTATGACTAAAATACATAAAATGCATACAAATTTTCAAATGTTTAAAATTGAGTTGTTACACTTGCTGTCTCTTTAATGCTCTATTGGTGACATGAGAGCACTTTGCATGTAGAAACTAGAAACAACCACAGTAGGTGTATCTTCTATGACTAGAGCATCATGTTCTACTCATTCAACTGAATGTGTGACCTCCTTTAGTGACACAACAGTAGTGGCCTCTCTCTCATCAGTTCCAGGTATCCCAAGAGAACACCTAGCTGATGTACTAGATGAACGAGTAAAGTTTCGGCCCAAATTCAACAGAAGTATATACTACTCTTTAATTCCCTTCTCCTCCTCAAGAGCACAATTCACAATATCATCAAAATTACTAAAATTGTAACACCCCAGGCTGACAAAGGCCTGGAATGCTACCCAACTATCACTAAAGCCATTTAACAGAACAACATTTTTCACGTCAGGTTCTCTGGACAGTACACTAAAACTATCATAACTTTTAGCTCGTTTGTCTAAACTTCGCGTTCTAGATCTTCCCTGAAAGCTACGATAATTATCTACAACTTTCGTTATACTGAGATCCTCAAATTTTCCCTTTAACAGATCATACAATGCAGATTACTAGAACCCATCAGATTACTGACAGATTCGTAGAACAGTCCCACCAATTAATTCATAACTTCTGCTACAGATGTCCAAATAACGCGATCTATCACTTCATCGAAAGCTATTGACGTCCTCTACAACTCTCTAGGAGATGCCCAGGACTGAATCCGCACTTATCTACAACAAATCGTCCCTTTAACATGATCTGCCCTGAGGCGACAGAACTGCCGGCAAGAATAGATGAGCGCAAAACATCCGAACGAGGGGAAAACGAGGTTACCCTTGACGAACCAATTGCCGAGCACGGAGAGCACCCACCAGCGAACTCTCCCCCCAAAGATGGTCCCATTCCCTTTCTCTTCTTCCTCCTCCAACAGCCGGCCACCTCCAGCGATCTCCTTCTTCTTGGCCAATCGATCTCCCGGGTGATCGCCTTCTTCCTCCAATTGGGGTGGCTCATTCAGATCAGAAGCGTGGCGGTCTGTAGCCCGTCGTGCTACAGTACCCCTCTAGGGTTTCCTTCCTCTTTATTGGTAGTCACCCCTCATGGGCCTAAATCTTTGTCAATGGAAGCCCATAGCCCAAGTTGTCAAAATTATGCGTAAATCCCCCTCTAATCTCCTGTTAAAACACTTTTCTAATTGGTCCTTGTCTCTAACTTATTTATTCTCTCCCGAATACATTTGGGGTATTACATTCTACCCCCCCTTAAATGGAATTCGACCCCGAATTCTGCTCACACTTAACGCCAAAGAATAACCACAGCTAAGAACATACTGACATTACCACATACCTGCAGTGAATAATTCTGGATTCTGATCGCGCATGTGAGACTCCAATTCCCAAGTTGTCTCTCTCTCAGACTGCTGTGACCAAAGCACCTTAACATATTTCAACGTTTTATTCCTCAGAACCCTTCTGATCTCTTCAGTATTCGTGTCGGCTTTGACTCAAAGGTTAAGTCCTGCTCTATGGTCAAAGGCTCTAGCGGTACATGATGCTTTGGGTCTCGTAGGTACACTTAACACAAAGGACTCAGAGGTAAGGTCTTACTCGATGGCCAACAGCTCTAACAAAATCTCAAGCTCCGGACCTCATGTGCTCTCTCAACACCGGAAAATAACACATAGCGTTCTCCTCGCAAGTACTCGAGACGGTCCTAGCGATATGCCAATCTAAAACTTCCCGTGACTAAGGAACCTATCCAACACACCTTTGGTTAAACTTTCTTTTTGTACCGAAGTACACCGTCTGCACAGAACCCACAGAACTCTTGTTCCAACGCTCAATCGATCACTTTACCAATGCAAGTAGCATCTCTTTTGACAAGGGACGCACAAAGAAGTCACCTATCAACTCACTTTTCCGAAAACTCGATTGAAAACAAAGGAGTCAAAATGCATCCAACTCAAGTCATCTTCTCTTAGAAGAGCCCAATACAAAATCAAAGAATTTACCACGAAATCTTTTCCACTTTCCAAATAGGCAGTTTAGAAATAAATGCCACACAAGACAAAAGCGAAACACTCGAGTAACCAGATTAACCATTCCCTTTCTCCCAAACCATCACATGACACATTAACTCAATTCTCTTAAATTGGCAACCTCAAAACTATGTTCAACCGAACATAAAATCCACACTTATACAGGGAGACTCTTACAATTCACAATATCACACTCTAGCTAACTTTTGTACCAAATGAATTACTTTGACAAAACAAATCCCAACACAACTCATTGTAGGTTTCACCCACCATCGCATCCCTCATTCTTTTAAGGATAATCAACTTGAAATTCACCACATTCACTCTCATTTACTGCTTCCAAAGGATTCTTTCAGAGTTCACCATAACTCTTGGAACCTAATCCTGGGAACCAAGATGCTAGCATAAAAAAATGCAAAGCCCAATTCAACCTCTACGACTCTTACAATGAATGTTCGGTGTACTTGATATGTAACCCTCAAATCTGATGACCAAAATTTCACACAGCTCAACAATAATCTCAGTTCATTAATGTCAACTTTCCTTACTAATCAAGTAACCGCCCAAGGCGATTCATATTACCAATCTTAGACCTTCTCTAACCTACACCAATCAAATGCAGCTACTTGACCACAATATACCCACTCACAATACCATAACTGATTGATCAGGATTCAACCATACTCAATCACTAACATTAATAAATGAATATAAAAATTCTTGACCAAGCTATCTTTAGAGATAATCTAACTCCTATAGGGTTACTCACTGAGACCGTGTCACACTTGACAATACTCAACTATTCCTGCTATCCCATTAATTAGCACAACACTTAGGTTTCTCCACACCGCTATTCTCATTAAACTACACCATCAAAACTCTTCTACACAATCTTACTAGGTACCCAATTGTGATACTCATTTGAATATGTGTTTGTTAATATCCATATGATTTGGGAAGGAAAGTAGGTAGCAATTAGATTTCATAATGAAGCCAGTTGATAACAACAATGGTTGTAGTATAACTGTTGTGTGTTGAAGTTTGATGTTGAGCATCGCTAAAAGTTGAATTGATATGATATAATAGGTGGCTTATGCCCACATGATTGTAAAAATATCGGATGATAATGTGTCCTTGATGAAAGATTTTTGGGTAGGACTTTTCAATTGGGTGGTAGACCCTTCCAAACTTAAGAAGTTGATGTAGTGGGTAGTATGGATTTGGTATACACTGCTTTGAAGATGGGATGAAAAGGAAGTATGAAACAATGTGGTGAAACTTTGGAGGCTTTCTAATGAAATAGTTGATGACAAAGATTCGTGTTCAGAGTGTATTATTCTTGATGTTAGTAAGATTATCTGCGAGAGATGGTGACTTGTGTGTGTGGTGATGATTCTTTTAGAAGTAAAGTAAATTGATCGTCTTTCGTAATTTGGATTTAGTAAAAGTGTTTCGAGTTTTGCGGTTGTGATTATTTGGACCTTTTGAGTATTGTGGTGATTGAGTTTGATTCGAGCAAGTGCATCGTTTGTACTTTGGTTGTGATTTGCTTGGACATGAACGCGTGTTGATGCATGTTAGTGTCGTATGGCTGTGAACAAGTGTGCATAACAAGAATGGTGGATGTTCAAAGTATATTCATGAATGCCGTTATTGTTTTTGGTACTTCGATGATGGATAATGTTGGTGCATGTGCATATTGATATCATATTGAGACCCGGTCTTGTGAGGACCAAGTATGCACAACCTTGAAGTAACCAATACTTGCAAGTACTTGTTTGTTAAAATGATTATGACGAATGATCTGAGTTGCGAGTATAGGGATGGATATGATAGAAAACATTGCATGTTATTGTTTGATAAATACTAGGAGTATTTGTGTGAACCACGATTGCTCTTGGTTCAGTATGTTGGTCTTAGATTGGGTTATCTTAAAATTCAGGTGGGAGCGTGGTCCCAGGGGCAGCACCCTCGTCGCGTCCACCGTTCTCGCACGGTTGAGGCAAGTATTCGGGCTATAATATATGTATGCTTGCATGATATGATTGTGGTGTATCTTGATCGTATAGCCATGCATGCCTGTTTATGAGATGAGTTACTTTTTATTTTGATGACTGCTAGTTATGGTTAAAGGTTCTTCCGCATATTGTTATTGCTTCCATGCCAATGAGAATATGTTGTATTCCTGCATATGAAAATGTTATCATGGTGCATATGCATGTTGAGAGCATACAGTGCCTTGGTCACGTGGTGACCAAGCACATGATTGAGTCCCGTCATGTAGATGACGGGCTTGAGGTCCCTACATTCGTGGAATGTGGGCTAATGAACAAAGAGGTCCCCATCATTAAGATGATGGGCAAAGGTCCTATACATGTGGTGTATAGGCTATTGGTCCCCTGTGCGGAGGGCACAAGCAAGGGTATCTGGCGACGGTTGTATACCCGCATTACCTGTAAAATGCGAAAAGAGATAAAGTTCAAAGGAGCATTGCATTGGTTGCATATCATGAGTTAAATGGCTATGTTTAGTGTGATGTTAATTGAGGATCATCGATGCTATGTTTGTGTTCTTGTTTATGGCCTTGTTGATACTTGCTGAGTCTTTAGGCTCACCCTTGCTTTAATGTGTTTTAGGTACTGAGGCGAGAACGACATGCATGGGAGGGAATAGAAGTTGTTGCACTCACTACCTCATACTCTTAAGGCGTTTGCCACTTAGCACCAATTTAGAAATAAATAAACTGTTTGGTTATCACCATATATGGTTTTGGTTTGAGTATCTGATTATTTGTAATAATGAGGTTGTCAGTCTTGGTATGTTCATTTGATTATCATGCATGAATGAGTAGACTTGATTATGAGAAATATTGTTAAAGGCCATATTTTATTGTTGAACTCTCAGTATAGTTGTTTAAACAAAGAAGATTCTGCCAAAAATTGGTAGTTTGTGCTAGAATAGTATAATTCCAGTAGCATTCCAGGTTCTTTGAGAGTTGGGGTGTTACAAAAATATTTATGTTGAAGTGCAGCAACAATCTTAGAATTCAAACCTCCTTTGAAGTACGCCTTCTCTTTAAATGCACTACTGATACCGGCACAATGCATTGCACAATTAAGCTCAACATAGTAATATTGGACCACTTTGCACCCTTGTGTAATCATCTCCACGTGGCGAAGTGGTTCTCGCTCATAATAGGTTGGCACAAACTCACTTCTCATGACAACCTTTAAATATAACCAAGATGTAATGAGTGGTGTCCCAAAAAGTTGTTGCCACCAACTATAAGCATAATCCTCAAACTCCATGGTGGCTCGCATCACCTCTTTGGCTTCGGGAAGCTTCTGAAATTTAAACACCTTCTCCATCTGTCCTTCCCACTTAGTATACTCCTTTGGATCATAAGTTCCCTAGAAGGGAAGTTTCATATATTGAGAACCTAGCATGATAAGTAGCAAACAAAAATAACAAGAATATGTGGGATCTCTCATCTCACCCTCTCTTACCGACTGAAGTTGTTATGCTTTCTTCCTTGGATTGAGGTGTTGCACGTACTTCGGTGATGGTAGACAATCAAAGGTGCTAGATCAAGCGAATTCAAAAGTCCAAGTGTTGTATAACAATGGCTTATATGTGGAGCTTGGAGGGACAAGTGTATATCTATGTAATATGAAATTCTAGATGTAGTAAAGCTAGGTAGCAATCCAAACTAGAAACCAATGCCTAGTTGTCAATCTCAAGATATAAGTGATGAACAAAGCAACACACACACAAAGATAATGTAACTTGATGCAATCAAAGGACAACACTGATATCTCATACTGCACAAGTTATAGAGAGACGCTAGCTAATTGTTCAAAAAAATAAATTAGCACAATCTTAACTTTAATGATAACAATAGGGTGTGCTTTCAAGAGGAGATTAGCCAAGCACCTTTCTTTTACATTTTTATTCAGTTCTTTTTCCTTTTTTTTGTACTCAGCCAATCCAAAGTTAAACAGTAGCACTTAGAACCCTACTTCGGTTCAGCAAGCATAACTCACTGGATAGTGCACATAGAGGATATATGAGCAGCCCAAAGCAATATCAAATAGCTAATCTCAATAGGGTCAAAGTATTCACAAATGATGAATGGCTCCCAACTGATTTAAGTGAACCACAAAATATGCAAAAACAACACCTATACTTATCTCGATTAAGCACAAGGTGGCTAGGGTTTCAAACCTTTTTTATATATATATGGACACAACACACACTGAACTAAGGTATTGGAACAAGACTCACAAACTTGGAACGAACTAGTACACAACAACAATGACTCACGATCGACCGACACGGTGCTGAAACTTGTCAGGCCAAAAACACCTAATAGATAGCGAAAGTTGGACACAATAGAACCAAAATAGTTGCAAGATAGATAGATAGGTTTCGTTGTAAGTTTTCCAACAAATCCAAGAACACCTAAATTGGACTTCAAACACAAAAGTCATGACAGATTTACTGTACAATGCACAAATTGTCGAACAAAATTAAAGTGACGCGAAGGAACTCGATCATCAACTAAAACAAAGTTTCTAATGGATTAAAACCTAACCAAACTCACTAAAATTACAGATTGAACTACTAGCTAAATAATTTTTTAGGGTTTTTGTGTATAGGACAGAAAACAATAAACATGTAGCTAAGGATAAAGATCCTACCGAGTGAATGAAGCTCTGATACGAAGATGATATAAGGTGCCCGATCTTCTCGATGTAGGATCCTTGATACACCGTGCAATCACACGAACTGATGGCGCCAACCACTATCAATGCAACAACCTACGACAAAAGAATTCGCCCAACCACACGTTTTGATAAATGTCTACCAAACCACGCGAAGGTAGATGTGCAATCACTCCTGCAATCACTGAAGAAATCATAAGAACAACAGTGGAAAGAGATAACTCAAAGATACTCCCAATTCCCAAGGGATTTCAACCCTAAATCTTGCAATGGCACACTCGAATTTAATCGATCTATTTCCAATCTACTTGCACAACAATTATTTTCTACCAATTTGAATGAATTAAGGATATTCACATCAAACCCTATAATTTGGAGAAAATCACAATGAGGACAAATTGCAAGTAGGGAACAAGAGATTACCAGCTTAGATGATGAGTAAGAGAACATTGAAGATGAGTTCTTGAAGAGCTTGATGAAATTTTGTCGGATTTGGGGTACCTCCACCTAGGGTTTGATGGCATTGAGATATGAGCAATAAGAATTGAAATGCCAACCTAGGAATGGGGAGAGGAGGTGAAGGAGAACCTTTAGAAGACTTTCAATAGCAAAACTGATGACCGGAGGCGAAGATGCATGGCCAGAGAGTTGAAGGGTGACCGGATGGGAGAGAGTAAGGTGTCTCTCGGGTGGAAAAAAGACTTAACCGAAGTGAGGGAGAAGAAACCAAGTCGGGCTGGGAAAAGGAGGTCCCTCTCAGGTTAGTTCAGTCTGACCGCTGGGCTCGGGCGGTCATACCGCTAGGACTTCGGTCAGACCGCCAGGAGAGCGATCAGACCAGATAGGTCTAAAACTAAAACTGAATTTCAAAATAGATTTTGGATAAGAGGAGCATTTGTTGTATTTTTGTCGATTTTAGAGGAATTTAGAAAGAAGAATGAACTAAATCAGAGCTCATATGAAGGGGAATGGGCTTCCGAAAGTTTGGACATGAGATAAATTCGAGAAAAAAGAAAATGGAGAGAGAAATCTATGGCTGATAGGTAGGGTGAAGGGAATAATCCAAGAATCTTTATTTTCTGGATTTTTGAAAAAGGACAAAGGCTGACACATGGGCCCATGGTCTATGGATCGAGACCACGGGGAAAGCTTGTGGTCCACGGCGAGTCGGGTTCATGAAACAGGAAACTGACAGGTTGGGTTAGGATGTCGGCGTGCGAAGACCTAGGGAGGACAGAGATTGACAATTCAGCAGCGCTTCGACGAAACCAAGGAGGGGTGGAGTAGATCTCGGCGAGACGGAGCTAAAGATGGTGACGGAGAAGGCTAGGACGCACCGACAGCGGCGGAAATCGTCCACGAAGGCCGCAGGTGAGGCGACGACTTGGAGCTTTGATTCGGCGACTTCAACGCACAAACCAAGGCGACGGCTCGGGTGCAAATCTGGAGCTCGGGCACGACTTAAGTAGGCGGCAGAGGTGGAGTTCGAAGCAAACGCGGCGGTGGCGGTGTGACAGAGAAGGAGACCGGGAGGGAAACGAATAGGGACAACTGATAGGCAAGGCCCACTTATCGGCAAGAGCAAGAAAGAGAGCTTGCAGAAGGAGGGAGAGGAAGGAAACAAGTCGGGAAACAAATTCGGGCCGAAGCATTTCTGAGATTTTTAAATAGTTTTCTTTTAGAAAACACAGAAAATTCAAATAAGCCAGGAAAAATAGCAAATGAGCTCAGAAAAATTCGAGAAAATACTCTGGAACCAGAGTGACCCAAATAAATTAGTTTTGCATTTAATTGATGTTTGGTTTATTCACATTAAATCGTTTAAATTTCTAAAATTCAGATTAAGCTTTAATTAATTCTAGAAAAATCCAAATGGTTATTTTTATTTTAAAAATTCCAAAAAGACGCAAAAATTAGGATGTTATGTAGAGGCACTGTTGCTACTGTGGTGCCGATCGAGATGAGCAAGTCGTTGCCACTGAAGGAGATGACATGTTGGATTGATCAACTACGTTGACGCACGACGGGTTAGATTGGCTACTCTCGACTCTTGTTTCGCTGCGATGCGCATCTAGTGGTAACGATCTATGATGTCTTACTTGTATGGCTTCCTAGGATTCGTGATAGAAAATTTTGAATTTGTGCTAGCGTAGCCTATCCGTAGACCAACAAATAGAAATTATAGAATGCATTGTGGGCCTTTACGAAAATAAGAAAAAAAATGCACACGACATTTGAAGCGAACAAGTTACAAAAGTCCAATTACTGAACTCTCAACACAGCAAGGAGTGCATTACTGAACTCTCAACACAGCAAAGCAAAAATAAATGTTGACAGAGTAAATAATAGATCTCTAATTACAATATTGCAATCTGAGCCAACCAAGGACCCCTTTGTAAGACTCGTCAAAAGTACACAAGAAGGCACCGAGCTGATCATAAGACCGAGCAAATTAATTAACCCAAACAGCATCTAGCTGCAACACAACACAAAGCAATAAAAACTGCAAGAACTTCCCTGTAGCATGTATCGTTCTGTTGTTGTTTGCTCAGAGGATCCAGCAACTCCTTTGCTTCCGGGTGCTCTTCTTCTTCGGCTTCGGTGGGCACAGCACGACTTTTATCGCAGAGTCAAATACGGACTTCACATTCTGTTCCATCGAGATATCAATCAACATTATAACAAGCGGTAAACGGCCGAAAACCGATACCGGTGTAAATATCGGTGCTTATCATGTTAATGCATGGTAACTGAAGAAAAGCCGGTTTTCGCCGATCTCTAACCATTTTAGCGATAAACCAATCTGGACTGCTTGGCATTTCATTTTTTTTTGCATATTTTACTTCATCAAGTTCCGCCCGGTATGACCGGTTTCCGGCAGGTTTTGTGAACCTTTTGCAAGGACAACTCAGACATGAAGTAGTCTGTACTTGGTTCCCGTTGCTTCTCTTCTCTAATCTGCTTTACAGTTACAACTAGCACTTACTACGTACTCTTTCTCGTACGGATCAATATTCAATAAATTAAGTAGCTAGCCATCTAATCTAACAAACGATTAAGTTTATGAATGTTGCGGTACTAATACTGGTACTACTAACTAGTCCATGTGTATACCTGCTGCGTCTTGGAGCTGCATTCTATGTACGCTGCGGCACCTATCACCCTCTTCAGCTCCTCCCCCTGTTCATGTACAGCAGGAAGAAGCTCAGTTGCTGTTGCACCAAACTTCGCACCAAATTTGTTCGCTCCATTCTACGTTGAACCAAATTTGTTGCGAGGTAAGTAAAACGTTTGTTGAACTGACCTGTGCAGTTGAGATAGGTGTTAAACCCGGGTGTTCCAGGAAGAATTGCTTGTCCTCACGCAAGTCTGCAAGTAGTCAATTCTTATCAGTTTTTTTTTTTGGATAAAAGGACTGTAGAGGAGGCCTCTACAGTATAATTTAATTAATAATAAGGGAATAATTACAAGCAGTTTAGAAATGAATTTACAATCCCTCACCCAGAGGGTCTAGATCATGTTTTGGGTCATGTTCTAATTTAGGAAGGATTGGTAGCGTTATGACTTCAAGAAACCTACCGTATGATGCGACAGTTGTAATTAATGCAATGTGCGTTTTCTGAAAATGCAGACATATTTATAAACTGAAAGAAAAACATAATGTTTTGGAAATATTTTTCTCTTATAATTGGCTGTAAAAATCTGAGCAGTCTGCTTACCAAGCTTTGTTCCAACTAATACAATAGGCACATTTGGAGCATAATGCCTCAGCTCCGGTATCCACTGCTCAATATGGAGGAAAAAGATTGTCAAAATTAGGGATTACTAATAAAGAATATCAAGACTTTCTTGGCAAAATTTTCAGGTAAAGAAATGTGAACCTTCTTGTGAATGTTCTCATAGCTTGCTTTGCTGACGAGGGAAAATGCCAACAAAAAGACATCAGCCCCTCTGTAGCTAAGAGGCCTTAGCCTGTTGTAGTCCTCTTGTCCTGCAAAAGGCCAGCCAAGGTTCAAGAACAACACAAATTTTCTTATCCACAGAAAATGTTTAATGCACATTTTCCTATTATTCAGATAAAACAGATGTTAATATTATCTATCTCATCACCTAATTAATCATATAATAGCTATGGAATCTAAACATACTGTGGGCCTTCCTGATCATTTCTCTAATATTTGAAATTCCAGGAAATTAAAGAATGCCAATAAAGCATAACTACTCAAAATATTTAACATCGAGTACTGCTTGGCAAAAATGTGACACATATTACTCTTTAACATTCACGTAACTGAAGAAATGTGCAGGCATTTCTGAAATCAACACGTCAATCATCAGACACTGAAACTCAGCCTACATACCAGCAGTATCCCAGAGGCCGAGGTTCACCGTGTTGCCGTCGACGACCACGTTCGCGCTGAAGTTGTCGAACACCGTGGGCACATAATCCTATCCACCAGAAAACCGTACAAGAAGATTCAGAAAATGACAATCAAGCACTGCGGATTCAGTCATCATTTACCGTGGGGAAAGTGTTGCTGGTGTAGGATATGAGCATGCAGGTCTTGCCAACGGCGCCGTCGCCGACTGTCACGCACTTGATGAACCTCGCCGTGCTCATCGTCCTTCAGGACAGATAGTCAGAGAGATGGCTGGTCAGATCCTTCTTTCTCACCTTCCCTATGAGCTTCTTTGCTTTCTGTTTGTGTGTTTGCTTGTTCTTGGTTGGTTTGGTGGTTATGGACAGAGGCCGAGTCATATATATGTACACAGACATAGTTGTCTTAAACGGCCTTAACAATTACTCAAAGGATGCTGGGATAAAGGGGGAAAGCAAAGCAAAGGGACAGATTGGCCTTTAGTGGGCATTTTGTTGGCTTAGTGCTGTGGGGCCTCATCTCAACTCACTCTCGAGTCCTCAGCTGAATCTTTGAACAGCCGCAGCAGCTGATGAATCATGCATGCTTGCTTCACACCACTGGCCCCACCAAATCGGCCTTCAAATGACGCATGTAAATGAAAATGCCGTGGTTAGGCACAACTAATCATCAGTTCAAGCAACAGAGGGGGTTGCAACGGAAACATGTAGTGATAATGCTCAACAGTACTGGTTTCCAAACTTTAGAAAGAATTCTCATCTAAAAACCCTAGCCACCACCAAACAAGCCTCCCTCTCCTCCTCCCTTCCTCCTCGCCGCCGCCGTCGGCCGGTCAACAGTAGCGGCGGGGCTTCTTCCTCTTAGTGGTGGTGCCTGATCTGCATCGCGCTCCCGACGCCCGACATCTGTCTATCGATTTCCAACAGTGTGGACTTTCGTCGGGTTGTATCCGGGGCCCTTCTCCGCTGGCTAATCTTCGGGCGTGGCGATCCAGGGCCCTTCTGCGCCGGCTCATCTTCGTGCGTGGCGATCCGGTGCCCTTCTCCGCCAGCTTCTTTCGGTGGTGTGGCTTCGTCGATGGCATGACGATAGAGGTGACACGGTGCAGATCCAGATTTGGCGCAGTTGGTAGAGATCGCGACGGCTCGGTAGCGGTGGCTTGTGCGGCACTCGACTCCTCCCCGGTGGACGGTTTTTAACCGGTCGATGCGTGGGCTGCGGTGGACATCGCCTTCCTTTGATGCTGGTGGCAGTTGACCGTTGGGGATGTTGTGGACATCGTCTTGGTGATCTGGCCTTCATTGGTTGGATCCAATGACAAGGTCGTGCTGTGGCGTAGTCTTGGAGCGCTGGTACTTTCGATCTAGGGTGAAAACTCTTGATCTGGCCTTTGTTGGTTGGATCCGACAACGACATCAACCTGAGCGGCGTTACCTTCTTGAAAGCGTTGCTCTGGAGAACTGGTACCTGAGCTCTAGAGTGAAAACTCCTAATCTGACCTTCGCTGGTTAAATCCGGCGACGACGACGTAAGTCGTATCCCTTCTTAGAGGTGTGGCTACGGAGACTGACCCATCATCACCTCTTTACTACGCAGCTGTATGCATCCTTAGTTGGTGTAGAGGTTAGGAGTTGTACTTCCATTATCTAAAAAAAGGAAGAATTCTCATTTCAGGTATTGTCAACTCGGAAGGGAAACGAGGCATCTGCAAAGATCAAGTGTAGCAAATAAGTTGTGAAGACCATGTGATATGGTCATAATCTAGTTGATGAACAATTGGCATTGTTGTTGAGAAGTTTGGGGAGTAAGCTCTAAGTTTTGCAAAATTGTCGGCTTGCTGTCGGTCGGACCGGCAATGGGTGGCGATCAGACCGGCACTGCACAGGTTTGCCAAATGGGCACCAAATAGTTGTGTGGGAGTGTTTGGGGGATATGTTTGCACCAGGTACCATTAAAAATGGAAACTGAGCGCGAAACTATATAAAGTTTTGCTAAAAAATCTAGAGATGGGTGTTTTCTGGAATTGGAAAGCGGTCTGACCGACCATTGGTTGCCGGTCAGACAGGCAGTGGTCTGATCGGTCCCCTGTTACTAGGGAGTGAGATCAGACCGATCAAGTGCGGTCTAATCGACCATAGGTTGGCGGTCTGACCAGCCATGTGCTGGTGGTCTAACCAGCTGAGGGTAGACGGTTTGACCAGTCGTGGCGAGTTCAATCACAGTGAGTGTGCTGGATTTTGTGGTTTTGGCCAAAGTCATGGGATTCAATGCATAGGTGTTGTATGATGCATATTTTGGCTAACGTGTGTTAAGTTACAAAGAACTTGTGTCCAACATCGATTTCTTGGTTTATTGTTGTGTAGGGACGCTTGGAGTCAACATAATCAATGGTGAGGATGATCATGACTAAGGTAGGAGATCTGAGGTCCAGAACAATCAAGAATGCTGAGTGAAGTTGTTGGTCTCAAGTAAGGCGCAAGATGGACAATAATGACCAAATGGGAAGTTTGCTGCAACAGATTGCATCAAGTGGGTTGGAGCTGGTGCAAGTGTTGAGGTGGTCCAATGGAAGCCGGATGGGAGAGATTTGCCGACGTAAGGAAAGCTATTGATTAACCTACGTATGGCAAAGTATGGGATTGTTTCACGATAATTGGACTCGGTCAAGGACGAAAGGATCAAGAAGGGGTATTTTGCTATCATCACCAAAATACAAGGTTAGTGACCTTGAAGAAACCACGATGCAAAACAGTGCAAAGCAGAAATGGTTTAGGTCATGAAAAGAAGATCACGAAGAGACAGATTCAAAAGACACACATCATCATCCGCTTTGAGAAGCGTGCATAACTGTGAGACCCGTTTGTGTGTGGGCTTAAGGGGTGCCTGATAAGAGTTCTCTCTAGACCTAGCCTCCACTGTACAAGGGTTGTTGCAGGATTTGCACATCCAAGCCTTGGAAACCTTAATTTGAGATTTGAGGAAGTGGAGAGAACAGAGAAAACTAAGGTTTGAGGGAGATGTATTGAGAGAAAAATTGAGGGATTGGGTGATCATGAATGAGCTTTTGTCGTCAATAGTGGAATGGTTGTAAACCTTCAATCCTCAATATCAATCCAATCATATTGGTGAAAAGATGAGTTCTCTCTTGTTTTACTCTCTCTTTTATGATTTAGGGGTTCTTGTATTCTAGGCGTTTTGCATTGGTCGTTTGTTGTGATCTAGCTTGCTAGAACTTGTGGGATCTATTCTACGGTCATCTTAACCATCTTTCTTCCATGAGCAAGCCTTTAGAACAAGTTTAGGTTTTCCTCCAGTTTTGTGCCTTCTTGCTCTCAATCATGATATTCATGGAATCCTAGCTATGATCGCCTTGATCTTCAATTGAAATATGTTCCTAACCTTGTTGTTAAGCTATGTCAAATATGAAGTGATTTGGATCTCTATATCAAAGTTAGGTTATTTTGTGGATCCATCATCATGTTGTTTTCTATCAACAGAGAGGAGTGGTCAGACAGGCTACCTGATACAGATCAATGTGTAGTTGATGCAACAATTAGTTTCTTAGGGTGATGCCGAACTGGTCGGGATGATGCTAAGCTGGTGGGGATGTCAACGAACTGGTTGGTGATGTTGCTGAACTAGTCGGTGACGTTACTGAACTGATCAATGTTGTTGTTGAACCGGTATGTTCACATATCAACTTGTAGTTGATGCGCAAGTGGCCCGATCTTTCACGGTACAACAACAGCAACTTAGTTTCCCTTGATTCCTTGCGCAAAACCTCTCCAAGCCGAACAGCAAGCTCTCCCCTTCCTTGACCGAAGCAACCACAAGCACTCTCGCCTTCTTCTTCGACTGAAGTAGCAACAAGCACATAGTTTACAAGATCAAAATTGATCTAATGCAAATTGTGCACACAATAACACACGAACCAATATACAAAAATGAATCGTGTGGAAGATTGTTGAGAAATCACGTGGAATAGATGAACTACAGACCCTCCAATCCTTGCACAGCACACAAACCCTAGATGGATTCTTTCTGATCACATGCACACACACACACACACACGCACGCACACACACGCGCCACAACACCATCATGATTTTTCTGTATTTTCTTCAAAATAAAATTCATCCCTTACATGGCCATCGGCCCTAGGCTTTATAGTGCACGTGGGCACGACCACACACGCACTCCCTTGGCCGAGGCCAACTCAGCTTCCTACTCGGCCTTTGGCCCACACGGTTTACAAAAACGGTCCTGCAATTCAAACTCGAATTTTGGACTCGTTTGGCCCCATAGCGCTCGGTAATTCCTAAAGTAGCCTCGTTACTCTCAGAATTCCATTTTTAGCCCCGTCCCAACACGTGCTGCCGTCCCCGATGGCAGCAAGTGAGCTGCTGCCACCACCGAAGCGAAGCGGCCGTCATGACCACATCTTTGCCGTGCGGTGCACAGCGAGGAGCAAGGTCTTTGCCGTGGGGTTTGGCAGCACCTTGCCTCCCCTACGACGTGGCGGCCAGGAGAGAGGAAAATCGGCCAGGAGAGGAAAATCGGTAGAGAGAAAGAAGAAGGTTGGAAAAAAAAGGAAAAATAAAGGAAAAATAAAGGAAAAAATAGGGAAAAAAACAAAAAATTGTTAAAAAAGATTGAATTTAATAGAAGTGTAATTTACTCATTAAAATTAATTTTAATTTTTAAAAATTTTGAATTAAGCTCTAATTGATACACTAAAATAGAAATGATTTATTTAAATTTGGAAAAAGAAAAGCAAGAGAAATAATATCTTGATTGCTGCGGTTGTTGATCACATTACTTCTCAAATTTTTTTATAAAATAATCAATTGTATGATGTTTTTTTAAAAAAAATAAAAGTGTAGTGACAACGTTGGTTTGTCTATTTGTTATTTTCGTAGAATATCAACGACAAAAAATTTGTCAAACTCGTAATAACATTTTGTGATTGTCGTATATTGTTGTAATGCGCTAAATTTCTGAGAAATTTTGCGAGGACGATTAATATAGTAATGAGTCGTAAGTAGGAGGGTAAGTGATATTACGATGCACTTGTTAAAAATGACGGAGTTAAAGCATATTACTTTATGGAGCTACTACAAAATGCAATTAAAGGGGCTGAGAACGCTCGTTGTGATTATGAAGATGGCATAAAATAGTAGATTGAAATGTTGGAGGCCAGAAATGTTGTGGTTCCATACTCAAAATGCAATTAAAATGCAGAATATTCTTCAGTCATTTCAATTAGGGTTTGCATAAATGAAAAAAAGTAGGGTTTCCAGTTCGGGTTAGCCTTCATAGGAATACGAATTTATCTTCAGTCATTTCAATTAGGGTTTCAACAGGCACTGATATTTGTAAAAAAAACATTGATTAAGTAATATGGGCACCGAGGTTTGTAAATTAGGGTTTTATCGTCTGAATGTATACGCGTATATAGGTAGGTAGTCAATGAAGTACTTTATGAAGCTTATACAGAATATGATTGAAGGGGCTGTGAACGCCCATTGTGATTATGAAGATACCCTAAAACATGGATGATTCGATGTCGGTGCGAATGGTTGTTTCTGGGATTCCATTAGAAGAGGCATACTTGCAATGTATGCTTTGATGGCTTAGCGGAAACACGGAACCAGAACTACATTAGAGTCCGCGGACATAAGCACGTTACACGTAGTGACATGGCATGATGGTTCGGCTAATTGCTTTGGTCATCCTTGCTACTACTACGGTACACTGCGACACAAGCATCCGGACCATATAAGTATGCATGCCTTTAGGGGATAGTAATGGGGGGTAGGACGGCGGACTACTACGTAATGACATGACCTACTGCGTGGACTGGGGCCATTTTCCCTTTCTTGCTAGCTCAGCATTGAACTCCTCGCCGGCCTTCCCCTTCCCCTTGTTGTGGGAGTGTCCACGCCGGGTTGGTATATCGAAGTCGTCCATATCCTGCGATTCATTGATGTAAGTGCACCGTATAGTGAAAATCGTAAGAAGGATGTAAATTCTTCATAACTAACGTCGTCAATACGGATTACGCCTGGGCGACCGGATACGCTGTGGCGGCCGGCCTCAGCTGCATGAGCCTTTCCCTTGCCCTTGTCGCGGGACTGTCCACGTGCGGCTGGTATGTCGAAGTCGTTCATGTCCTGCGATTCCATGATGTAAGTGCATCATATAGTGAAAATCATAAGAATGATGGGAATTCTTCATAACTCACGTCGTGGATACGGATTACGCACGTCGTCCGGATCTGTTGTGGCGGCCGGCCGAGCGCATGTGCCTTTCCTTGCCCTTGTCGCGGGTACATTCACGTCGGGTTGGTATGTCGAAGTCGTCCATGTCCTGCGATTGTATGATGTAAGTACACCTACAGTGAAAATCGTAAGAACGATGTAAATTCTTCATAACTCACGTCGTCGATATGGATTACGGTCGGGCGACTACTGGGCTCCTTTGATGCCTCCTCAACAAGGTCCGGTACGTAAGGTTTCCACCGCACGAAGTTTTCGGCTCGTCTCGAGTAGTTCGGAAGATGTACCTGTTGGATGAATGCCTGTCATACATTTACGGGCGTCGATCCCTTTGGAAGAAGTGGTAGCGCATCTCGGGCTGCCATTACGTGGGGATGAAGTTACAAATTTAAGGAATTTAACGTTGATTTAAAATCGATGCGCGCGAAAGGGCGCTTACGGTGGTGCCCGCGTGTAATACGCCCGGCGGCGAGCTAGGTGTGTCGTGAATGATCTCTGTTGGTTCGCCACACACACACTGCGGGATCGGAGAACGTGGTGGTCTTGGAGCATCTTTCATTGAAAAATCTGGGTATTGTAGATGTTTCCTCTTACGCTTAAGCCACTTTGCTACGCAACATCTTGCGTAGAAGTTTGCCGAAGAGTCCATAGCTGAGTATGTATTGTGTGGTGTTGTGTAGCTTTGGGTTTGGTTGAAACCCCGTTTTATAAGCTCCATGGTTGGCATGGTGTGCTTAATTTCATGCAGAGTCCTGTCTTTTAGTTCAGAAAAGCAGAGGAGGTATAGTGTTGTCATGTGCATCTGAAAAGCTAGCGGGCATAGTATTGTCACGTCTTACTTTGCACAGAGAAATCATGTTGTGCTTTGCAGAGTGCTGTCTTATCGGTCTGAAAAGCTGGTGAGGCAGAGTGTTGTCACACCTTTTTTTGCATAGTCTTGTCTTTTGGTCTGAAAAGCTAGTGAGGCAGAGTGTTGTCACGCCTTTTTTTGCAGAGTCTTGTCTTTTGATGCGAAAAAGCGGGAGGTAGAGTGTTGTCACGTCTTTGTTTGCAGAGTCTTGTCTTCTCGGTCTGAAAAGCTGGTGAGGCAGAGTGTTGTCACGTCATCTTTTTAGTTTGAAAAACTGAGGAGGAAGATTCTTGTCACGTCTTACTTTGAAAAAAATGGTCATGTTCTGCTTTGTAGAGAGAAGTTGTTAGTTCTTGTAGTTGTGAAAACTAAGTGTTCTGAATTTGTATCCAACATTGCAGATTTAGGTCTCCAAAATTTGGATTTGAGGTTTCGGAAATTTGGGTTTCATGAATTCCCACATAAATGTCTGAGGATAGGCGACGGTTCATCCATGCGTAGATAATGGAACTGGTTTATTCTCATCCGGGTTGTCTTTGCGATGCATAGATAAAGAGGGGACATTACAATCTCATTAGGCTGAACTTCTACTTGCAACGACAAGAAATAATAGAAGAAATACCACAAAACTAACTAGCTTAACTAATTTCTGAAGCATTTTCTCAACTCTCTCCATCCTTTCATCCAGTCGTTTGAGTCTATTCTCTTCATTCTGCGTTGGTGGGTCGGAGGGCCGAGGCACTGGACGAAATGCAGAAACACCACGGGAGTCATCTTGCAAGGTAGCAATTTGCAATGCAATATCTTGAACCACTGGGACAGCTTCATCAGCCCACTGCCAAAACCGGCATGTTGTGCTCTAGAAAAGAAATGCAGCCTCAAGTGAAAAAACAACATGTTGTTTCGAATGCAATTCATTCAAGATGATTAGGCAAAAGTTACCGTAAGATTTGAACACTTCATGAACACTCGGGATGGATTCGTTGGCGTATGCGAGGTGAACACATTCACCGGATCCCTGCAACGAGGGCAAACCATTCTTCGCATGATGATTCCAATTATCTCGCTCACTCGAAAGTTAGATGAGGCCGTAGACATCCCGTCTAAGACTGGTACAAAGGAGAAGAGGAAATGAAGAGTGGGGTGAATGGCAGCAAAAGCGTCCATATATAGCATGCGGCTAAATTGCAATGGGGTTGAAGGAAAATCGCGTCCGTGAGGCGCGGGCGAGGAGGAATCGTGTGGCGGCGTTGAAGGAAATTCGCATCCGCGAGTAGTGTCGGATCCCTAGCGGATCAACCACGGGACCGCGAGATATTCGAAAATCACGGATGTTTGAGATACCAACCCGAGCTTACAACATGTTGTGTCCATAAATCACAAGGTCACGCCGCACTGCGACACTCGTAAATCACATAACATGACATGCGCTGCGACACTCGTAAATCACATAACATGACATCTGCACACAATACACGCGATATTACATAACATGCATTATCGACCATAACATTACTTATGGTACATCGCCCGTCGATTGCGGACGGCGAAGCGATCCTCGGGAAAGGTAAACTGTCGGGGGCGTCGTGCGTCTATAAGCCGTAGTAGGGCGTTGCGTGGGGCGTCCTGCGGTGATCTCGGTGTAGGTGTCCGGTCAAAGGCGAGCATATTATCGATCCACATGTGCTCATCCGAGGAAGGGTACTTGGTGAGTTAGTCATTGGTTTTATGCATTGCTAAAATTGCTACAACTACGTTAAAGTGTACCTGAGTAGGTTGTTGTGTGGACGAGGATCCTCCTGGCCAGTCTGTGCCGTAATGCTGCACGGTGTACCCTTCGTAAGTCTCGGCAAACCACTGGTCGCGCTCTCGCACGTGCGACTGAATGCCCTGCGGCAATGATCGCAACCCGTCGTCTTCGCGCTGCGGCGAGTCAGGGTCAATGTCTGCAGTGGAACAACGTCGCATTTGCTGCGCCTCCCTCTGTGACGATGATGACTGCAGCAAAGTGTGGTCCCCTCGCAAGTGCTGCGCCTCCCTCCGTGACAACGATGGCTGTAGTAGAGTGTTGTCCCCTCGCGAGTGCTGCAAGAATCAACGGTGATGTCAAATATGTTCAAAAGGAGTGGTTGGACAAGTATTGATGAGAACAACCGACAGACATATGACATACCTGTGGTCCGAGGCGCGTCGAGGCTGACCGACCATAGCTCGGCGACTCGCGAGAGCGCGACGGACGTGCGGAGGAGGTGCGAGGAGGTCTTGAGGTGGAGGGTGGAGGGTGCCCTCGGTGTCCACGATGTTGTACGTGAACGTCACTGTGGCGACCACAAGTTATGGTCCTCATTGCATTCTTCGCGTCCTCGGTCATCACGCGCACCGCGTGTAGGATGCGATCAAATGTGCTATTGCGACCACGGCGTAGAGTTTCATCACCCTGACGCGAGATATGATCAAGGCGGTAGTACTGCAAGGAAACAGATAGTAAGTTACAAACGCGTAGTCGGATGAAATTTTTAGCAAGAATGTTTTACCATCTCGTCGTGGCATGCCGCCCGATGACGGTCAGGACCTGCTAGTACAACGGCATCCTGCATGACCTCCACTGGTCGTGGTGGCACTGGCCCAGTAAGCCTACACCTAGTGCGCGGAACATACCACTGCAAATACGCACCGTACGTCTGGATGGCGTAGCCTCGTAACTCGTGCACCACGTCTGTCGCCGCCCTCTCGGTCCACATCGTCGTCCACAGCTGTTGTGTGTGCCTCCAGTCGTCGCTCCTCCGACCTCTTCTCGTTTGCCTGCAATTGAATTCGGATATCAATAAATGTAAGTCAGACACGCGCCTACTATGATACCAAAAAATGACATACCGATGGGCCTTCTCCGTGAGAGGTCGTCCCGGCAGCGGTGGCACCTCCTGGTAAAGGCCAAACTGTCTCATGACCCGCTGTGGACTGTACGGCTCGACCATGTGCGAGAAGATCAGGTGGCAGGTGGTCAACCAAAGCGTCTCGTCCTGAGTGCACTGCGAGGATAACCCGTAGGGGGGCGTGTCTGCAAGGAACTATGCAGTTCATGGCCACCAGATGACCTCGTCCTCATGCAGAGTCTCAAATAGGTTATGGAACTCAGGGTACGCACGCCTCGGTCTCTCTCTGGCCCAACCTAGGGTACCATGTGTCCAACGCGTTCCCATTGTAGGCCCATCGACGGGGTCATCACCTGTAGCAGTACCGTACAGCTGGGCGGTCAACTCAAAAGGGTGCACCATGCTCCGAAAATATGGCCGGCCAACAGAAAAGTGCTCCCATGACCATAGCTGCAGCAGTGTGTAGCATACAGCGAGGACCGGCTCCCGCCTGCGTCTTTGCGGAGAGGCATCGCACAACCCTCGGTAAGTGGCACAAAGCACTGCGGAGGCCCAACTATACTCTGGCACCTCGTCGGGCCGGGCGTCCACCAAAGACTCAGCCAGATGGATGTAGCTAGGGTACACGCAATCACCCCGAGTAGTAGGAAACAAGATCCATCGAGCAGGAACAAAGGTATGCAAAGTGTGTCCTAACTGTCTCCACGATGCATCTTTGAGGCAGTCATATACTCCGCAGCCATGAATGTGGCACACCCGACACGTTGTCAGGAATCAGGTGACCAAATCTGTCAGCCATACGCACCTTCCAGTCCACTCGCCTCGGAGGTGGCACTACTGGAAGACCGTGTAGTGGCAGGCCTGTAAGCATAGCTACATCCTCCAAAGTTATGGTCATCTCCCCCCACCGGAAGTGGAAGGTGTGAGTCTCCGGTCTCCAACGATCCACGAGCGCAGATAGGAGTGCCGCGTCAAACTGAAACGCGTGCGGTACATCCAACATGCGGGCCAAGGGCAGGAGCCCGATGTCCCGCAGTCTTGGGACATACCGCTCGTCAAGAGCCCACCTCTCTCTAGGGGCGCTCAGGACTAGGCTCGGAGGGCCGACGCCGGACGACCACGCCAGGCATCAGTGTCGCCCATCCCATCGTGCGTCGAGCAGCTCGTACGGGCCGTCAACTGGAGGCTGCGCCATCTCCTGTCGAGAGATAAACAACATGTAAGTCCACATATATAACATAATGTATGGCATACAAAAAAAACGAAACATTTGATAACAGAATGTAAGACAAAGTGAATGACTCTATGTACAAACCCGTACAACATAACAGTAGATATTACCATAATGACCCATAGAACATAACATTACGTCCGTACAGAAAGGCGTGGATTGATAACGATACAACTCATACTAGGCATTAAAATAAGCATGCAACATCACGACTTGGTAATTGTATCTTGGGCGCTACGGTGCGCTACTTGTGCTAGGTGCATTTGGGCGGATCGATGGAGTGGCCAACCGTCTTGCATAATCGCATCTAGGGTGGCGAACCGTTGGCGTGGCCGCTATCGTCCATGTCGTTCGGATGCGTCGTGGATCGGGTCTTCCACGGCGGGGTGTGATGCTTCATTAGGCACCCACTTCACGCGCCGGCCGAGGTCCTGTAGTGCATGTCCATCCGTAAGAATGGAACTCGGCACTCCAAGTGCCATCTGGTGGTGGATGTCGTAGTACTCGGAGATGTAACGCTCGAGGTCTAGCGCCACACCGCGCGCGCTGCGTATACATGGGAACATGGTTTGTGGAGAAGGCGTGGCTTGTTGCAGTGCACGACGCCTCGTCTGTCGTGCGGACTGCTTTCGATCCTCTAGTGTGGCCCATGATGTACTTCTCCCTAAGCTGGATCTCGAACTTCTGCCTAACGCCATCCATGGTACGAGCAGCGTGCGAACGAGCCTTGCTGATCTTCTTCTCCATGTGGGCATGCATTACTTCCGAGAATTGCTTGCCATCCTCCAGATGCTTCTTGGCCATCATGGCTCTGTTAACGAAGTAGCCGACAGTACGGTTCCAACTCTCCTCCATGATCGCAGTGATCGGCAGGGATCGGACACCCTTGAGGACACCGTTGTACACCTCTGACATGTTGGTCGTCATGATCCTCTACCTTGCACCATTGGTGTCGTGCAGTAGGGACCATTTCTCCAGGTCGGGTGCGTGTGAGTTAACCCACTGTGTGAACTCCCCAACTCTCACGGACCCTCTTGCCGCTGCACCATCCTCCGCGTCCACCGAGTTCCTTACATGCTTCCCGGTCTCCTCGTCGAGCTGTCTCCACACGGCATCGAACTTCCGCCTTTGGTTCTGCATGCAGAGCTTCTTGAACATCTTCATCAGGTCCTTGCTCTGAAACCTTGTGTGGAAGTTCGCCGCGAGATGCCTCATGCACCAGCGGCTCCTGACATCATTCCACTGGAACAACGGTTGCGTCCCATTTTGCATCGTGCTCAACGCGGACAACAACCCAGCATTGCGGTCCGAGATGACACACACATCTGGACGGTCTTGGACCACCGCCTGCTTCACGTTGGACAGGAACCATAGCCAGCTTTCAGTGCTCTCGCTCTCAACAATTGCGAAGGCCACGGGAGTGGCGGTCGTTACGCATCAATGCAACGCGGTGAGGATGGTACTCTTGTACTTCCGGATAGAAAGGTGTCGTCCATCGTCAAGACGGGGCGGCAATGCTTGAACCGCCGATTGCACGAGGAAGGCCCAAAGACCATGTCGAACAAAACAATTGGGCCCCTCCTCGGATGCACGGTCAACCTTGTTTATGTAAGTCCGGGATTTGATTCTGCGATTTGATGAAGCATTCTTGGAACTAGGTTATAAGCCTCTTCGAATGTGCCAAACATTCTCTCCACGACCTTCCGTTTCGCCCGCCATGCCGTCTTGTAGCTCACCTGGAACCCCACCATGTTGGCAACCTCCGCCATTAGAAGCTTTGGCGAAATGCAAACATCTTCAGCCACGAGGTGGCTTATTAGGCTGGCAACATACGAGGACGTCACGTTACGGTGCCTATGAAGCGGCTCAGTTAGCTTACACGTGTGGTCCTTCAGCACCGTGATCCGAAATCCTGTGCCTGAGGCCGTGAACCGCTGCGCACGGACCTTGCCAGCATAGGATTCTTCAACACACCTCACGATGTAGGTGTCGGGTTGAACCTCTGCACCGATCGTCCGCCAATGTTGATGGCGTGTCGGCAATAGCATCTTTGGCGGCGCTCTTGTTAGGAAGCGCCTAGGAGCGAGGTGTCTTCATTAAACCCTAGTCGGCCCCCTCCGGCTGTGGCAGGACCAGCGATGAAGTTGCGACGTCGTCCAATCTAGAGGGGACGTAATCAGTGTTGGTGGTCACAACACCACCACCAACACCTCGTGTAGCAGCTTCTCCGTCTTCCTCCTCTTCGGAACTGGCTGTTTCCACATCCTCCTCTTCCTCGCTTTCCACCTCTTCCACCTGGTCGGCCAGGTACTCGTGGCAATCAATACGGGCTGCCCACCATCTATCTACTCCTTCGTTGGGCTTGAAGTTGTCAGCACGTCTCCTCAGGTCTCCATCGCCCACTTCCTCGCCCGCGTCTCCTCCAACACCGGAGACCAACGCAGGCTCCTCCTCACCAGCAGCCTCACCGGAACCACCCACGTCGGATGTCCACGTCCTCTCCACGAACTGAACATACACCATCGGCCGCGCAAAGATCGCAGCGGCAGGGTTGCAAACAACCTCCATGTAATTGGCCCATGAAGCGTCACTTGTCACCTTCATGAGTTGCCAAACGCTCTCCCCTCCGTCACCCACCACCGAGACATACAACGCCTCAATGCGCAGCTTCATCCTTGCAGTGGCGCGATCGAATGCGGACCGCACGCACCGCCTTAGCTCCGAGAGGCTCATGCCCCTCAGACCCGGCGCCCGGATCACTGTCCGGTCGCAATTCGACAGGTCCGCCCCGTACGGTCCGTCGCGTACGAGTGCGTTCCCGTGGAATACGAATAGATCTTGAATCTCCGCCATGAGGTACCTAACACAGGTGCATATAAAACCACTAAGTTATGTGAAATGCTTGCACCATCTATTTGTGAGTTTTCCAAATGAATCATTCCACAATTATAGTCATGGTTACCTACAGAATAACATTTCATGACCAACAAAAATTATTTCAAATTCGGAAATTATCAGTGCCAGTAACAAGTTTCAAACCTATTCTAAGTTAAAGTACAATAACAATAGAAACCAACAAAATTGGTTTCACTAAATCTGAAGTTACTATCAACTAGTTATGAATTTTTTAAGTTGTACAAATTTACAGTGCAAAACTAAATCACTTTACAAATGCCTATTGCATTTACAAATTTGTCAACTCGAGCTAAACCAAGCCTCTACCAGCGACATGCGAGGTCTATTATGCAGTTACGCTTTGTTTGTCATTAACTCGGTCCTTGGCATATGCGGACCAAAGGTCAACATGGCGGTCAAGGATCCATAGACCACGCGCGCGTGTGCGCTCGGTGGGACCGATCGTCAGCGACACTAAGTCTTAAAATTACGTGCTAATCACACTAAACCTTCTAATTACATGCTAATCACACTAAGTATTCTAATTTTCCGAACGCTAAGTTTAAATACACTTTTCATACTCAATGTTTTCAATTCTATTTCTGTTGCATCTTATGCACATTTGAATTACACGTTAAACCACGTACAAATATTTTTGAAATTTTAGGTTCAAGTTCCTGACACTTTAGTAATTTCTTCAAATTTTAATGTCCTAGTGTCTAGTGGGCAGAAAAAATTAGTTTTACTTTCACTTCTATTTCTACTTAAACATTTCATGGTTAGCTAGAGAATAAAATTTGGAGTTACTTTCAAATGGTTATGAATTTTTAAATCGCTTCAGAATATCCTTGTTGCATTTCAAACTTTTTATACCAGAGCTAAACCAGCGTCTACCACTCACATGTGGGTCTAATGTACGGTGTTCTTTTTATTTTATTTCGAATTACAAGCCTACTAACGGTGGGGCCGTTTGTCATTCACTTAGTTCAAGGTGCGCGCATTACACGACTCTAATGACCCGATCGTCGCGATACTAAGCCTTGTAATTACATGCTAATCAAACTAAGTCTTCTAATTACGTCCAAACGCTAAGTTCAAATACATCTACTACACAACCCTGACTACTCGGTTGCTACAATAAGAATCTACCATTCATCTAATTAAATACTAATCACTTACCTTCTCAAGGTGCTCACAAGACGATTAAACTTTCTCATTTGCGCGAGCTTCAACTACTCTCGCTTGGCTTCCCTTCTCTTTCTTTGCCTCTCTTCCTCTCGACTCGCTTCTGCCAACATGAAAACAAGGGCGCGACGAACGACCTCATAACGTCTCATTTTATTGATCGTTAACGAGCTTTTACGTGCATGCGTGTGTACACATGGCGGCGCCAGCCGGCGCGCGGCGCGCGCGTGCGGCGCAGCGCGCGCGCGTGCGCGGCGGCGTGGCGGCGTGGCGGCGGGCGCTGCAGCGCGTGGCGTGGCGGGCGTGGGGACGCGCGCAGCTTGAGCGACGCGTGGCGAGCGGCGAGATGCTGCGAAGGGACCGCGCATCTCGGCTGCTGCTGCGCCAGCGCAACATCTCGCTCTGCCGACGCACGCCGGCTGGCGTCGGAGGTGGCGAGCGTGAAAGCTGCGGTCGATCGCAAAGACGCGCTAAAAGGAGGCCAGAAATGGAATTTTTTAGCAAATGGGGCTACTTTTGGAAATACAAATCGCTAAGGGGCCAAACGAGTCCAAACTTCTTCAAACTCCAGCTGACGCACACACTCCGACTGAACTTGAACTCAGACTGTCTCTAACTCTTTAGAAACGGAAAAGAACTATGAATTCGGATTATAATCCAATTGGAACCTCAATAGCTCCCACGTAAAATATGCTTTCCGAATTGGCTTGAGGTTGGGCTCCTTTCCTTTCCAGCTCAGTCTCCTTTCCGGGGCTTCCTTGCGTTCCTGGCTTGTGCCACACTTTCCTCGCTCCTTCTCTAGCTCATACTTACACGGATTCAACTCGGACTCTTGATCTCCACGTACACGTGTTCTCTTAGATTGCCATGTACCTCACGGATTCCCATGTTCGACGCATGGCTCCTTCCCCACTCGGACTTGGGCCAAACTCCTTGGCAACCTCCCTTTCAGCTGAAATTTTGTCCGAGGGGATAAAAAAAGAGGTACGATCTATCTCTACATAGTAGCGTAAATTATCCACGAATCTCAATGACCAAGACTTCCTTGTTTTCCATCTTATTGCAAAACAGTGCCAAACTGAGAATTAGCGATAGATTGCAAATTAGGAATGTTCACTAAAGTAGTAGATGTTCTTAGGATCGTATCACTACCCATGAGCAGTCAGACCGGTAGTGCGGTCAGACTGCTGGTTGCTTGCCGGTCAGACCAGTCGAGGGCGTTGCGGGTTGATTTTCTTGGTTTCAACTAAAATCTTCCACTCTGATTTTGAGATCTTGGTTTTCATAGCTTTTTATAGTTATTGGAGTGAAAAGGGAGTTGAATACCGGAGGAGAAAAGATAGGCTCCTGTTCACCTCCTCTAGTCGTTATTTCAGTTCTATCACAAGCTAGTTAGCCTTGTGTGAGTTGGTAGCGCAAAAAATTTCAAACTGCAAAAATGCATTTGCTTTTGGTGGAACAAGTGATCTTTTTCAAGCATAACTAATTGACATGCAATTCATCAAAGTGCACATAAAACTGGTACTACGACTTTTGCAATGTCTATTTGGAAAGGAATACGTCACGCACGAGTCAGGGCATATGGCAAGCTAACTAACTGAAAATGTCTCATGCGTGCTACTTGCATCCGAGTCAAGTGCTAGCACGACTTTTGATTAGGACGTTAAAGAGTGAATCAACAAATCAGAAATAGAAACACTACTACGAAATATTATTAGTCCGACCAACGGTGGATCCAGGAATTGAGCCCCAGGGGTGCAAAATTGCTACTGCCTTCGGCTTACATTATTATTATTATTATTATTATTAAAATATGTATATTACGGGACAATATGTATTGTAAACATCCCTTTTTTAATGTTTGTGTGAGACCCCAGCTTATTTAGTTTATAATAATTAGCCTTCCATTAGCTCTAGCATCACAAACAAAATACACCATGCCTCGATGGACATGTGCTTCCTATAAATACAACACATATACATCTTTACAAAAGCATGTATCAATTCCATACATCACAAAATAACAAGTCTAGCAAACGATATACATAATATAGAGTTATTACAAAAGAGCCGACTGGCCAAATGACATTAAGTATCAATAACAGTGAAACAAAGGTGTCATAAGATGGCTTCAACCAAAAGACGACCGGTTAGCCATAACTCACATGGCAACTGACCGGGCCACCAAGCTAGTCGTCCCAAACACTGTCACAGCACAACTCACAGAAGTGAGGCCCTTAGGACTCACCTTCCTCCTCTACACACAACAAGCAATACAGGTGAATACAAAAATGTACTCACAAGACTTACGAGTAATAAGCCTATACATATCTACATGAAAGCTGGAACAAAGGGGATGGTTATATGGTTAATTGGACGCGTAAAGCAATTTTCATTTGCAATAATGTAATAGATCGAAGGCAATTGGTGAAATATGTTTTTAATCATTGAAATAACAGCGAGTAACAATAAATAACAAGTAACCACCTAGAGGTGACTAACCCAATAGCCACCACAACAAAGCACGAATCCCTGATTCGTACCACCCATCAAGTTTTAATTAAAATATTGTAGTCTAACTCTTGAAAGACTTCCCCAAGCGTGTCCATAACCTAGGATGAGGCTATTCGAATAGATCAAAAACCCTGCAGGGTTGTACCAATGTACCCACACTTCAGACCACCTTTAAGCCACAAGATTAGCATACTTCCAAAGGTATGCCGGCACGGCTAAGTCATATGAGACATTTCCAATATTGTGTATCGACTACGAGCCACTCGTATGGATAGAAACTCATATGCTTACATTGTAAAGCCGAAAAGACAACTACCCCTCGGGGTAAAGCTTTTCAGACAACTACAATGCTCCCAACACATAAACCACCTTATTTTACCACAACACAACACACACACGCCCTCCTGCGACTCGTAGCCAACACACGCCAAAGTACTAAGTCAAGAGAAGTCTCATACCCTCTAGTGTGATTAGCACACAAGAAATGCTTGGTTTAGTGTAACAAGATGTTTGGTCCTTGTTGACTCGGGCACCATTCCAGTCACACCCAAAATCACACCATCTTACCATTGTGCCCAAGTCCAAATTATTTTATTTTCATTTTTAGCTTTCACAATTAAACATAGCACAAAGCTAAACATAGTCATAATAAGCATTTGTGTGATCAAGACCATCGACTAAGTCGACAACCACCCATTTCTACCGATAACTAAACATGACTAAGCAACAATAACTCGTACTACTAAGTGATAAGGGCTCATCCAACGAACCCAAAATCACAGCAAGATAGTCCTAGGCTCAGTAGTAGAGGATAAATATTTTTCTACAGATTATGCATCTATTAGGTCAACTAATCGACATTAGTTTAAAACAAGATAACAATGCATATGTAGAATTTGCAAACAACATATTACAATTTGAAAATAATAGGAACAATATGATCAAATGATGCTACCTCTCCTTGCTTTGCTGGAGGGCAGAGTCTGGCTGCTGTGGATCAGATTCAAGATCACTAATATCTTCGGAATCTAACACAAAAATACGATAAAACCAATAAGAACGAAGAACACCGAAAGAAACTCAAAAGCAAAAATCATCCAAATCCCATGAAATTTATACAGCAGCAAGAGCATGATTTTAGAAAAATTTAGGAACAATAATCAGGTCATTTGGACTAAGTATGAAAAAGTTATAGCTAAAACAAAACCTCTCAGCCTGGAAATTCAACTAAATTAATTACTGGTACTGTTCATGGCATAAATTTCCAGAATGATCTAAAGTCTAAAATTTTTATGGTAGGTAGAATATGACATCGTAAGATCAGCAAAGTTGAGTTTACTCAATTTGGAGTTAAAATGAATTACTTATGATTTTCCTAAGTTGTAAAACTAGCATATATCATTTTTCAGGAATATGAACATGAGCAAAACCTATTTCATGTGAAAGTATGCTAACAGAGGAATTTTACAAGCTTGAGTTTGCTCAGATTGGAGTTATACAGAAAAAGATATGCATTTTACAAGTTTCAATTCAATTTCTCGAATATTCAAATAATGGCTGAAAACAAGTTATTATTATTTACAAGGTTTTCTGGCATAGAACAATGTCTATATGCATTTTTAGATTAAACTCTAGTTAAACATGAATTTATCCCAGTTGGAATCATCTAAAAAAATTTAAAACGAATTAGTTATGAGTTTTTAAAGTTTAAAACAATTTCTAGTTGACAAAAAAAGGCTTACCAGATTTAAATTAAAACCCACACAAACAGAAACGATGTGGAACTTTGTGGGCCTTTGATTCGGGATCCAACGGACCACGCGCATTGGAACACAGTCACGCACGCGCACTCACGCGAGGCCACTGTTGCATTAGATCCAACGATCAAAAATGAATGAGACGTTCGGGTGACCCGAACGCCCAATCGATTTTGACCTTTGAAAAGAAATCGGACGACACACAGCGATGGGGACACTCGGGCGGTCCAAACAACCAAACAGATCTAGACCGTTGAGCTAGAGATGGACGGTGAAAAAGAGATCGGAGCACTTAGAGCACTAAATGCGCCGAGGAGGTCCAGCCCGTTAGATCAAGATCTAACGGTCCCAAGCTGATGGGGAGGTCCTAAGGTTAAGGATCTACGGAGGAGGTCTGGGACAGTCAAGATCTACCAGAGGAGGTCTTGAGCGGCCTAGATTTACTCGGAGTAGGTCCTACGCGACAAGATCTAAAGGAGGGAGATCCCGACGGCTAAGATCTCGCGGGGGAGGTCTTCAACGGTCAAGATTTACACGAGGAGGTCCGCGAGGACAAGGTTTTAACAAAAAGAGATCTGGACGGCTTAGATCACCATAGGGATGTCCTGAATGATCCAGATCAAGCGGAGGGAGGTCCTGAGATTCTCTTTACAAGGACCAGGGGTGGTCTTTTGCAAAAAGGACCCCGAGGGAGGTCCTAGGGGTGGTTTTCACAAAATAACCATGGTGGTCTTTTGCGGAAACACTGAGGGTGATCCCTACGGCTAAGATTCGGCTTAGGGAGGTCTTAACGACCAGGATCTAAGCTAGGGGGAGGTCCTGCGACTAAAGGCTTTACAAAGGGAGGATCTAACGGTTAGGAGCTTAAACCACAGAGGTCCTTGACGGCCAAGATTACTCCAAGAGGTCCTGTGACTTAGAGTTCACCCAAACAGGATCTAACGGTTGAGAGCTAACCTCCAGAGATCATGGACGACTAGGATGAACTCGAGGAGGTCTGGGGACTTGTCAAAAATACGACAAAGGTACAGACCACCGCGTTGAGCTTGCCGACACGTCGCCGACGACCAAGGCCACGGTGGCGCGAACCATTTACACCAAAACGTGCACAATAATATTGCGAACGTAACGGGAGCACTCTCGATGGCGGAGCAGGCCTAAATCGTCGGTGAGCCGGAGAGGGGCGGAGGACACTTTTCGGTAAAAACCGAAAATACGAAAAGGCACCGCTACGACCTAATCTAGCTAGTGCTCGAGCTAAAGGGAGGTATTGCGAACTCACCAGAGCACCAAAGAGGTCCGAAGGATGTCGGAGGAGACCCAGCGGCGGAGACCGATGCCGGAGGCGGAGAAGATGACGACGATAAGGGACCCTGATCAACCAGAAGCAAAAAGGATGGTCAGGATGGCTTCGCGCAGACCTAGAGGTGGTCCAGGACCACGGGATTGGACAGAGGACCCTTACCGGAGTTGGGAACGATGAAGTCCCCCCTACGGCCGCAAACCGTGAAATTTCCAATCCAGCTGCTCCTGTGGAAGCAAACCAAAAATGGAGTTAGGGCACAACTTGACGACGACCAGAGGTCCAAAAATGAAGTGGAGAATGGACTAAAGAACCACTGGAGCTCCGACGACGACGAAGAGCTCCAAGGTCCCGAAAATGGCGGATTTGGTGTTTTCGGAGTTTTGAGCTCCACAAACAGAAGGTGAGCTCGGGGGTGACTGTGAGTGGAAGAGGGCCAGAGGAGGTCCTCGGGGGCATTATGAAACTAGTGAGCAACGGCACAAAGGAAGGGGGGCCCCGCGGTGAGCTACGGGAGAGCTCCAGTCGCGACAGAATTGGAAACGAGAGGAGCAGCGCGGATCACGGCTTTGGGCCGAAAGCACACATGCGTAGCACTGCCCGACAAGTAGGCGTTGATGAGGGAGCATGACAAGAAAGGACCACGCCACGCACTGTTGACGCGCACGAGCGCGAGGAAGAAGAAGGTCAGAGGAAGCTAGTGGTGGTCGTGGGCCCTTGGATCAGAAATGGATGGCCCAAGCACACGAGATCGCCCGAGATTGAAAACGGTGGGGAGGTCGTGAGCGTTGGATTGAAATCCAACGGCTCAACGCACGCACCCGAGTGCGGCTTAAGACTTGGCTCGACCGAGTCAAGTGACTTGGGCTCGGGTTTGACTCGAGCCCAAGTCTGACTCAGACCAGAGTTTAGTTCTACGGTTTTTGAATTGAGCTAGATTTTGGGGATTTATTTGAGGTAGCAAAACAACTCCAAAACTTCTAAATTTTTACAAAAGCTTGCTAACTTAGATGTTGAACTTGTATAAAATTTCCAGAGGTTTTCATGAAGTGATTTTTCCTCAAAATTGTTTTTTTTGCAAGGTGCTGAGCTAGGGTTTGACTGAAATTCAAACAGGTTTGACTGACCTCCAAATGTATTCAAACAATTTCTAAAAATTGTGAAATTTTTCAGAGGGGTCACACACCAACCCAAGAACTTAGGAAAAATATTTCCAAGGAATGATCATAAGGTTTGACAAGATTGTTTTTGGAAGATCAAGGTTTGGATCAAAAGACTTGTGACTTTGTATTTTCATAATTCTTGTACAAGAACTTTTCAGACCATATAGGAAATACAAGATGTAAGAAAAGTTTTAATTTCTACTCATTTTCTTACATTAGAAGCACAAGTCTAAACTTGGGATGTTACAGTTTGAATAGTAACTTTCCTCCTACAATTACAAATGACTTTCTTAGAAGTTAACATGTTCTAAAAAAATCAATTTTTTGCTAAAATTAATGGCTTCTTTAAGATAGACAAGGACCCTTTTCAACATTCTATCTCCGCCAATGTGCATAACTCCGGAAGGTGGCTAGTGGCTAGATAGTTAAGGGTGCAACTGTGCACCCAACCAACTAATGTTCAACTCCCCCTACTCAGTGCTTGTGTCCACTATTTAAAAGGAATACACACATGTGTGCGCATGGTAAAGTAAGCGTGTGCCTGCGCTCCACAATACCTTGGTGTCTCCGATAAAATCATAGTGTGTAGGGGACATGCACGCTTGTGTGGGTAGATGGTATTAGTGTGGTGTGTGTTAAGTGTGTGCGTCTACATTGTACCCCTAAAAAATGTGCCTGACTCCATGTCCCAAAACTATATATACATATTCTTTCCAAAACCATCAGTTGTAGCTCCTAACAAAAATTCAGTGGAGATTACTGCATGTTGAGGTAAAGTTCATGTCAGGATTTTTTTTCTCCCCTAGTGCATGTATTGTGCTGACACACCAGCTAGCTGGGCTGGTTGGGCAATGATTGTTGGAACTTGGAACACCATAGCTGGCTGGCGGTGTATCTTGCCTTTCTTTTGTGTGTGCTGGTTTTAGCAGTTCTGCCTGTTGTTGCGGTTGCTTTGAGTGCACGGCCAGACCAGGGCCGGAAGCCGCTCTACTACGGGATCATCAAGCTCGCCTTTATGCTTAAGTGCCGGTTGGTTAATTGCGGGGAGATAGAGCTAGCGATGCGTTATTATGATGCCACGACGTTGTGGCCACGGATCTTCTATGAACGTACCTGCATTCACCCTTTTTGTATAGGCTCAGTCATCTTCTTGGCATATTTTGGTATTTGCCACGAGAACCTGGTGGATCCAGCAAGGGGGCAGCCAGCTACGGCCCTGACAATGGAGATGGGTGCAGCGAGCATCGGCAATTTGGATGTCAGTTTGGGCGCTAGCACTGAAAGTCCTACACCACTGATGATAACTCTAATCTATATCATGTAATGTTGTAGCAAAGTAGCTCTGGTATATTTAGTTATGGCAAAAGAGGAGCAAAGCACACAAAATTGGATAACGTGCAGCAGTTTATTTTGGGACTATACCTTTCCTAACATGAGGACTCCCAATCTTCTTAAGAAATGGTACACGCAGTGTGTAGCAATGTCAGTATGCACAAAGGCTGCAACAACGTCGGTCGTGGATTAGGATGACCACAGGATCGTACACAAAATCATCTTTCACGAAAGGTGACCACTCCCCTTGAAGATGGCATGCGTTCAATTTAACAAACTCACCCACCAAATTATGATGATACGGAGACTGGCTATCATTTGCTATATACCTTTGTGGCTGTGCCGTTGTGTACTAAACTACTAGTGCATTTTGGAGAGACGACGGCATAGAAAGCATCGATCATACCGGATATCTGGCCATTGGCGCCGTATTTTTGGTCGTGGGGGAACATCATATCCATTATCCAGTCCTTGGTACCAGTCTGGGTTTACCTGTTTGGGGCCCTTCCTCAGTGTGAGATAATATAAGTATGGTTGACAAAACCGGATCAGCCAGGATTGCAAGCCAAAGAAAAACGAAATAGCTGTAAACTTTGGGCAATTTCGGTTATTTTAGCTCGACTCTGGTTTAATTTTGTGCTAAGGCATGTGTGTCCTGCACCATGTTTTGCCTAAAAACTTTAGTTGTTAGGGAAGACGGACATTTCTACTTACAGGCAATGTATCATGTATGCTATGCAATCACACCATAGGTACCATATCAATATGAATAATTCAAAAAAAAAAGAATTAGATGTACTTCCCAATTTACTCTGGTTATGTATAAAATTTCGAGTTCAATTTTTTTGTACATTAACAGTAACAAAAATGGGGAAAATCTGACAAATGATAAATCAAAATAAAAAGGGAAAAGAAAAGGACAAATGCTACTATTCCCAGCAAACTTTTTTTTTTCTTCTAACACATTTTGAATTTAAAGTTAAAATTTTAAAGGGTGCTAGAACACTTGCTACATCGATTTTTTGCAGAATTTTTCATGTTAATTTGGTATCCAAACAGAAAGTTGATTGCATGAGTACACCTTAAAAGGTGATTGCATAGCATATGCGTGACTTAACAAAGTTCAATTGCCTAATCTTTAAATAAAAACCATTTTAAGGCAACACAACAAATTCTGCTGAGCACAAAATTCGGAAAATGGTGAGCGTAGGTTGGCTTGTTCCTTCATGGTCCCAGTCCTGCTACTTCCTCAAGGAATTTCTAACACTGTGTCAGCCGATTTTCAGCTATATCAAGCTATATCGACTAAACGTGGCGCTATCCTACAGAACCTCGAGTCAGACCTGCTCCGTAGGTTCAATTTTCTTCTCAAGAAACGTCAAATCAGGTCCAAAACACCAAAAATAACAGCTGACTTCAGCCAAAATTTCACAAATACGATCCGCCTTTTTATTTTACCTGCCATGGTTGATGACAATAGAGTTTCTGTTTCCACCATATTATTAAAGATTAATATGTCACCTCAATAAACAGGGGAATACAATGAAATGCAAATACCTATCCCAAAGGCTAGAGACAAACAGCAAATAGCTACGGAGTTCCTCCCAGAATTTAGTCCGCATCTGCTTACAGCAGCCGTCAAAATATTTATCACATTGTCGCTACAACGAAACACACAGAATGAATACTCGGTCAGCAAAGTCACAGTTATGTCTAGTGTCTTCGTCTCAGGTTTTTTTTTTCTTTTTCTTAAGATATCACGACAGCAATAAAATGGGAAAGAAGCAGCATGTGTTTCGAGGTTGGCAGTAATTTCATGTTGATGTGCTCCAGGAAGCTTTGCTGTTGCACGAGGACATAAATCTGGTGACATGGTTGGCATTTCAAGCACTTGAAGGACATCTTTGAATTCAAACTCATGTGTTTCTTTGTTGAAACGCTCTACAAGCCTGTACCTCACATCATTAAGGTAGAAAGAGTGGGCAGTCTCTGCAAGGCACTTTGCCTCTAAATCAGTTAGCTTACTTGTGAAGATAATTTTTTGGGAAGCATTGTAATGATCCCAAAATTCAAGCTAAAAATCTCTGTGTCTCTTTCGTCTGCGTAATCAATTGTGGAAACCCCCCAAATCAAACAATCTTTACGTAAGATCAGTTCTAAAACACCGACAGTTGGCGCCGACCGTGGGGATCTTCTGGTAATTCCTTGTCAACAGTTCTTTCTTTTCTCTTTGATGCTACCATGGCAGGAGAATGGAACGAGGAGAATTGGTTCGACTTGGCCAATTACGCAGACGTCGATATGGATGCCGGTTTCGACTACGAGCCGAGTATCGAATCTTCTGACGGTGTTGCCGCCTCTGGAGATCTTCTATCAGATCTCGGAGACTGCGTTACCATCGGAGGTTAGGAGGGATCCTTATCCCCCACAACAGTACGCCCAACCGAGGAACCAGCTTCCTCAGGGGGCAAGGGTCATCACGACCAACAACAGGACTGCATCGGGGCAAATTCGCAACACGGCGAGAGTTTTTCCTCCAAGTGTTCGAGTCCCCCCAAGGCAGTACGACTTGGCAAGACAGGTTCTGGAAGCCATTATTCCGGAGCTCCATCGACATCTGATGGTCCTCTCTCTCCGAGTATTTCCGCAGGGAAGAGGATCGAGCATGTTGTTCCTCCAAGTCCAACCATCCCGATGCAGGGTCCACCTGCAGACGGAGACGGTTATAATCCGGAGTTCCCCTACCTGGAGGGGTTTACTCCAAGTCGCCAGATGGTGTCGCTCGACTACTCCTCAAGTGAGGAGGCCTCGAGCACAAGTGGAGGTCATCCACGCGAGGTCTTCGTCCTTCCCTCTGATAAGAATCATCCTCCCAGAGGAAGGATTGACGATGCTCCCCGACGAGCATACTCTACACCCCCTCGTGGCAATGGCAGGGGCGCCACCGCTGACGAATGAAACAAACACTTTAATGAACATGCGAGACATCCTCAACATTCTCGCACTCCATTAAAACCAACTCAGGTGTCTGATGTAGACCATTCTGAGACAACCCAACGAAGAAAGATAGCAGCTCGGAAGAATCTCCCTGAGCGTGCTTATTTCCAGTTGGAAGAGGCTCAAGAGCTCTAGCACATCAACGACTTGCTGGAAAATCCGACCCAAGAACTCGCTCGAGCGCCAGGGTATGATCTCTTTGCAGAAGAGATCACACAAAGGCTTTGCGACACGATGGCCATACTCGAGCGTCTTCGTCGACCACAACCAGGAAGTCGTGGCAGTACGACTCCGTCTTCTATTAGCCATTCGGATAACTCGTCGCATGGAAGGCGACATGACCTTCACTCACGTCATTCTCCCGACCTGAGGAAGACGCAACAAGCCCCCAGGAGAGGTGATCTTTCACCACTTCGGCGACAGGATACACGACGGCAAGCGGAATACGAGGAGTATTTCCCTCGTAAAGCTGAGACCTATCATAGGTTCAGCCCTCCTCTGGCTGGGTATCGACGAGTACGATCACCCGGCGACATTAACCCTTCTTTCTTTCAAAGAAGGAGGCAAGAAGTTATCTCGGGGTGTCGGGCGTTTTCACCCGACCTTCGAGCAGTTCGCTGGCCGCCTCGTTTCCGACCAGCGAATATGGAGAAATTCGATGGAACCCAGAATCCCATCGAGTTCCTCCAAATTTACACTACAGCTATCCGATCTGTAGGAGGAGGAGAGCATGTCATGGCGAATTACCTTCCGACTGTGCTCGAAGGGTCGGCACGATCATGGCTTTTAAACCAGCCATTCGAATCGATATACTCGTGACAACACCTCTGTGATCTTTTGCTGGCAAATTTCCAGGGCACTTACAACCGCCCTGGAAAGGAAGATGACCTGCACCGGATAAGACAGAACGACCATGAAACGCTACGCCAATTCATTAGGCGTTTCAGTCAGGTTCGAAATTCTATTCCGGAAGTTTTTGACTCATCTGTGATCAGGGCTTTCAAGTAGGGAGTCCGTAGTAGAAGGATAACAGAGGACATCGCTTTACATCCACTTGCCACCGTCGCTGAACTCTTTGAGATGGCTGATAGATATGCGACTCTGCTGAAGTAGTCGAGTGGAACAATACTATCGATCGTGAAGATAACATCCCTCAGGAGGCAGGCGAAAGTGGTAAGAAAAAGGATAAAAAGGCTAGAAAGTCTAAGAACAAGGCAAAGAGACACAAATCTCCAGTTGCCGGTTCTAATGAGGTCTTGGCCGTAAGCGACAAGGAGCCGCGCAACCCCAAGCAGAACCCCGATCGAGTCAAAGGTAAGCGCCAAGATCGGAGAAACGACAAACCCAGGTGGTGTCCTTTTCATAAAAAAGAAGGGCATGATCTTCGTAATTGTCGAGTGTTCCTACGGAAACTCGAAGACTATTACTCTGGCAAGGGGCCACTTCCTACTCTTGAACAGGTAGGCCAAACAAGTGGACAGAAGGAGTCAGATGCTGAGGAGATGCCGTTCCAGGATCTGCAACACACCATTGATCACATCTATGAGGGATCTTTTGCATATGAATCACGGAGATAGCTAAAAGCTGTCGAGCGTGAGGTAAACACAATCGACTCCCCTCTTGTCAATAAATTACCGAAGTGGTCGGAAGTCACCATTACTTTTGAGAAAGGTGATTGTCCGATCCCTTCGACTAGACTAGGTCGATTTCCGATCGTGGTCGAACTCACCATCAGCAATTGTCAAGTCAATCGAGTTTTAGTTGATGGTGGAAGCTCGCTAAACATACTGTTTACGAGTACCTTGGACGAGATGCAGGTACCCAGGACAAAGGTAAGACCGGTACGATATTCATTTCATGGGATCGTACCGGGGTCTTCGGCCAAACCAATTGGCCAAGTTTCTCTTCCTTTAACGTTTAGCTCACCAAGCAATTTCAGGACAGAGAAGGTCTCCTTTGATGTGGTCGATTTCGATATGGCATATAATGCCATACTCGGACGACCTACTTTGGCAAGATTCTTAATAGCTACTTATTATGGGTATCAATGTCTTAAGATGCCAGGTCCCAAAGGAGTGATCACGATATATTGTGACAAGAAGATGGCGCACTCCTGCGACCGCCGCTCCCTCGAGATGGTTGGACAACTACCAACTCGAGATGAAAGTCAGCCTTCGACTAGCAAGTCGAAGCCTAAAGTTGCACCTAAGCCAAACGACCAGGTCAAAGAGGTTCCTCTAGACACGGGGGAGCCTTCGAAGAGTGTTCGCATAGGGGATTCTTCCGACCCCAAATAGGAAGACGCCCTCATCACTTTCCTCTGAGCAAACGCAGATGTCTTCGCGTGGCAAGCATCCGACATGCCCGGAGTTCCCAGGGAAGTGATCGAGCACAGGCTAGCTTTACGGCCTGATAAACTACCCGTAAAATAAAAGTTGCAGATATTTGCCCTTGATTGACGAGATGCTATTAGGTCAGAATTGGACAAGTTGCTTAAAGCAGGCTTCATAAGAGAAGTCAACCACCCAGAGTGGTTGGCCAACCCTGTAATGGTTAGAAAGTCGAACGACAAATGGCGTATGTGCGTAGACTTTACTGATCTTAATAAAGCTTGTCCAAAAGATGATTTCACTTTACCTCGTATCGATCAGCTGGTTGACTCTACTGCAGGATGTGAGATGTTGAGTTTTCTAGATGCATACTCTGGTTACCACCAGATTAGTATGTGTCGAGAAGATGAGGAGAAGACCGCATTTATTACACTGTTTGGGATATTTTGCTATGTCAAAATGTCATTCGGCTTAAAAAATGCTGGAGTTTCTTTTCAACGGTTGATGCAAACGACTTTTGCTCCTCAACTAGGCCGAAACTTGGAAGCCTACGTTGATGATCTAGTCGTAAAAAGCAGCAAACGGCTCAGCCATATCACAGACTTACAGGAGACTTTCGACAACCTCAGAAAACACCACTTGAAACTTAATCCCGAGAAGTGTGTGTTCGGGGTCTCTTCAGGAAAATTGCTTGGATTTCTGGTCTCTGCACGAGGAATCGAAGCAAATCCCAAAAAGATAAAATCCATCACTCAGATGCGCCCCCCGACCACGAAGAAAGAAGTCCAGAAACTCACAGGATGCATGGTGGCATTAAGTCATTTCATAGCACGTCTGGGGAAAAAGGACTGCCTTTCTTCAAACTTCTAAGGAAACATGAGGGCTTCGAGTGGTCGGAAGAGGCTAACCTAGCCGTTGAGGAAGTCAAGAGGTATCTTACGAGTGCTCCTGTTCTGGTTTCTCCGAAACCAGGAGAGACGCTCTTAATTTACCTAGCTGCCACGCCACAGGCAGTGAGCGCAGTGCTGGTCGTAGAATGTGAGAACATGCAACGACCAGTCTACTACGTTAGTGAGGTTTTGCACGGACCTAAGGAGCGTTACCCTCAGGTTCAAAAACTTCTATATGCCCACCTCATGTCTTCGAGGAAACTACGACATTATTTTCAGGCGCACAAATTAGCTGTGCCGTCTGAGTTTCCCTTGGGAGTAATCCTCCAGAATAGGGAAACAGCGGGACGCACGGCAAAATGGTCAGTCGAACTTGGGGCGTTCGACATCCATTTTGTGTCCCGAACGGCCATTAAATCCCAGATCTTGGCAGACTTTATCGCCGAATAGACAAATCATGAACCTGTTCAGGATCTCCAGTACGATTCCCACGACCAGTGGACGATGTACATTGACGGGTCGCTTACGATAAGTGGCTCGGGGGCTGGGGTGGTCCTGGAATCTCCTACCGGAGAAACCTTAAAGTATGCCATACAATTAAAATTTCAGGCCACTAATAACGTGGCAGAGTACGAAGGTTTGCTAGCTGGTATACGAGCCGCAAAAGCGCTCTCGATTCGACGACTACTCGTGAGAGGAGACTCTCAACTAGTCGTGAATCAAGTTGGAAAAGAGTACCAGTGCTCTAATTTGACCATATCCCGGTACTTATCGGAAGTTCTAAAGTTAGAAAAGCACTTTTTGGGCTTTGAGGTACAATTTTATCCCTCGAACGGATAATTTCCTCGCAGACCAACTAGCTCGCCTAGCTTCCTCTCGATCCCTGGTACCGAAAGGGGTGTTTCTGGAGCAGCTTCAAAAGCCATCTATAGTTGAAGAACTAGAGACGCCTCCTATAGAAATAACCTCTCTAGAGTACGAAGATACATGGATAACACCCATCTACGAGTACCTTCAGACGGGTTCCGTACCCGATGACGATCTAGAAGCAGATCGACTATCCCGGAAGGCCAAAATGTATACTTTGGTCGAAGGTATCCTTTATAAAAGAGGAACCCAAGGGATGCTCATGCGATGTATTCCGCAGAGCGAAGGATTAAAACTCCTTCACAACATACACGGAGGGATCTGTGGAACTCATGCTTCCTACAGAACACTGGTCGGTAAAGCTTTTCGATAAGGTTTTTATTGGCCAACAGCCCTCTACGATGCCAGGGAGCTGGTTAAAAAGTGTGTACCGTGCCATTTTCATAGCTGACAAATACACCAACCGGCTCAGGCGTTGCAAACAATTCCTCTGTCTTGGCCTTTTGTGAACTGGGGTCTTGATATTCTAGGAACGTTACTTAGAGCTCCAGGAGGTTTCGAGTTCCTTTTTGTGGCCATCGCTACGTTCACAAAATGGATAGAAGCTGAGCCTATGACTGGGATAACAACAGAAGCAGCAAAACAGTTCATGATGAGATGCGTGATCACTCGATTTGGAGTACCAAGTCGAATTATCACAGACAATGGCAAACAGTTTACAAGCGCAAAATTTTAGGAATTTTGCGACGAGTTGGGAACTCGTTTGTGTTACGCTTCTGTTGCCCAGCCCCAAAGCAACGAGGCAGTCGAAAGAGCGAATGGCCAGATAATGAAGGGAATCAAAACTCGAGTCTTCGATCAGCTTGTCAAGCGCTCGGGGGCTTGGGTACAAGAATTACCTTCAATATTATGGGCAATTCGTACGACACCTAGCTGAGCTACAGGAGAAACACTTTTTTTTCTAGTTTTCGGTGCCGAAGCCATGCTTCCGCCAGAACTAAAGATCAGGTCAGCACGAGTCAAAAAGTTTAACGACTCCATTCAAGAACAACTTCGAGCGGACGACATTAACATGCTCGAGGAAAGAGGGACCAAGCTTTAATCCGTTCCGCAGTCTACCAACAAGCCCTGCGCAGATACTACAATCGTAAGGTCCAACCTCGTAGCCTCGCTGTAGATGACTTGGTATTGAGGCTTATCCAATCCCAGTCTAATCGGAATAAACTTTCCCCCAAGTGGGAAGGTCCTTACACTGTGGTCAAAGTTACACGTCCTGGATCGGTACGACTTGCAATGGAAGATGGCTGTGCTCTCACTAATTCTTGGAACATTGACCAGTTACGCAAATTTTATGTGTAACAAGCTTCTACGACAATAAAGTATCAGGTTCTCCCTATCTTTTTTGTCTCTTTCTGAATTTTGCTTTTATTTTCGACCATTTTTTATAAGCTCATTCCCCCTTTACACTGGTCGGAGAAAGGACATCACATCTAGTCAAAGTCTCTCCTATCTGCATGTGGTTCTGCCCGCTGGAAGGAGCTTCCTAATGTCGCCTTGTTCTTAACTATTGCTACCAGTACAAAGCTTTTGGACTCAGAAAAATGGTCGAAAACTATAAAGAAAATTCATGTCACCTTAGTTTATTTATTCATTTCGAAAAATACTCTAAGAAGAGTGCGCTTTTAAGATTCGTTCGACTGCTGTCCGATTCACTTGATTGGTTTTAACTAGCCGGAGGAAGAAACACACCTAGTCGAAGTTTCTCCTCTCTGCACGTGGTCCTACCCACTAGAAGGAACTTCCTAGCGTCGTTCCATTTCCTACTTTTGCTGCCAGGGCAACTTCATCAGGTACAACGAAAACAGTCGGATGAATTTTTAAAGTCCTCTAGATGTTTGTTTTACTCAAGTTGTCGTTATTGATTTGATTAATCCAGTCGGAGATGGTAACATCACCTAGTCAAAGCCTTTTTTCTCTGCACATGGTCCTGCCCACTAGAGGGAACTTCCTAGCGTCGATCTGTTTCCACTCTTTCGACTAGAGCGAGATAGTCGATAATCGAGAACTATAAGTCGAACAAACCTCTCTGCTTTCAGAAACCCTTTCTTTACTATTTTCTTAGTTTATTCCAAATAAACTAAGTAAATAGTCGGGGGCTAGGATAAAGTTATAAACATGACTTCCTTTCTTAGTCTTAGTTTTTCTGAGTTATCATCTTACGAGTTACTAACCACTCTACGAGATGATTCACAGGAAAAAAGAAGGACAAAGGAGGAATCGCTCATATCTGGTCTGATTATTTCTTCCTTTTTCATTATCTTACGAGTTACTAACTACTCTACGAGATAATTTGCAGGGAAAAAGAAAGGATCATATATTTATACTTCACCAAAAAAGGACTTGTATTTGCATGTTCATATTACAAACTACTCTGATGAAGGAGACTCTAACTGCATCTCCTCCGCGACCTTCTCGCCGATCGACTGCATCTCCTCGATCAGCCGTTCTGCTTCAGATTCGGCTCAGTCAAAGTCGGCTTCGACAGAATGAGGGTCAAGGTTAGGGTCACGAGCTTTGAGCTTTGCTAAAACAAAGCTCACAACTCCTTTGAACGCTTCCCTTATCGAATCATTCTAGTTGGTCTTCAGAGTAGACACCAACTCTTGTAAGGTACCGACTTGCTCCCCAATGGCACTCGTATGAGCGGCCATCGTTCCATCGCGAGGGGCGACCCTCCCGGCACGGAGCCCATCGAGTACATTGTTCAGAAGCGAAATGTTGTCTTGAAGATTTATCTTCATCAACTTCATCTCCTCCTGGGTACAAGTCGAAGCCTCGTGGAGTCGTTTTATTTCAATCAATCGCTCTGGAAGGAGTAAGGGTTAATTAAATAAAAGATTCTACGGGAAGATAAAACAAATCAATAGCAGGTAAAGTTCTACTTACCCGCTAATTGAGAACCTAAGCCCTCAATCTCTTGATCTTTTCCCTTCATGATGCGGGAGACCTCGCGGACAACCGAGGACTTCTCCTGAACCTCAATCCGGAGAGATCCCACCTCGGCCTGAAGGGCCTTATTTTCGACTTCTTTTTCTACAAAAGAATGAGAGGTTAAGAAGACGGAGATCAAGATCAAAAGTAGTTGTAACTACACGTATTGTTTATTTTTTCCTGCAAACGCTGAGTTGCAGAGTTAGCCTCCTAAAGCTTCTTCAGGAGGTCGGCGGCTTTATCCCTTAGCTTTTTCGACTCGGCTTTCTCGAAGTCGAGTGAATCAGCTAAGATCTTTTCGTCACTCTTAAACCTGAAATGTTAAGGGAAGACATGAATACATAGACGAATGATCGTAAGTTTTTTTACGATTATATCCGGTCGTAAGTCTTTCTACGACTAGTACTGAGTTGTAAGTTTTTCTACGACAATTGTCTACGAGTACTAAGTAAGTAATCAATTTGTGATACAATTATGAGAATCAGTTACTCACCACCTCTCTGCTTGCTCGCAGAGCACTTCCTTCTCTTGTCGTAATTTGACAAGTTGCCGATTGTATTCGCAAATGGTAGCGACTTGCTCTACGGCTCTCTACAAGGGAGAAAAACGATAAGAGACAGAAATAAAACCATATGTGAGTATCGAAGAATACTTACATTCATGTTTGACGAAGCAAACATGGACATTATCCGTGATGGATCTTTCAGTCCATCCATCTCCTCGACTCATTTCCACCAAAACCCCTCAAGACGTTCATTGTCGAAGACATCCCCACAATTGGGAATGCTGCTGGGGTGAGGAACTCGATCGCAAGATCGGTAGGCAGAAGATCCTACGATAGAATCGGGGCCAAAGAAATCAGAGCAAAAGTTAAAATATTCTTCTTCCTTTGACTCGGTCACGGGAACACCACCTGGAGGGCTGGAAGGAACGTCCTTGACAACCTCCTTACCGGCACAGTGGTCGGCACTCTCACCACCACCAACCTCCGGTGTCTCCCTCGAGGCCTCTGTCGCCTCCCCTTCAGTCTCTACGACAGCCTCGGTGGTCGTAGCGACTTCGACAACCTCGGCGGTCGCAGCGACTTCAGCAGCCACGACTTCCTCCGCCACGGGAATGGAAGATGGACCTTTAGCTACCGCCGCAGTCGCATCTTCTACACTTGAAGAAGTGACAGCGGGCTCCTCCATAGGAGTATCCCTGGGGGCTGAAGGCGTTGGGCTAAGATCACAAAACGCAAAAAGTAAGTCAACTCGTAAAAAACAAAGAGTAAATGCAGTTCTTACACTTATGTTTTTTACATACCTCTGCGCGCTGGACCTAACTCGAAACTTGGGAGCAACCTTCCAGATGGGAGATTTCTTCGACTTCTTATCAACCACCACTGGTCGAGATGCACTCGGGACAACAGGAGTCACCTCCCCCCGACTTCCCAGGTGATCGAGATCAGTCTCAACCACCTTAAGAGCGCTGTTCCCCTCGACCTCAGATCCCACTGGAGCAGCGGTTTCCTTCACAAAAGACGTGAAGTTCTTCCAGTTCTCCTTTTCTAGCTGTCTTATGAAGCCACGAGAAGCTGAAACTGCGAATGACTTGTTGTCGTAATAGAATGGTACCTTAACCTTGGGGACCTTGCGCTTAAGGGCAAATGCCTCTTCTTCTGCTTTCTTCTTTGCCGCAGCCAAGTCTGCAGCGAATTTAGCAAAAGGGGCAGAAGGGGCCGAACTCGAACCACCCTTGTTGCCGACTTTTACTAGTCGACGTTTCTTGGTTGGAGGGGACTTCGCTGACTCCGCCTGCGCAGTCGCCCCGATGACCACCAAATCGACTTCCTCGTCGTCTTGGCGGTTCTCCATGCCTACTTTCTGTTGAAAAACAGAAAAATAAAGTCGTCGTAAGATCTTCTACGATCACTAGCCGGTCGTTAGTACGACCAGCTCAAAAGTCGTAAGTATTTCTACGACATTGTATAATCGTAAGTCCTGTTACAATTACGTCCGGTCGTAAGTTTTTCTACGATCAGTATCCAATCGTAAGATTTTATACGGCAAACCCGTTAGTCGTACATCATTTACGACAACAAAACGCCTAAAGATAAAACCGTTTGATTACCTTTAGGCGCTCCTCTTTCTCTTTTGCAGTCAAAACCGCAAGGATTTGAGGAGCTGCAATGTTGGACGGATGCTTCTCGCAGATGAGCCTGACACGCACGTCAACCTCCGCCCGCGGAAGATCTGTACACATAAACAGCACGATTAGAAGACTAAATCGGGATTAACCAAGGACAAAGCCAAAAAAGTAAGTTTTTCTACTCACCGTCCTTATAATCCCTGGTTGGGTCTTCTTTACCCGAGTACCTCCACATAGGAGGAACTCGTGCCTTCAGAGGGCTGATACGGCGCGTGATGAAGTCCCTCACCATGTTCCAGTAGGTAAGCCCCTCCGACTTCAAGTCTTTGATGGCTTGAATGTAGGGGGCTATCCGGTCGAGATTACTGGGGGTCGAGTCCCAGGAAGAGGACCTCAAGGAGAGGCTGTCTTCCTTGGTAACCTCCTAGTAAAACCACTTCTTCTTCCACCCCGGCCACGATGACTGGGTGAACATCTGAATGTACTCCTTCGACTTACCATCGTGGAGCTTCAAACCACAGCTACCGGCAATCCCGGCTTGTCGAGCCATCCCGTAGTAGTATTGGAAAAGCTCGAGATCCGCCGGAATCCCCAGGTAAGCCTCACACAAGTACACAAACACGCTCAATATTGTGATGGAATTAGGACCAAGGTTCACTAATTCCACCTCGAAGTGCTCGAGCACAAGTGTGAGGAAGGGATGAGCAGGCAATCGGAGGCCGCACTCACAGTACACCCGGAAAATCGGAATTTGACCCTCCTCACCTGACGGCCAGTGCTGCTCATTCGCCGCAATCCACTTCACGAGTAGTCCCTCAGGGATTTTCTATAGAGAGTTGTAGGCGACGTCTACACCTTTCTGTAGAGTACAAGATCGTGTCGTTTGGACGAGCGGTTCAAAAGTTACGAATTTATTAGTGTGACTGTTCTGCAAATCTGTCGGTATTCTGACAGGTTTTAGTAATATTATTTAAGCGATCAGTTAAAGGAAAAATTAGAGGATCTCAATATAACGAAAGTTGTAGATAATTGTCGTAGCTTTCAGGTAAGCTCAAAAACATGAAATTTGGACAAACTACTGAAATTTATGGTAGTTTTAGTATACAGTCCAGAGAACCTGACGTGAAATCGATGTTCTGTTAATTAGCTTGGTAGTGGTATTAGAAGGCCGAATCAGGAAGGCTGATCAACTAGGTTTAGTTGGAGATATTGATAACCTTTCAAGGAAGTCCAAGAACACCTCATTTGGACTCCTGTACTAAAAGATATGAATTTTATAATGTGACTGTCCACAGAGGGGACAGATGAACATTTAGGAATTCGAGTTGGGATCGCGTTAAAAACTATTGCGAGATCGTATTTGCTTATATAAATTGTTTGGTCTATTACTATTGTCTTAGTATGCTTTTAAATGAATTTAGGTGGGGGATTGGTCCCGGGGGAAGCACCCTCTTCACATCCTCTATTCTCTCGCAGTTAAGGCAAGTACTCTGATTGATAGAATAATTATGAATGTTTGATAGAGAGTGCTAGTATGTTGATACATATTAGCTATGCATGGTTGATAGTGTGATATGTATGATTAAGGATGGTGAACGCTTGAGATATGATTAATTGTTATTCATGACTGATTGTTCATGTTTGCTAGTTTTATGAATATATGTGCTATTCATGGATGCTAGAATGCTATGAATGTCAATGATGATAATTGCTAGAAGTATGAATAAGTTTATTCATGTATGACGTGAATACATATTTATGATGGTGTAAAGTTTTGTTCATGTGCATCATGCTATCATATTGGAGGCTTGGTCACGTGGTGACTATGCATTGATTGAGGTCCCCGTCATGAATATGACGGGCTTGTGGTCCCCATACTCGTGGAGTGTGGGCATTGATTTGAGGTCCCCGTCATGTAGATGATGGGCTTGAGGTCCCCACACTTGTGGAGTGTGGGCCTAAGGTCCCATTTACTTGTGGAGTATTGGGCAATTGGTCCCTATGCTTGCGAGCACAGGCTTGGGTATGCAGCAACGGTTGCATACTTTGCATTACCGGTAAAATGCAAAAGATAAAGAGAAAGAGAAAGTGCACTTGATCATCTTGCATAGCATGAGCATATGACATGTTTATAATAGAGATTGTAGATGGATGTTGGTAATTACAGTTGTTTATGTTATTGTTACCATTTATTGTACTTGCTGAGTCTTTGGACTCACTCTTGCTGTTGTTGTGTTTTTAGGTACCCCTTTATAAGAACGGCATGCATGGGAGGGAGTAAAAATTAGAGTGGTTGCATGATGGCACAAACTACTCACATTTGAATTGATAGAATGATAATTTAGTAGATGAGAAATTTGTTTAAAAAATTCTTTATGATTACTCACTATGCTTGGAATAATTTGTAATATAGTTGATTACAGGATTATGGATGTCCTTTTGTTTATGCTTTAGTGGTTTAGCATGCTATGGGTGATATAGTGATGATTAGCATAGGTTTGGTTGTCTCTTGATTATGCTGGATGTTGGATTATTTAACTATGTTTATTTAAATGTTGGGACCTTCGGTTTAGTAACTAAACAAAGGAGGTTCTGTCGGATTTTAGAGAATTGTATCAGTGTTAAAATGGTTTTAGTGTTAGTTTGGTAGCATTCCAGGCCTTTGTCGGGCTGGGGTGTTACAGTATTAAAGAGGAGACAAATCAGCATCTTTTCATTGACTGTCCCTTTGCATATCTTGCATGGTGGGCTATTTAATGTGCATTTAATTTATCTCCTCCTGAAACTATAGACAACATGTTTGGGAATTGGCTAGCCAGTATTCCAAAAAATTTAAAGTCGCAACTCCTAGTGGGAGCTAGTGCCTTATGTTGGTCTATTTGGTTATATCGGAATGATGTAGTTTTTAACAAAAAGATTATCAATAATACCTTGCAGGCTATCTGATTGTGTGGGCATTGGCTGAGTACTTGGGCAACTCTGCAGAATCCGGCCCACAAGGAGGCCATGTTGGCCGGAAGTGCAAGGTTGGAGATAGTGGCGAAGTAAATCTTACACAATCTTGGGAAGTGGTCTAATCACAGGATTTGTACTACTTGAGTTTAATTTTCAGTGGTCGTTTGGTTGTAAGGCTTCATGCCACGTTTAATCTCTCATGGTCATTTTGGTTCTATCAACTTTGTAATAAAGTAGGCTGTGTACATCTTTGATACGGAGGTCGGGAGAGTCTTTCTCTTCTATTATCTAAAACTTGTGAAGACAACAACCCTATTTGTTTAGGCTTTTTCGTTGGCTTAAAAGCAAAAAAGCCTAAGCCTAAACAAAGGGGTGCCTTTTTTTATCTAGCTAATAAAAAGCTTAAGCCATGTTAAGCCTAAAAGCCACAAGCCATGAGAGAGGTGTTTTTTTTTGGCTTTTGTGGAATAGATTATCCCTTTGCCACTGAACTTCGTTAAAATTATCCTCAAAATGCCATTCGTATATAAACACAAATCCTTTCATTTTTTCCACCTCTCCACCTGTTCTTCCCCTCCCTTTCGGCTCCCAGCCTCCCACACCCACACACCTGCCCCCATTTGCCCCAACCCCACCCTCAGAACACCCTCACCCAACATGAGTCTGGAATGCTACTGAAGGAAACATTAACAAAGCTAAACTAGGACAGTCTACCAAATTCCGGTAGAACCTCTTTTGTATAGTTACTATACGGAGGTTCCCAAAAGATAGAAAGTAAATCATAACTAAATATTTCTAACATCCAATATCATCACTAAGCATTAAAAACATGCTACTCAGCTAGAACATATTCAAAGTTAATCAAAGTACGTTACTCATCATTATTACAAATAACCTCGATGCATGAGGCCTAACCATGATCATTTCTTAAGCAGTTCGCTTAATTATTAATGGACACACTAAGAAGATTAATCAACTTTAAAGAAGCATGACAGTGTGTGACTCCAACTCAAGTCGACTCCCTCCCATGCATGCCGTTCTTGCAAAAGGTAACTAAAACACAACAAAAGCAAGGGTGAGCCCAAAGACTCAGCAAGTACCAATAATGAAACATTAAACTCGCAATTACAACATCAACACTCCATTCCAAAGCTTTACTCGAAAAACATATCACATGATGTATGAATGCAAATATGCAATGCATCTTTTCTTTCTCTTCCACTTTTTCGCATTTCACCGGTAATGCGAGATATGCGATCGTCGCCGCATACCATGTCTGTGCTCTTAAGCACAGGGACCAATTGCCCAATACTCCGCAAGTAAAGGGGACCTCAAGCCCACACTCCACAAGTGTGGGGACCTCAAGCCCGTCATATACATGACAGGGATCTCAACAAATGCTTAGTCACCACGTGACCAAGTTTTCATTATGTCAACATGATGCATATGCACAAATCTTGAATCATCATAATCATACCTCCTCAGCAACATCACTTATGAATTTAACTCATTCATACTTCTATCATTCATGTTCATAGACATTCATACACTCAAGCAACCATGCATAATACATATTTTCACAACATTAATAATCATGTTCAACAACATCTATAACACTCTAGCATCCATAGATATCACATTTATTCATAATACTAGCAAACAAGTACTTGCCTTAATCGTGCGGGACGAAGGCGCAGAGAGGCGCTGCCCCTGGAACCAATCCTCACCTGAATATAAATATAAAGCATGCTAAGACAACCATACTGAACCAAAACTTAGCCAAAAGCACAACCGCACTCGCTACACTCTCAAGCGCATTCCCAATTCCAACTCCTAAAGTTCGATCTGTCCCCTCTGTGGACAGCCATAATCTAAAATTCATGTATTTTTGTACAAGAGTCCAAATGAGGTGTTCTTGGACTTCATTGAAAGGTTATAAATTTCCCCAACTAAACCTAGTTGGTGGGCCTTCCTGATTCGGCCATCTAATACCCCTATCATACTAATTAACAGAACATCGATTTCACGTCAAGTTCTCTGGACAGTACACTAAAACTATCATAACTTTCAGCTCGTTTGTCCAAATTTCGCGTTCTTAGGCTTCCCTGAAAGCTACAACAATTATCTACAACTTTAGTTATACTGAGATCCTCTAATTTTCCATTTTACTGATCTTTAAAGTCAGATTACTAAAACCTGTTAGAATACCAACAGATTTGCGGAACAGCAGCGCTACGAAATTCATAACTTTTGAACCGCTCATCTAAATGATGCGATCTTGTACTCTAAAGAAAGGTATCGACATCGCCTACAATTCTCTAGGAGGTATCCTAATCAGATTCTTCCATTAAATAACTCAAAAACGTCGCCCAACCCGATTTGCTCTAGTCAGACCTAAATACTGACATTGCTAAAGATCAATTAACCCACCAATTGAAAGGGGATCGGGTCTTACCCTTGATGAACCACCGCCGAACGTGATGAACACCACGTGACCCCTCTTCCTCTCCCTTCTCTCTTCTTCTTCTTCCTTCTTCTTGGCCGACCACGAAGGGGAGGGGAGGTGGAGACGCAAGGGGAGGAGAAAAGAGGTGGAGATGCAATGGGGAGGGGAGGGGCTGCTACTGTGGCGGCGCTACAGTGCGTGCTACAGTAGCATGGCTGCCCCTGTCTACTTGGATGGTTGCCCTAATGGGCCAAGGTGTTGTGGGCTTTCAGCCCACAGCCCAAGTTTTCCGAATTAAGCAAAAATCCACCTGAACTTCTGTTAAAACCACTCCCGCTATTCAATTCTCCTCCCTACAATCTTTCTTCTTATTTAAATAAATATTTGGAGTGTTACATTCTACCCCCCTTAAATGAATTCGAACCCGAATTCTAACCACGCTCTACACCAAAGAACAATCACAACTAGAATTTACCAACAATACCACACACCTGCTGTGAACAATTCTGGATATTGCTCGCATATGCGAGACTTCAATTCCCAAATTGTTTTCCTCTCGGACTTTTGGGACTACCGCACCTTGATGCAACTAATGTATTATACCTCATCACTCGTACCGACCTAACCAGAATCACTCAACGGACATGACTCGAAGATGCGGTATTACTCATCGGTCAACGCTCTTATGAAACCTCACACTCCAAATACCTCAAGCATTATATCAACACCGGGTCATACAAAACGTTATATACCGCGCCCAGACTCGAGACAATTCTAGCGAATTGCTATCTTCCAAAATCCCGCAACTTCCGAACAAGCCAAATATACTCTAGGCTATCATTCCTTTGGGGACCAAACCACGAACTTTAACATAAACATATGTAACTCTTGTTTCATCTCTCGTTGACCTCTTCATCCTAGTAAGGAGAACCTTTGTTAAGCAGGGACGCGCAACACAACTTATTTTAAACAAACTTTAATAATCAGAGCTCAGCAGAAAACAAAAGATTCACAATGCCACCCACTATTAACCAACTTTCCTCTAAAAACACTCAAATCCAAAATTGAAGATTCATCATGAAAATCTTTTCACATTCCAACTAGGCAGTTTGCAAATAAACACCACATAAGTCAAAAGAGAAATCGTTCGAATGCCCAAATCAAACACTTCATTTATTTTCCTGATCCGGAAGGAACCGCCTTGCTGACATAGGGTCAACTCAAATTGTAAGTGTTCTCCGTCATAAAAACCCAACTCCAACAAGAACCAATAGAACACTTCTCTACTCGAGAAAACATTCTTTTCTCAGATGTCCTTTTAAGAAATAAACATTCTCCAAAATCTTGGATTTCCAAATCATCAAACTTATTCCTTCCTCTTAACCGACAACCCCAAAATGATCCTCAAACCGAAAGAACAACCACACTTATCTAGGGGGACTCTATTAATCCACACAAGGATTCTCTAGTCCACTCCTATACCAAAGGAATTATTTTTTGACAACTGGTTCCCAGCACCTCAATAAAGATTTTTCACCCGCAACCACATCACCTCATTCTGTTAAAGATAATCAACTTGAAATTCTCAGCGCACATACTCATTTACTACACCCGAAGGATTCTATCAATGATCAATACTATTCGGAATCCACTTTTGTTCTTCTTCTTCTACACATAACATTGGGCCGCTGAGGTCCTAGCATAGAAAGGCAAGTCCAAATTTAACCTCCAAGTCTCCTATAATGAATTTCTGGTATGATTGATAGAAAATCCTCAAATTCTTTTACTAACTTTTCACACAGCTCAACAATAACCTCAGTCATTAATATCAATATTCCTCACTAACCAAGTAACCGCCCAAAGCGTTTCATTTCACCAATCTTTGACCTTCACTCAACCACACCAATTAATTTTCAGCTACATGACCACAATATACCCATTCGCAATACCCTCACTAATTGACCAAGATTCAAACATACTCAATCACTAACATTAATAAATAAATATATTCTTTGACCAAGATATCCTTAGAGATAATCTAACTCCTATAGGGTTACTCACTAAGGCCGAGTCATGCTTGACAATAGCTCAACAATCCTTACTATCCCATTAATTAACACGACGATTATATTATTTTTTTTCCACACTGCTACTCTCATTAAGCCACACCATCATAATTCTTCTACACAATCTTACCAAGTACCCAATTGCGATACTCTAATAAATTTGGTCAAGATTTTCATACTTTCTAATTCTAATGTTCTGTCAAAATGAACAAAAGATCTTGGACCACATCTCTTTATAGGTTCTACTAGTTGCGACACGTAATAAGTTAGCTTCAAAGACAAACATTCTATTTAAATCGAACTCTCTCCAAGGATTAATCTAATAAATCAATTTACTCAATGCCTCTCAAACAACTTGACACATAAAGGTTCACAAAATTATCTACTAGACCACCACTATCTAGTTGCCAATTCACAACCAAAGGGACTTTACAATACAGTTCGGTTAACCCTTTCTTAGAAAAAGAGGCAAACAGAAATCATTTTCAGCATATAGGAAAAACGTTACCACTTACAATAGTTATAAGTTCAAGAGAAACAATCAAATAGAAAAGATCTTAGAAAACAAAAGAGCTTATCATAGTTGAGGGCACACGTTCCACAAGCAAAGTGTATCAAACCTCAAACGAGAATAAAACATTGGTTTTGGGATTCAGGAAACTCTGTTGGGCAAACAAAAAGCTTAGGCAAAAATCGATAAACTGCAAGTTAGAAAGCTTGACTTCAAACTGAAATACTCCTACTTCACTCTTTCCTTTAACAAAGAAAACGACTTCCGTTGGTTACAGCATCACCATGCCAACACTAACAAGAAGAGATTTCAAGTCCACAACACATAAACTACTTAGGAACCGATAAAACCTCTCAGCACGTCACTTTGATCAAAACAATTTCAGCTACCACATCAACATGAGGTCTGAAAGATTACAAACGCGTGACTAGAAATATTTTCATTTAATCAATGTCAGGCAAGCGATCCAATTCCCTTATACCAAACATTCAATAGTATCATCATAATCCCTTACTGATAATCTCACTAACAATGAAATAATACACTCCTAGCGAGAATCATCATAGCCTCTTATCCCATCATAAATCTCTCCAAAAGAAACACCCTTCAACTATCATTGACAATTGTCTCTATCACGTATACAAAATAGGGTCCTACTGCTATTTATAGTCATATAACCATTTATAAACACAGAGTCAACATTCCATTTTATGCTCAGAGTTTAATTAAGGATTTAATAACATCATCTCCTTTAAACACCGGGTTTTGGAAGGTACTACCTCAACATTCATCTAATCCGATATACATGTTTCAATCTAGGAATTTAGTATAATCATCAAGTTGTCAGCTTATGAAAATTACTGGATTGATATATTGTAAGTCATTGTTCAATCACATCCTTAAACATGACCATCACTAATAGGTAGATTAATCCATTGGAACACATTACTCCAAATTATCCAATAAATTTACCAAATTCCACAATCCTATGATCAGACCAAATCATTAATATCTCACACTTCTTAATATAATTGTGGATTCCTAGTATGTATAGTCATACCATTAAACAAGTTCATCATGTAACTACTCCATGACAACATCAAATCTTTCACTTCACTTCCAAGGATCTTGGTTAAGATCGATTACGCATCAAACTACGGACCCAACTTGATAACTCATACATTATCAATTTATCTTTTATGCGTGGAACCTCTCACATAACACAACAAAATATTTCAAAATAGTTTTTGATATTTTCTTTCTCAAAGAGGATGCACGAAATTTCAACATTCCAACTACTCCAAAAGAAGTGCATAAAGTCGAAACATACTTCAATGGAGTTGGTAAATGATACCTTCCATCATAAAAACACCAAGCGAATAAATGGGTCAAGTTTGCCAACAAGAAGGTAGAACTCTCCTGAAGAGGAACAATATTGCCAATGACAACGTTTACAAGTAGCAAGAATAGCTCAAGAGTCAGAAAAGATAATATTTGCTCTGTAAAATAAATACAAACCAATTGAAACCCATCGACTGCATTGCAACCACTATCCAAAGAAGGTTCATCAACCGCAAGCGGCTCAATAGTTCGAAAAAAACAATATTCATTTTAAGATTCAAATTAAATAAATGGAAACAAATCGAGTGGAATAAGAACTACTAACCCCAAGAGAAATTTATCAAGCCCAACCGACAAGAGTTAACCAAATTCAAATTCAAGGAAGAGAACAACTTCTCTAATGATACTCACTATCACGCTTTGTACTAAGATATCCGAGGTAACCACTTCACTAATCTCTTACTACAAATAGTGGTGTAACTGGTAAAACCAGGCCACAACCACAACCTCTCAACATCTATTATCCTCACACATAACAATCATATAATCAGTTAATAAGCAATCTTACTATATTCATATCAACAATTATCCATGCGATATAATAGAACCATAGATGCAATGCAATAACCCAACCCCACCCATCGTGCACCAAAGTGTGTCAAACTTTTAAGTTGATTAGCCATTCGCAAATTTTTAATTAATCTAGTCACCACGGACCTACAGCCCGCTCTGATACCAACTGTAACACCCCAGCCCAACATGAGCCTGGAATGCTACTGAAGGAAACATTAACAAAGCTAAACTAGGACAGTCTACCAAATTCCGGTAGAACCTCTTTTGTATAGTTACTATACGGAGGTTCCCAAAAGATAAAAAGTAAATCATAACTAAATATTTCTAACATCCAATATCATCACTAAGCATTAAAAACATGCTACTCAGGTAGAACATATTCAAAGTTAATCAAAGTACGTTACTCATCATTATTACAAATAACCTCGATGCATGAGGCCTAACCACGATATTTCTTAAGCAGTTCGCTTAATTATTAATGGACACACTAAGAAGATTAATCAACTTTAAAGAAGCATGACAGTGTGTGTAATACCCCGAATGTTTCTACGGAAGGAGAGTAAACGAAAAAGGGGTTTTTCTGTAATACTCCAACTTATTGTAATGAAGGAAGCAGTGAAAAGAGAAATTAAACTTTAGACGAGGGAAAATCTGCCATTCTTTGACAACTGGCTTGGGCTTTGGCCTAAGAGGCCCATGAGGGCCGGCCACTAATAAAAGGAGGGGGAAACCTAGCCCACCACTGTAGCACGCATTGCTACAGTGTTGCCGCCCTTCTGAGTGCCGCTACGATGCGCGCCCTCCTTGCACTCCGTTGCTCTCTCTTGGTGGTGCTCTCCCATTGTTGTCGGCCAAGGAGAAAGGTGGAGGAGAGAGGAGAAGAAGAGGAGATGAGCATCTAGCGGGGTATTTCAGCGGCACGCGTGTCTCCAAGGGTAACGATTGCGGTTGTTGTTGTTTGATTAGTCGTAGAAGTGAAACTGATTAAATTTGATTAGATCAAAGTCTATCTGTTGGAAATTCAATTCTGTCCAGTAGTTTGCGTGGCTGTTTTCGCAATCTTAGAGGCCGAATCAGAGGATCCCATCTCCTAGAGTATTGTAGGTTTTGTTCTTAGCTTTCGGTGGCCGCCAAGAACACTAAATTCCGACTTTCGAGTCAAAAGTTATGATAGATTTATTATCTGCTGTCCAGAATCCTGACGAGAATTAGCAGTCTCTGTATAGGTTGATATATGGCCTAGTTAGAGGGTGATTCAGAGGTCTTTCCCATAACAAATTTTGCAGGTGATATCACTAGCTTTCAGGATTGATAAAGAACACCTCATTTGGATTTATAGATCAAAAGTTATGCACTTTTCATTGTGACTGTCCAGATTGTAGGTCAGTCTGTCCAGATTGTATGTCAGTTTCTATCTTTAGTTTTGACCCGTGTGCCACTTTTTGTTAAAGGCAAAATATGAATGTCGTGCCAACTAGGTTATTGTAGGTAATTCCATAACCTTTTCAGATTGTTAAAGAACACTCAATTCAAAGTTGTAGTTTAAAAGTTATGGACGTTTTAGTTCTGCTGTTCTAATTGCTCAGTCAGATTCTGTTCTGCTGTTTTGTTTGACAGTTAGCAATTTAGTTTGGCCGAATTGGGTTATCTTGTCAACTACAAAGTTGTAGATATATTTGTTAAGCTCGTGTAGGATCTGGGCTCATCTCTTTTGGAGTCCCAGATCATTAGTTTTGGTCTTTACCGTGCTGCTGTCCTGATGGGATTCCATGTTGCTGCTGGAATTTCAGATTCGGGTTATGACTATGTTTTGGGTGTGCAAGAGGGTAGTGTAGAATATTAATTCATTATGGGCTCTATGTCGTTCTTATTTCGGTTATTTAATTGTTTAGGCCGCGAGTCTACGGGTTTGGGAGCGCCATCGTTGCCTGCTAACGCGTCGCAACGCGGAAGGCAAGTACTTTGTTGGTTTTAAGTGCTGTGATTGTGAATGTTTACATGAATATGATGTGACATCTTGTGATACCCAAAATGCTGAATTGGTTATGTTCTATCAATATGTGGAGTAAATGCCGAAAGATGATATTAGCATTGTTCATGTTCATATCATGCATCCTTTTATTCATGCTATGTCCACGGAGTGGATGTAAGTCCCACCATTCCAATGTGGGCAGGTTTGGACATTGTCATGTCCCGTCTACGGGAGTGGATTGAAAGACCCATCAATTCCAGTATGGGCACGTAAGACCCATCAATTCCAGTATGGGCAACTTTGGACACCTATATGAAACGTTCTTCATATAGGACTTGGATCCCCGCACTTTTGTTAAGGTGCGGGCTTAAGTGAACACCGACGGGTGTGTCACTCGCTATACCGGTATAAGCATGTATGCAGTCCATCCTTGAGTACATTCATTCATGCCATGCATTCCTAAGTTTTCATTCGATGTATGCTCATATTCTCTTATGATGATGACTTGTTCATATGTGTGTTATGTCCCTTTTACTGTACTTGCTGAGTCGTGGACTCACTCTTGCGTTGTTTGTTTATTTTAGGTAACCCCTGATGTTGGCTCACTTGGGAGGGAGTAGACACGCACTACTTGTTCACATCATCCAATTCATGTTCAAGATTAAATTCAGTTCTATCTTACATTCGTAAATGATGAACTGTAATAATAAATTTATAATTGGTGAAGGAAGGATACCTTCTCCACATTGATGTTGAATTATTACTGCATGTGAACTTTCATTATCAATGAACTGAAATAAATAGATTAGATGGTGTCGGAAGGATACCTTCATCATGTCTTGGTTGTTTTGATACTATCATTAGTTGATTTTATTCAAATTCTTCCGCATTATGGATGTATGTTAGATGTTTTAGGTGACATCTTGGCTTCCGAATAGCCAGGGTGTTACAGTTGGTATCAGAGCGGGCTTTAGGTCCGTGGTAATTAAGATATTCAAATGACACACTGTGCACAGTAGGTGGGGTTTGGGTAATCCAGCATATCCGTATTTCTAGTGATGTGATTCATCATGTTGAACTGTTCTTGAATTGCTTCCGTACTATCATTGTTGTGGTTAATCTATGATCTGCTGTGATATTCAATATCTATGAAATAATTATATGATTGTCATGAGATGATCCTGTATATTCATAATGGAGTATTTTGGTGAAGCGTGTTGCTAATGGATGATAAGAAGTGGGGGTCGTGGTTGTTACTCTGGGATTCACCAGGTTACACCACTGTTCGCAGAACGTGGTTAGAGGAGTAGTTACCCCAGTACCATAGTTTCGTGTTAAGCGTGAGTTGCTTTAGAAAGTTGTTCTCTTTCTTGATTTCGAATTTGGCAATTCTTGTTCTATGGTGGTTGATGAATTTCTCCGGGTTTGTGGTTCATGATAGTTTATGGTTTTCAATAGATCCTCTTGGTTCTCTCAAACAAATATTGCTTTTCAACCGTTGAGTTGCTTTTACCACTTGTGGTCGTTGTCAATTGACAAGATTGATGTTTTCATGGTTGCTCCTTCTTTCTCATTGAAAAGAATGACTCATTTACTTGTTTGATAGCTTGGTTAGTGAGAGTTTTCCATTGTAAGTTCGTTTGCATGGGAAAGCTTTGGCTTTATGCGTTTCTTTTGGATTACTTGAGCGTTGAGGTTTGAAGTCTCTGCTTTTCTTTGTAGTAAGGTGTTAGAATCCTTTGTGATGTCTTGCCATGCTTAAAATGAGAAGTTATAACTAAACAAATAAATTATTACGATATGAGTTACCAAGTTGGGTTATTAGCATGGTGCAAATCAATTATTCTTAACTACCATCCATGAAAGTGAAATTGATTAATTTGAAATGTCCTTGTATTTGATACATGGTGTAGGTTAAATAAAGACTGTCCATATCCGTTCAGAACCTATAGATCTTACGTAAGAGCTAGATTTGTCTATTTCCTGGTATGCTAAAATTGTTGAAACTTGCATAAAGGACCAGATGGGTGCTGGTGTATCGATTCGTGAAACCTTGTTTATAGAAAATTATGTTAGTGAATATTTAATCATGTTTTGAAATGATTTCTGAACAAAGGTGAAATGTGAATCTATGTTTACATATGGTTATGTGATTACAAATGGAATTAGTACTGTATGTACACACATGATTAATACCATCATCGATTGTTAATGAGCGCTGAAGAAGGTGTTAAGCAACACCAATAGTTGAGTAGATTAATTTCGTAAGTAGTCTTTGCTATCGTGCCTTGTGATATTGATATTGCTTAGCATAATCTTGTTATAATAAATTTGTTTCAACCTTGTGGTTTGTATTCCCTTTGGGAAGTTTTAGGATGGAGTAATAAAGTTTGATGATTCTCAGTACTAGTGTATGTTGTCGATGTTATTAAATCGTCAAAATTGTGAGAATGAGGTTAATTCTCGTAGTAATTTGATCACCTATGGTGATATTCTCTAAATGATCAAATTTCAAGTTTTATGTTCATGATCTTTTGAGGGTTCAGGCTTTTATGTGGTAAATGAAGTTTATCGAGTAACGATATGTTGCAAAGTTATAATGGTTATTCAGTGATGCAAGTGCTTCGATTTTGAATACTTATTTGTTCTTATCTGTTAAGATTCGATATTCTCTTCTTGTGAGGCTTATGCTTTCAACTGTGGACTTCACTTATGTTCTATAAGTTCATTGCTTAATTGGTTTCTTCCTTGGTCCCGTGTTCAGTGCGAGTGGTAGATGAGTTTTCTAGTTGGTGAAAGTCGTTTCCATTTGTCTCTTCTTTTGAGAAAGAATCAACCCATTCTTTTCACGTGGGTCTTTCGAAGTGTTTTCTAATTGTTGTTGTGAAATTGATGTTAATACCCATAGTAATTTGATCGCCTTTGGTGATATCGTTCAGATGAGAATATTTCAAGTTTAGCTTTCGTGATATTTTCTTTGAGCTATTGAATCAGCTGGTAGCTGAAATTATTTTAAATAAATTGAGGTATTGAATTGTCTTGTTGCTTCTTAAGAGATTCATGTGATTGAATCTTAACGGATTTCTGGTTTGAGTTGTAACGTGAAGTTGCAATTAAAGAAAATTATGTTGGTTCCCTTAAAAGGAGATTAATCTGCTTGCTTTTCATGAAATCCCGTAATTGGAAAAGTTTTGAGTTTGGTGATTGAGATTATTTGGATCTCATGTTTCTTGTGTAGTTGAACTGTTCGAACAAATATGACGTATTGAAGAATTTCATTGGTTCTTAATTAGTCTTTGTGGTTTGGACTAAAGATCTTATCTTGTACGTTGTGGCAAAGCGATGTTAGTCAAAGAATTAATTTCAGTGTTAAAGGAAAGAGTGCAGAGGAATATTTGAGAATTTGAGTCCAGTTTGTAACTTGTAGTTATTCGAATTGTTCATAAACTTTTTGCTCTTTTCACTCAAGAGTTGTCGAGTTTCAATCGCAATGTCATTTTTCTCTTATTGGTGGTTATTTGCTATTCCCTTTTGAGGATGCGTACCCTCATTGTGAACTCAACTTTCGTTTTCCATATCTTCATTATCAGATTATTTCTTTTGGTTTCGTGCTCACTGTGAGCAGCAACATTTTCCTGTGTGGTGAAACTTGCCCTTGTTCGCCTCTTTCTTTTGAGAAAGGATTAACAATTTTGTGTTGCAAAGTTTTACAAAACGTAAGTTGTCAATTGTTTGGTGGTGGTTAAGTGATTGTAGGGGTGAGATTTTTGCTACCAAGCTATTGGAGGAGTAATAGAAGATAAGTTGGTTTTGACCTGAACCACTTGGAGGGAAGTTGATTCAGATGGAATGTATGGCTTCGAAGTAAAACTGTATAGTGTTCGACTAAGTAGGACCTATGGTATAGTGTTGTTCCAGAACTTTGGTTCATGTTGAAATATTGGGGATTATCAAATGTATGGAAACCTTAATTAATTTTATAGAGTAACACAATTGGAAAGTATTGCGATGTTGTGTGAGTGATTCCTGATGATGTTAATGAGTGATTATGTCGGAATTGTGGGGATGTTAGAGATTTAATCCGATGATTTCACCATGTGTTATAAGAGGAATTCGTTGTAGGGGTCTTGGAGGTTAAATTTGGGCTTTCCATTTTCATGCTAGACTTTTGGTCGCCCAAAGATTTGTGTGTAGAGGAGATAGAAAAGCGGAGTATTCGAGTAGTGGAATGATTGTCGATAGAACCCTTCTGATGTAGTTCATGAGCGGGTATACTGAGGATTCTAACGTGTTATTCTTGAAAGTTGGAGGTGATGATGTATTTTGGTTTAAGCCTAATTTGCGGATGTTAAATTAAGAGGTTTGAGACCGTGTGGTATGCGATGAATTCGAATTCCAAGGTTGGAGAGATATTTTATTCCAAAAAGTGAAACCAAGGATAAAGATGTCTTCTTGATTAGTGAAGCATTTTCTTTATTCTCGCATGAGCTTTGTGATGTTGACTAATGTCTTTCGTAAGTTGAGTTTGACTCAATTTTGGTATGTGTGGTTCTTATCGGTTCAGGAAGAATAAAGGAAGTTTTTGATTTGGGCATTTAAAATTATTCCTCCTTTAGTTTTCGTGATGTTTATTCGCAAACTGCCACTTAGAAGGTGGAAAGGTTTTCATGATGAAATTCCGATTTCTGGATTTGACTCTTTAGTACCGAGCTGGTAACGCTTAGTTGCGATGTGAATCTTTCGTTTTCAGATGGGTTTTGTTGGTAAAAGAGTTTGCTTAAAGAGAGTTTTGTCGTATGTTTCTGGTTAAAGGAGGTGATCCTTGCTTTAGTGAAGAGTTCGATTGAGAGGTGGAACACGAGTTCCGTGTTCTTTGTGCTTGTCATGTGGTTCGGTATCATTGGGAAGGTTAACCCAAGATATATTGGGTTGTTTTCGCTAGTTGGCATATCGCCAGGACTGTCTCGAGTCCTTACGCGGAGTACGTAACGTCTTGTATGTTCTCGTGTTGAGTGAGTACCTGGGAGATCCAGAGTTTGAGGTTTCGTTTGCGCCGTTGACCATCGAGTGAGATCTTACCTTCGAGTTTTGTCCGATGAGTGTACCTGGAAGTACCGGGTTGAGTGTTAGATCAGACGTCGTGTTACGTCGTTGTGTTGTGGTATTTTCAGTCCGAGGGAGAGGCTACTGGGGAAGTTGGAGTTTCGCGTGCATGAGCTTTAGCCGGTGTTGTTCACAACGGGTACGTGGTTACCGTTGTTCGTTCTCAGTCGTGATTGTTCTTTCGCTTAAGTGTGTTTAGATTCGGGGTCGAATCCTGTTAAGGGGGGTAGAATGTAATACCCCGAATGTTTCTACGGAAGGAGAGTAAACGAAAAAGGGGGTTTTCTGTAATACTCCAACTTATTGTAATGAAGGAAGCAGTGAAAAGAGAAATTAAACTTTAGACGAGGAAAATCTGCCATTCTTTGACAACCTGGCTTGGGCTTTGGCCTAAGAGGCCCATGAGGGCCGGCCACTAATAAAAGGAGGGGGAAACCTAGCCCACCACTGTAGCACGCATTGCTACAGTGTTCCGCCGCCGCACAGTGCCGCTACAGGCGCGCCCTCCTTGCACTCCGTTGCTCTCTCTTGGTGGTGCTCTCCCATTGTTGTCGGCCAAGGAGAAAGGTGGAGGAGAGAGGAGAAGAAGAGGAGATGAGCATCTAGCGGGGTATTTCAGCGGCACGCGTGTCTCCAAGGGTAACGATTGCGGTTGTTGTTGTTTGATTAGTCGTAGAAGTGAAACCGATTAAATTTGATTAGATCAAAGTCTGTCTGTTGGAAATTCAATTCTGTCCAGTAGTTTGCGCGGCTGTTTTCGCAATCTTAGAGGCCGAATCAGAGGATCCCATCTCCTAGAGTATTGTAGGTTTTGTTCTTAGCTTTCGGTGGCCGCCACGAACACTAAATTCCGACTTTCGAGTCAAAAGTTATGATAGATTTATTATCTGCTGTCCAGAATCCTGACGAGAATTAGCAGTCTCTGTATAGGTTGATATATGGCCTAGTTAGAGGGTGATTCAGAGGTCTTGCCCATAACAAATTTTGAAGGTGATATCACTAGCTTTCAGGATTGATAAAGAACACCTCATTTGGATTTATAGATCAAAAGTTATGCACTTTTCATTGTGACTGTCCAGATTGTAGGTCAGTCTGTCCAGATTGTATGTCAGTTTCTATCTTTAGTTTTGACCCATGTGCCACTTTTTGTTAAAGGCAAAATATGAATGTCGTGCCAACTAGGTTATTGTAGGTAATTTCATAACCTTTTCAGATTGTTAAAGAACACTCAATTCGGAGTTGTAGTTTAAAAGTTATGGACGTTTTAGTTCTGCTGTTCTAATTGCTTAGTCAGATTCTGTTCTGCTGTTTTGTTTGACAGTTAGTAATTTAGTTTGGCCGAATTGGGTTATCTCGTCAACTACAAAGTTGTAGATATATTTGTTAAGCTCGTGTAGGATCTGGGCTCATCTCTTTTGGAGTCCCAGATCATTAGTTTTGGTCTTTACTGTGCTGCTGTCCTGATGGGATTCCATGTTGCTGCTGGAATTTCAGATTCGGGTTATGACTATGTTTTGGGTGTGCAAGAGGGTACTGTAGAATATTAATTCATGATGGGCTCTATGTCGTTCTTATTTCGGTTATTTAATTGTTTAGGCTGCGAGTCTACGGGTTTGGGAGCGCCATCGTTGCCTGCTAACGCGTCGCAACGCGGAAGGCAAGTACTTTGTTGGTTTTAAGTGCTGTGATTGTGAATGTTTACATGAATATGATGTGACATCTTGTGATACCCAAAATGCTGAATTGGTTATGTTCTATCAATATGTGGAGTAAATGCCGAAAGATGATATTAGCATTGTTCATGTTCATATCATGCATCCTTTTATTCATGCTATGTCCACGGAGTGGACTGTAAGTCCCACCATTCCAATGTGGGCAGGTTTGGACATTGTCATGTCCCGCCCACGGAGTGGATTGAAAGACCCATCAATTCCGGTATGGGCACGTAAGACCCATCAATTCCAAGTATGGGCAACTTTGGACACCTATATGAAACGTTCTTCATATAGGACTTGGATCCCGCACTTTTGTTAAGGTGCGGGCTTAAGTGAACACCGACGGTGTGTCACTCGCTATACCAGTATAAGCATGTGTGCAGTCCATCCTTGAGTACATTCATTCATGTCATGCATTCCTAAGTTTTCATTCGATGTATGCTCATATTCTCTTATGATGATGACTTGTTCATATGTGTGTTATGTCCCTTTTCAGTACTTTGCTGAGTCGTGGACTCACTCTTGCGTTGTTTGTTTATTTTAGGTAACCCCGATGTTGGCTCACTTGGGAGGAGTAGACACGCACTACTTGTTCACATCATCCAATTCATGTTCAAGATTAAATTTAGTTCTATCTTACATTCGTAAATGATGAACTGTAATAATAAATTTATAATTGGTGAAGGAAGGATACCTTCTCCACATTGATGTTGAATTATTACTGCATGTGAACTTTCATTATCAATGAACTGAAATAAATAGATTAGATGGTGAAGGAAGGATACCTTCATCATGTCTTGGTTGTTTTGATACTATCATTAGTTGATTTTATTCAAATTCTTCCGCATTATGGATGTATGTTAGATGTTTTAGGTGACATCTTGGCTTCCGAATAGCCAGGGTGTTACAGTGTGTGACTCCAACTCAAGTCTACTCCCTCCCATGCATGCCGTTCTTGCAAAAGGTACCTAAAACACAACAAAAGCAAGGGTGAGCCCAAAGACTCAGCAAGTACCAATAATGAAACATTAAACTCGCAATTACAACATCAACACTCCATTCCAAAGCTTTACTCGAAAAACATATCACATGATGTATGAATGCAAATATGCAATGCATCTTTTTTTTCTCTTCCACTTTTTCGCATTTCACCGGTAATGCGAGATATGCGACCGTCGCCCGGATACCATGCCTGTGCTCTCAAGCACAGGGACCAATTGCCCAATACTCCGTAAGTAAAGGGGACCTCAAGCCCACACTCCACAAGTGTGGGGACCTCAAGCCCGTCATATACATGACAGGGATCTCAACAAATGCTTAGTCACCACGTGACCAAGTTTTCATTATGTCAACATGATGCATATGCACAAATCTTGAATCATCATAATCATACCTCCTCAGCAACATCACTTATGAATTTAGCTCATTCATACTTCTATCATTCATGTTCATAGACATTTATACACTCAAGCAACCATGCATAATACATATTTTCACAACATTAATAATCATGTTCAACAACATCTATAACACTCTAGCATCCATAGATATCACATTTATTTATAATACTAGCAAACAAGTACTTGCCTTAATCGTGCGGGGACGAAAGGCGCAGAGAGGGCGCTGCCCCTGGAACCAATCCCTCACCTGAATATAAATATAAAGCATGCCAAGACAACCATACTGAACCAAAACTTAGCCAAAAACACAACCGCACTCGCTACACTCTCAAGCGCATTCCCAATTCCAACTCCTAAAGTTCGATCTGTCCCCTCTGTGGACAGACATAATCTAAAATTCATATATTTTTGTAAAAGAGTCCAAATGAGGTGTTCTTGGACTTCATTGAAAGTTTATAAATTTCCCCAACTAAACCTAGTTGGTGGGCCTTCCTGATTCGGCCATCTAATACCCCTATCATACTAATTAACAGAACATCGATTTCACGTCAAGTTCTCTGGACAGTACACTAAAACTATCATAACTTTCAGCTCGTTCGTCCAAATTTCGCGTTCTTGGGCTTACCTGAAAGCTAAAACAATTATCTACAACTTTAGTTATACTGAGATCCTCTAATTTTCCCTTTTACTGATCTTTAAAGTCAGATTACTAAAACCTGTTAGAATACCAACAGATTTACGGAACAGCAGCGCTACGAAATTCATAACTTTTGAACCGCTCATCCAAACGATACGATCTTGTACTCTAAAGAAAGGTATTGACATCGCCTATAATTCTCTAGGAGGCATCCTGATCAGATTCTTCCATTAAATAACTCAAAAACGTCGCCCAACCCGATCTGCTCTAGTCAGACCTAAATACCGACATTGCTAAAGATCAATTAACCCACCAATTGAAAGGGGATCGGGTCTTACCCTTGAAGAACCGCCGCCGAACGTGATGAACACCATGTGACCCCTCTTACTCTCCCTTCTCTCTTCTTCTTCTTCCTTCTTCTTGGCCGGCCACGAAGAGGAGGGGAGGTGGAGAAGCAAGGGGAGGGGAAAAGAGGTGGAGATGCAATGGGGAGGGAGGGGCTGCTACAGTGGCGGTACTACAGTGCATGCTACAGTAGCATAGCTGCCCCCCCTCTACTTGGATGGTTGCCCTAATGGGCCAAGGTGTTGTGGGCTTTCAGCCCACAGCCCAAGTTTTCTGAATTACGCAAAATCCCCCCTGAACTTCTGTTAAAACCACTCCCTCTATTCAATTCTCCTCCCTACAATCTTTCTTCTCATTTAAATAAATATTTGGAGTGTTACAGCCTCCCCTCCCCTCCCCTCCGCATCCCCAACGTCGCCGCCTCCCCTGCCCCGACACCGCCTCCCAACGCCGCCGCCTCCACACCCCTCCCTTCCCCTCACCACGTAGCTTCCCCTGGCACTGACGCCGCCTCCCCTCCCCTCCCCTCCCCATCCCCAACGCCGCCGCCTCCCCTGCCCCGACACCACCTCCCAACACCGCCACCTCCTCACCCCTCCCCTCCTGGCACCGACGCCGCCTCCCCTCCCCTCGGACGACGACACCGCCTCCCCTCACCCGATGTAGCCTCCCGTGCACCGACGCCGCCGCCACCTCCCCTCGACCTCCGTCGGCCACCGTCCTAGATCAAGGTGAATGCAAGTAATTTTTGTGTGGGGGAGAACTTAGTGCTTGGCATTGGCAGCAGCTTTGATCTTTATGCAATCAAGAGGTTGGGTTAATGATGCTGCTTTAGATTGTGTGCTTGTCTATAGTTTCGTGTTCTTGGGAGTTCAATTAGGCTTGTTGGAATACTTTACTTTGTTAATTTTGTAGCACTTGTTTAGCAAACTTTATTTGAGGAATACTACATATACCACCCAACCCTACACTCCATGTTAGTTTGAACCTTGTCCTCACGAAGAGAAATGATCATACTGAGGTATGCAACACTTACAATATACAGATGTTTCAATTGGTTGCTCAGATTGTACTGGCACTATTATTTTAGTAGTTTGAATTTGTAGAAGATAGACTTTCATATCACAAACTAAGCGAGTGTTTTAGTTTTTAATGCTAGGAAGTGAGAAGTCATTCACTACACAAAGTGAAAAGTTACTTATTAGGTTTTCTTAGACAATAAAACTTTAAGTAGAATACATATTGATTCATGTGAAAGGATTTTGTGTTAATCTTGAAGAAATATAGCTATGTACATTTGACACCTGGCCTGAAGGATCTTGTATTGACATAGTTCTTGTTTGGTTTCGCTTACCAGTAACTAATCAGTTCATTTATACTATTTTCTTTGTCAGGCTAGGATTGATGGTTGCTGGTGGTGTTGTGCTGGCATCTTTTATGACATACGCTTCGGAGCATCTTGCTATCTCAGCCTTTGACAATGGTTAGAAAGATAGAAATGCGTCGAGAACAAGGAGCATTTGTTTTTTTTTTGTATTAGTAGTATTTCTGTACCGAAGTTATTGATTCAGTTCATGTTCCATAAGTTCATGTTTTATTGTAAGTTTGTACACGAAAAAATTCCGGTGGTTCCCTTCACACAGAGACTCCATTTTGTAACACTGATGTCAACCAAAGGTAAATAGGTTCCAATGATGTTCTTCCTGCGTAGTTGACAAGGAGCTTGCAGACCTGCACTGTAAATCTTGTTGTCTATAAAGCACTCAGCGCCATTTGTTTGTTCTATATGTGTACTTGCAAGTATCGTTATATTTACAAATTTTATGCAAAAATAAGTATAAATACATGCTTAAAAAGATCCTTTAAACCCTAAAAGGCAATTTAGACTTTTTATTCCTTACACACAATTCAATAAGCCAAATTCCTGTAAAAAAAACCAGATTACCAAACACTAAAGTTTGGCTTAAAAGTTACAAGGCTTATAAGCTGATTAAGCCAAAAGGCTGGCTTTAAGCTATAAACCAAAAAGCCTAAGTCTAAACAAAGAGAGCCACCGTCTCCTCGGATAAGCATTGTATCTTTGGTTTATGCAAACTATGTATAATTAATGAGTGACTGTATAGTAGGGGTTTGCTTGAGTTCAAGTGCTTTATAGTCTTCAAGTCCTGTGAAGATCATGTGTGGCATCTGGACTGGGATGTTGAATGACAGGATAGAACAATAAGCTTGAAATATTCAAGGGAAAAACTAATGCTTAAATCAGTTAAGCCAGCTACAGAAGCGTTGAAAAAACAGTACAGTGCCAAAACTATGGTTTTCCCTAGCAGGCAAACACACACTTACCGGTTACCACGAAATGCTTTACTAACACAACATTTTGGTTTAATCATGTATTGTAGTGAAGAAGAAATTTTTTAGAGTAATGATTTTACAGATAATCATGCAGTTAATCCGTTTTTTCTCAGCTTGAAGTCAGATTGGAATATATACAAATGGGTTTGAACAAACATATGTCCATGCAGAAAATGGCATATCTTTTCAACACTGTCAATCCTTTATAAATTTCAAAAGGAGATTTAGCCAAATTCTACAACATATTTAGTTTCTGCAGCCTAACTGCCTTTGCATGTGTAGAGAACATACTATACATAAACATTAACCATATTAAACATACCCTAGTTTTACACACAAACAATTGGATGGGGTGTTCAAACTATAATTAATTAATTAGTAATGCATTGATAGCAGTAAACATACAGAACAGGCATTACCATTATTACGATAAGGCCTGAGGTTGGTAAAATGATACAGCATGAACATTAAGTTGATTTGTTATATTAAGATATATTTCTCATTAAATAGCAATCTATTGGGATAATTTAGTGTGAGCACATCCACCATTCTTGATCCAAATATCACACCCACAAAAAAGAACAACAAAATTTGTATTCCAAGGGTTATAATCCCTAGTTTCATTTACCAGTAATCAACAAAACATTTAGCATACAATTAAACTGTTCCATAATAATAGGCACATGAGATTTAAGAATTTCAGACTGACAAAAGCCCACCATATTGTTATGTTGACTTGAAAAATCAAGATATACACTACTACACAAAGGGTCATCACAGACGGTTTGGAACCGTCATCACAGACGGTTTTGTGAACCGTCTGAATTTATATATCTATGATAATAGGCGGTTATCACAGACGGTTTTCGAACCGTCTATGAAAAAAGCTATCACAGACGGTTCTAAACAAGAATCGTCTGTGATAATTTTTTCTATTGCAAAAAAAAATACTAAATGTTTATAGAAAATTAATACACTGCCATATAGACTGCCATTTCCCAAGCCTCCCAAACATGGATTCATGGATACACTCATACACTCATATACAAGTACTCATACACTCACGGACTGAATCATGGATTCATGGATACACTCATACACATACACTGCCATTTCCCAAGTCTCCCAAACATGGATTCATGGATAGACATACATTGATTCGCAGCTCCCAAGCCTCCCAATAAATTTCTCAAGCGATGGATTCATGGATACTCTAATATACAAGTACCAACAGAAGTAGAATCTGGAGGAGAATCTAACAGAAGCTCATATACACAAGTACCAACAGAAACTCATATACCAGAGACGTTGACGTCGGAGGAGGACTAGAGGAGGTCGGCGTCGGTGTCAGCGTTGGAGGAGGTCAGCATCGGAGGAGGCCTTTCGACTGTTGGGGAGGAAGACCACGTCGGAGGTTGGGGTGTGAGGACCCGGGGTATTTAACTCGTAATACTTAACCTCCAAATGGTTCTAGTATTACTAATTAAATATCCTAAGCCTCGATGGACATATACTTCCCAGAATTGCAGCACACATCCATCTTTACAAAATCATGCATCATCCCCATACACTTACAATACCAAGTCTAGCAAAATACATACAATATATAGAGTTATTACAAAAGAGCCGACCGGCCAAATGACATCAAAGTAACATATAATAGCAGAAGCAAAAGCGTCATAAGAAGGCTATAAATAAAAGACGATCGGTTAGCCAACACCCACAAGGCAACCGACCGGGCCGCCAAGCTAGTCGCACGATCCGCAGCAAAACTTATAGAAGTCGATCCCTTGGGAATCCACTTCCTCCTCTACAACAACAAAGCAATGCAGTTGAGTACAAAAATATACTCGCAAGACTTACGAGTAACAAGCCTATACATAGCTACATGTAAGCTGAAACAAGGGAGATGGTTATATGGTTAATTGGACGCATAAAGCGATTCTCATTTGCAATAATGTAATAGATTGAAGGCAGTTTGTCAAATCTGTTTTTAATCATTGAAATTGTGAGGACCCAGGGTATTTAACTAGTAACACTTAACCTCCATATGGTTCTAGAGTATTACTAATTAAATATCCCAAGCCTCGATGGACATGTGCTTCCCAGAATTGCAGCACATGCTCATCATCACAAAATTATACATCATTTCCATACAACATTTAACACTAAATTCAACAACGACATACATAAAGTAGAGTTATTACAAAAGAGCCGACCGGCCAAATAACACAATAGGTGCCATAAGAACAAAAGGTGCCATAAGATGGCTAAGAACAAAAGTCGACCGGTTAGCCATCACAACCCACAAGGCAACCGACCGGGCCGCCAAGCTAGTCGCCTCTAACACTGCTACAGCACAACTCACAGAAGTGAGGCCCTTGGGGCTCACCTTCTTCCTCTGTAACAAATAACATTTAAGCAAGACAAATGAGTACACTAATGTACTCGCAAGACTGACGTGTGGAATAGCAGACCTATTCATATGCTACATGCAGGCTTATTTAAGTGGAGGTTATATGTCTCATTTGCACAAAGCCAACTTTATTTGCAATAATGTAATACATTTCAAAAGCAAGTTTGCAATCTGTTTTTATTGATTGAAATAACACGAGATACAATAAGTACAAGGGTAACCACCTATTGGTGACTATCCCAAATAGCCACCACACATAGCACGAATCCCCGATTCGTACCACCCATCAAGTTTTAATTAAAAGTTGTAATCTAACTCTTGAAAGACCTTGCCAAGCGTGTCCATAACCTAGGATGAGGCTATTCGAATAGTTTTAACCCTGCAGGGGTGTACTAACGTACCCACACCTCAGACCGTCTTTAAGCCACAAAAGCACACTTCCGAAGGTATGCCGGCACGACTAAGTCCTACGAGACGTTTTCCAATATTGTGTATTAACCACGAGTCGCTCGTATGGATCGGAATCCATACGCTTACATTTCAAGCCTTTCGGACACTACAATGCTCCCAGCACCATCCCTCCTGCGACTCCCTGCGACCCGAAGCCAATACACGCCAAAGTACTAAGTCAAGAGAGGTCCCATACCCTCTAGTGTGGTTAGCACGCAAAATGCTTGGTTTAGTGTAACAAGATGTTCGGTCCTTGTTGACCCGGGCACCGTTCCAGTCACACCCAAAAGCACACCAACATACCATTGTGCCCAAGTCTAAATCATTTTGTTTTCAGTTTTTAGTTTTCACAAATAAATATGGCACAAGGCTGAAACCATAAGTTATAATAAGCTTTATGTGATCAAGGTTATCGACAAGTCGATAACCGCCCATTTCTACCGGAAGCTAAGCATGGCTAAGCAATTAATTCGCGAACTACTAAGTGACAAGGGCTCATCCAACGAACCCTACATCACAGCTAGTAATCCTAGGCTCATGATAGTAAAGGATAATCATTTGCCTAAGGAAATGCATCTACTAGGCCAACTAATCGACATTAGTTAACACAAAATAGCAATGCAATACGTAGAATTTGTAAACAACATAAATACTTGAAAATACAGGGATTAACATGATCAAACTGCTTGCCTTGCTGGAGTTATTCTTGCTGCAGAGGAGGATTCTCAGGTTCAATATAATCTTCGGAACCTAACGCGAAAAGGCGATAAAACCAATAAGAACGGAGAACCCCAAATAAAACTCAACAGCAAAAGACAACCAAAACCCATGAAATTTACACAGCAGCTAGATGTTGATTTTAGACAATTTTAGGAATAAGAATTTCTTCATTTGGACTTAGCATGAAAAAGTTATGCCTAAATCAATTTTGCTCAGCCTGAAAATTCCAGTTTTAATTCCTATCTGTTACTGTTCATGACATAAATTTCCAGAATGATCTAAGGTCTGAAATTTTTATGGTGGGTAGGTAATAGTATCCTAACAACAACAAAACTGAGTTTGCACAATTTGGAGTTAAAATGAATTAGTTATAATTTTTCTAAGATGTAATACTAGCACATTTCACTTTCCAGAAGCAATATTAAGAACAAGACTTATGCTACATTAAAGTGCATCCCTAGAGAATTTTAACAAAGTTTAGTTTGCCCAGATTGGAATTACAGAGAAAAAGTTATGCATTTTATAAGTTAATGAATTTTCTAGACAATATTTAATGTTGAGACAAGTTAATACAACCTACATTAGTTTCGCACTGTAAAAGTGCCTAAGTTCATTCTTAGATTGAAGTTCAGTTTATTACAAAGCTAGAGCAATTAAAATCATTCAAAAAGGAGTTAAAATGACAAAGTTACACATTTTTTAAATTTGAATCAGCCAAAAACTTAGGAAACAGAGCTCTCGGGAGGTCTAATAGAACTGATGAATTCGGGGAGGTCGTGGCCGTCGATCCTTCATTGCACGGCTACAGACCTTGAAGCACAGCGCACCACGCGTCGCGCCCAGGGGAGGTCTGGACCGTTGAGATTGAATCCAACGGTCCCGACGAGTAGAAGTACAGCGCACGGGAAGACCTCTTCCCGCACTGGGGAGGTCTTGGCCGTTGATATTAGATCCAACGGCTACGACCAGTGCATGCACAGCGCACGCAGAGGAGGTCCTCGCGCCTACAGGTGGTCGGGACCGTCAGATCAAGATCGGGTGGTCCAGAGCTCTAAGGGAGGTCCTAAGGCTTTAATCCAAAGAAGGAGGTCTGGACGGTCAAGATCTCTCGGGGGAGGTCCTGAACGGCTAAGATGAGATCGGGGGAGGTCTTTGACGGCTAAGATCTACTGAGGAGGTCTAGCCCGTTAGATCTAGATCTAACGGTCCAGAGCTGAGGAGGAGGTCCTAGACGGTCAAGATCTACCAGAGGTGGTCTTGAGCGGTCCAGATTTTATCGGGGAGGTCCTATGCGATAAGTTCTACGCGAGGGAGATCTCGACGGCTAAGATCTCGCGTGGGAGGTCCTCAACGGTTGAGATTTAACGAGGAGGTCCGCAAGGACAAGTTTTTAACAAAACGAGATCTGAACGGCTCAGATCCCTCTAGGGAGGTCCTGAACGGTTCAGATCTGCTCTAAAGAGGTCCCGTGACTTAGTTTTTCCGAAAAAAAGGACCAGTGGGAGGTATTTTGCAAAGAGGACCCCGAGGGAGGTCCTGGGGTGGTCTTCACAAAATGGCCGGGGTGGTCTTTTCGCAAAGAGGACCTCGGTGGAGGTCCAGGGGGTGGTCTTTACGGCTGAGATTTGGCCTAGAGAGGTCTTCAACGACTAGGATTAAGCTACGGGAGGTCCTGCGGTTAACGACTTTACAGAGCGAGGATCTAACGGCTAAGAGCTAATCCAGAGTGGTCTTTTACGGTCAAGATCAACTCTAGGAGGTCCTGAGACTAGAACTTTACGGGAAAGGACCTAAGGCTCAGATCTAAACTGGGGAGATCGTGAATGGCCGAGATTAAACCGAGGAGGTCTAATGACTTGACAAAATCGTGACAAAGCACAGAGCAACGCACTGAGCTCGCCGGCACGTCGCCGACGACTAAGGCCACGGCGGCGCCTACCAAAGGTTCCAAAATGATGCTAATACTATTGCGAACCTGAAGCACTCACTCTCAGCGGCGGAGCAGGCCTGTAATGCCGGCGAGCCGGAGAGGGGCGGAGGATGTTTTTCGGCAAAAACCAAAAACGGCAAAAACGCTTGCTACAAGCTAACTTAGCTAGTCCTTAAGCTAGACGGAGATATTGCGAACTCACCAGGGCATAGTAGAGGGCCGAGGGAGGTCGGAGAAGTGTTGGCGGCGGAGACCGACGCCAGAGGCGGAGAAGATGATGACGATAAGGGTCCCGGAGCTATCAGAGGCAAAAATGACGGTCAGCGAAGCTTCGCACAGATCTAAAGATAGTCCAGGACCACGGGATTGGACGGAGGATACTCACCGAAGCTGGAAACGATGAAGTCCCCTTTTTTTGGCCGCCAGTTGCGGGAACTTCAATTCGAGCTGCTCCTGTGAAAGCAACCCAAAATGGAGTTAGCGAAAGGACTTGCGACGACCAGAGGTACCAAGGGAACAAGGTGTAGGGCAAGAGGACCCCAGGAACCCTGTCGACACAAGGAGCTCCAAACGACCAAAAATGGCGGAACCAGTGCTTTCGGCGATTGGTGCTCAACCCACGGAGAAAAGAGCCAAGGTGGCAAGAGGTGCTGAAGGGGAACTCAAGGGAGGCTTCGGGGTGTTCAAGTACTCGGGCCCCCCAGAGCACAAGGACGAAGCTCTAATGGCGAAGTGACCTGAAGTGCCTCATCTGCGAGAAAACGAGGAGAGCGAGGTAAGGTCAGCGCTGCTCCCGCCATGGGCAAAGCGAGGCTCGAGCATTCGCTGCCGCCCCACGACGCGACGGAGGCTGCATTGCTCTGCCGCCACCGCCGCGCCTGCAGACGACGACGAGCAGGAAGAAGAAGAACAGAAGGGAACCGGGAGGTCGTGGCGTTGGATTTTAAATCCAACGGCTCACACGATTGCTCGGATCGAGCTCGGTGCGGCCTGAAGACTTGGTCCAACCGAGTCAACTGAGTTGGGCTCGGGCTCGAGCCCGAGTCGGACTCGAACAAGAGTTTTAATTTTTGGTTTTTGGAAGAGCTGCACTTTGGAGAATTGTTTGAGCTAGCAAAACAACTTCAAAAATTCTGAAATTTTTACAGGAGTTTGCCAACTAAAGTATTGACCTTGCATAAAATTTTCAGAGGCTTTGGTACTGTGGATTTTCCTCCAAAACTTTGTAACAGCCATAACTTAGGGTTTGTATTTCAAATGTAAAATTTTGAGGAGAAATAAAAACTTTTGTTGTCTCTTCAAATCATTTGAAAGTTTCTACAATTTTCCCTAGCAATTTCCAATTTGTAGAATTTAATTCTTGTGATTGGAAATTGTTGTTATCAGATTCTAGCCTTCAAACTTGTGATCATCCTCTGAAACTATTTTTCCTAGCATCTTGATCATCCTATCTACCTCCCTGAATTATTTCACAATTTTTAGATTTTGTTTGCTATTTCAAATGGCCAAGTCAACTCTGTTTGAAATCTGGTCAAACTCCTGTTCAGCAGCTTGTGAATTTTCTCTAGAACAATGCAGTGCATAAAAAGTTCTGAAAAATTATACAAGGTTGTCCTCTGTCCCTAGTAGCTACCATAAAAATTTCCGAAATTTTTGGAGCTCAGGAGCTACCTCTAAAAATTCCCAAAACCTTCTCTGTCTTTTAAATCAAATTCTAAAAATCGTTCCTCGAACTCGAACCTTTCGGGCTCGAGTCCGACTACTGCACACTTGGTTGGTCGCGTCAACTAATCGCACCGTGTGCGAGTCAATCGATCGTAATCGTCAGATGAAGATCGAGCGATCCACGTCTTGGCGCGCATGCAACCGACTGTCAGAATGCATACACTAATCTCACCGTCCGTTTGGATCCAGCGGTCGGTGCGATCTTGATCAAATCAAGCCACCGGTTCGCACCGCTTTGTGAGTCAGCGGCGGGTGGACCCCACTTGTCGTCGTCACCTACCTCTCGCATGAGAGCCGAGTGCGGCGACATTGCGCATGGGCGCCACCTCGCCTCGTCCGTCACCGCTTCGGTTTTTCGTGCGCGCATTACCTCGGCCGTATCTCCCGAGAGGCCATGTCCTGCGCAGCACCAATCACCCACTTTTTCGTTCACCAGTTTGTCAGCACCGTTCTTGAGCTCCTCGGTGCCGAGAGCGTCGCCACTCGTATTCCTCCGCCCTCTTCCCTACTTAAGCCCTACCAGAGCTCCCTTATCCTTCTTTGGACACCATAAGACCACTTCCTACCCTCCATTACTTCCCCGGAGCTCCAACCGAGAGAGTGCGCAAACTCTGGTTCACGGCCGTGTCGCTCCGCCGTGTCGTCCTCGCGACCAGTGAAGATCATCCCTTCTTTTGCGCGTCATATCGTGTTCCAGATCCCCTTCTTGAATTCCCCTCAACTAATTTTGAGTTTCACTCGCAGGGACCGTTGAATTTTGAGTTCCCTCCTTTTCGGCCGAAAACTTCGGGTCTTCGTCCTCATCACGGTGAGTTGGTCCTTTGGTCGATTGCTTGCTTCAAAGACCGTCCGTGCACTTACCCGAGCTATCTACATCTTCGTCCCCTCCTATCTTTGCTCAGTTGCTTCCCCTCGATGTCGCCTTGACCGCCGTCTCGGTTCATAAATCGCGGACTCATCTCCGGCAATCTCTCTCTCGCATCATCCTAGTAAGTTCTTGGGACCTTAGTATAGCTTTAGCGCACGCTAGTTCGGGTTATGTATCGCTAGCTTGTCGTTGCCGCTTTTGCCGTAGCATGAACTCCGCCCCTCGCCGTCGCGCCGCCTCGTCAGGTCACCTCCGACTTGCCCGCCGGTGTCGTCGGGTGCGCAATAGCATCAGGATCCCATTTTGGCCTTTTGCCGGCATCGCGGGGGCTTGGCTCGCCGGCGGCGCGCCGGGCAAGTTCGAGCTCTGCCGGCTCTGTTGTCGGATGAGCTAGCGCATTTTAGTCTGGCGAGAACGCCCGGCGTATTCTTTGAACCATTGTGTCGACGCCCTCGGCCGGGCTGAGTCAAGTCGACTCGTCGCGCGCCTCACATGTCCCGCCTGTCAGAGACCGTGGGCTAGCTGGCTGTCGGTAGAATAAGTATTAAATGCTTTTTGATTTCTGTAATGCTTTTCTGGTTTGCTGATAATTCATTTAAACTTAGAAAATTCATATCTAATTCAATTTTTATCCAAATTGCATGAAACCAGTGCTGTTAATTTTCATTTTAAGTGTGCTACTTGATAAAATTAACTTCACCCATGTCTCTGTAGCAAAAATTTGTTAGTTAATAAAATGATGTCTTATGTATCTTCTAAATTAGAAAATGCATATCTCTTTCAATAATTGTCCAAATTCAATGAACCCAATTCTGTAAAATTTCATTTTTAGTATTCTAATTTTCAGGATAGGTTTTAGATACTGTTTCTGTTCATGAAAATTTGTTAAGTAATTAACTAGTGTTTTGATGTGTTTTTAGCTTAGAAAATTCATAGAAAATTCTTAATATCTTAAAATGATTTGTTCTCTGTTTCTAAAATTTTGTTATATCATGCTTAGGTTGCTGTGTGAGTTTTGGTATGTTTTGTTATTGTTGTATGTTGAGTTTTGCCGGTGTTAGTCGTTCTTATTCGCTGTTATTTGTTCAATCGTTAGGATTCGATATTTGCGGTAACCACGAGAGCGATCCTGCGCAGCGGGTTGAGCATTACGAGCAACAAAGAGCGTGCAAGCGGTTTGATCATACTCATCCCAGTATTTTAAAGTCTAATATTTTGTTTCAAATTGTATGTATGCATCGCTTAATTTGTGTTAAAATGATTAGTTAAATCCGTAATTGCATATCTGTAGACAAAATATTGATCTCTACTACTGAGCCTAGGTTATTTGCTGTGATTAGAGATCATTGGATGATCTCTTGTCACTTAGTAGATCCGGTCAACTTGCTTAGACATGCTTAGCTATCGGTAGAATGGGCGGTTATCGATTTTAGTCGGTAACCTTGATCACACAAAATTTACTACAACTTTATGTTTCAGCATTTGCTATGTTTAATTGCAAAACTAAAAATGAAAACAAAAATGATTTAGGCGGGCACAATGGTAAGATTGGTGTGATCTATTGGGTGTGGATGGAAAGGTGCCCGTCAATTAAGGACCGAACATCTTGTGAGTTTTTGTTATCCGGGCATTTGGTGTGCTAACCACACTAGAGGGTATGGGACCTCTCTTGACCTAGTACTTTGGCGTGTATTGGCTCCGGGTCGCAGGAGGTCGCAGGGAGGATGGAGGTGGGAGCATGGTAGTTGTCCAAAAGCTTTATCCCGAGTGGGTAGTTGTCTTTTCGGCTTTACCATGTAAGCGTATGGGTTTCTATCCATACGAGCGGCTCGTGAGTTAATACACAATATTGGAAAAAGTCTCGTAGGACTTAGCGTACAGACATACCTTCGGAAGTGTGTTTTGGCTTAGGCGATGCGAAGTGTGGATGCTGATGGTACACCTGCAGGTTAAAAACTATTCGAATAGCCTCGTCTAGGTGATGGACACGCTTGGGTAAGCTTATCGAGAGTTAGGCGCAACATTTAAATTAAAACTTGATGGGTGAGTGCGAATCGGGATTCGTGCTATTGTTGTGGTGACTATTGGGATAGTCACTTCTAGGTTGTTTATCTTTCGCTTTTGTTATTATTATCCTTATCTGTTATTTCAATCTTAAAAATGAATTGCAAACTTGCCTTTAAAAGCTGTATTACCTTATTGCAAATGAAAATTGGCTTTATGCAAATGAAACATATGGCCTCCACTAAACAAGCTCGCATGTAGCATATGAGCAGTCCGCTAGTTCACACGTCGATCTTGCGGGTACAAAGACAATCTTTGTACTCGGTGCTTTGCTTAATGTTTTTGTTGCGGAGGAAGAAGGTGAGCCTCGTGGTCCTCACTTACGTGGAGTCTTTGTCGCCGTGGGTGGCGACTAGTCTTGGCGGTCCTGGTCGGATGCCTTGTGGGTTGAAGGCACACCGATTGGCTTTGTTTATAGCCATCTTATGGCACTTTTTGCTTCACTTTGTCGTTCTTGTTATTTGTGTATCTTTTGGGCAGTCGGCACTGTGTTCGTAATAACCTCTTCTATTTGTTTATCTCCGCTTGGTAGTGTGGTGTTTGGACTCTATGTGTGGAATGGAGTTGATGTCTAATTTTGTGTGCAGGTGTGTATACCGTAGGAAGTATACATATCTCGAGGGTCGCTTTATTTGATTTGTGATGCTTGGGCCAGGTGGTTGGTTAAGCATTACAAACCAAATAAACTGGGGTCCTCACAAACTTTAACAAGGTGCTGGACCAATGATTGACCAGAATTCAAATAGGTTTGACTGACCTCCAAAAACATTCAAACAATTTCTAAAAATTGTGAAATTTTTCAGAGAGGTCACACACCAACCCTAGAACTTAGGAAAAATATTTCCCGGAGATGACCACAAGATTTGACAGGAATGTTTTTGAAGACTGAGATGTTGATGAAAAGACTTGTGGTTTTTGTATTTCCATAACTTCTTTACAACAAATGCTCAAGGCATACAGGAAATACAAGATGTAAGAAAAGTTTTTAATTTCTACTCATTTTCTTACATTGGAAACACAAGTCTGAAACTTGGGATGTTACAACTCTCCCTCCCCTTACAAGAATCTCGACACGAGATTCCGTTTACTCGGAGAAGAAGGATGGGTAGTCAGCACGAAGGCGATCTTCCCGCTCCCAAGTTGCCTCATCTTAAGAATGGTTTGACCATTGAACCTTAAGGAACTTGATGACACGATTCCTTGTTCTTTGTTGATTCTTCAAGAATACGAGCGGGTGCTCTGTAGTAGGTCAAATCCTTGCACATCAAGAGCCTCCAACGAGTTTCTTGATTTCTCGATTTTAGCGAGGTTCTCGATTTTATGAAAACTTAGCGAGTTCTCGATTTTACTCCTTACCTATCTTAGCCTTCTACTCTCATCTTACTCTAATTTGAGTTTAAAACTTGGTTTCTCTCTTTCCTTTCAAAAGATAGTTACTACCGGTAGAATCGGCCTTGGGAGAACCACGGATAATTAGTCTAATTAAAATTTGTGGGAGCATAAGGGTAAGATATGTATGAGTTTGCTAAGTGTCCGATTTTTGTCGGTTGGTTTTGTAACTTCAAAGTCTTGTGCTTGTTTTGTCTTTCATAGCAAGTTATTTGCAGATGGGTCATCAACTTCATGTTTTCCGCTATTGTTAACTTGTCTTAGTGAAACAGGATGGCCGGAGAACAGCGTGGCGATCAGCAGGTGGTCATGATGAGGGCTTCCTCCTCCTCCGACCATGGTGAGGTGCTCGCCAGATTGAGCGAAACCGCATGGACCAGACGCGCATCTTGGAGGTTATTGCTAGGAATACCTCCACTCCTGCCGTGGTGGCGCCACTAGACTCGCGGGGACTTGCGAGTTCCTCCGCACGCGACCACCGACTTTCTCCCGCTCGAGGACCTCTCGATGCGGATGATTGGTCGCGCATGGTTGAGCGGAAGCTCAACATAGCTCGATGCCGTGCACAGATAAGGCACTCTTCGCGCCCCACCGGCTGAGGCGCGGAACTCTCATGGTGGGAGAACTATCTCGCCATGCAGCCCGCGAGCCATGTGGTCGCGTGGGAGGAGTTCAGGTCAGCCTTTCATCGGGCCCACATCCCAGATGGCCTGATGAAGTTGAAGAAGAGAGAATTCCTCGCGCTCAAGCAAGGGCGCAAATCTGTGACGGAGTACTTGTACGAGTTTAATCATCTGGCTCGTTATGCTCCGGGAGAGGTGGCCTCAGATGAGGCTAAGCAGGAGAAGTTTATGGATGGCTTGTCTGAGGAGCTGCAGGACAAGCTATCTATTGTGGACTTCTCGGACTTTCGGGCCTTGGTAGATAAGGCCATTGTTCTTTGAGCATAAGGCAAAGCGTGGCGAGTCCATAGCGCAAATGGGAGGCGATCGGTCTACTCACACCGGCCTCGTTAGTCCTCGGTGGGCGGCACTGATGGCCCGTTCTTTTGCTCCACCGGCGGCGAGACCATCTGCACCAGCTCCTCGCCCACCGCAGTCGTGAGCCAGACCACGTGCGCCGCGATTCAAGCGCAGAGCGGCCTCGCAATCCGGCGAGGTGACTTGTTTTCACGCCACAACAAGGGCCATTATGCGAATGCTCGCCCTCAGTGTTGCAGCGGTCCTCGTCCTAATGGAGGACGCGCGAGGAGCGGTCACCGCGACCAAAAGATTATTGAAGACCGAGTGCGGCGGTCGGGTGAACCACCTTCGGTGAGGAGGCTCGGGGCGCGTGTGTCGTGATTGGTACACTTCTTGTTAATTCCCGCCCTGCTGCGGTATTATTTGATTACGAGCATCGCATTCTTTTATTTCAAGATCATTTGCTCTGTTAGTGGTCTTTTGTGTTCCTTTGGGAGTTCCTTTGCTCATCCGCTCTCCGGGTGGAAATGAGAGCCGATTCTGATGTCGGGATGTTCCTATCATAGTCAAAGGAGTGGGATTTTTGGCAAACCTTATTCTACTCGATTCGGTAGTGCGGATGTGATTCTTGGCATGGATTGGTTGTCCCAACACTTGGGGCAAATCGATTGTGCGGGAAGATTGTTTATCTTACCAGACCCTTCAGCAGCAGTCGGATTTTCGCGCTGACTTTAGGGTCCGCATCTTTGTGCATTAGAAGCAAAGCCGACCTTGCAAATTCAAGATGTTCCCATAGTATCGACTTTGTGGATGTCTTTCCAAGATTTGCAGGATGCCTCCGTTCGAGATCGGAGTTTGTCATCGAAGTTCTTTGCTCGTACCGCCCGATTTTGAAGGCGCCGTATCGGATGCCCCCAATGAGCTAGAAGAATTGAAGAAGCGCCTTGGTGAGCTCCAAGCAAAGGGTTTCATCCGTCCCAGTTCATCTCCTTGGGGTTGTCCGTAATCTTTGTGAAGAAGAAGGACAAGACCTTGCGCATGTGTGTTGATTACCGTCCTCTCAATGAAGTGAGCGGTGAAGAACAAATATCCTCTCGCCCGCATTGATGATCTTTTGACCAGTTATGCGGGCTCGGTGTTCTCAAGATTGATCTCGAGATCGGGCTATCATCAAGTCCGGATCGGTGAGGATATTCAAGACGGCTTTCACTACTCGTTATGGCCTCAGATGCAGTACACCGTCATGTCTTTCGGTTTGACCAATGCTCGGCGTTGTTCATGAACCTTATGAATTCCGTATTCATGGAGTATTTGGACAAATTTGTGGTGGTTTTATTGATGACATTCTTATCTATTCCAAGATCAAGCGAGCATACGAGCATCGAAGATTGTTTTGGGCAAATGCATGGAGCATCACCGTATCACGAAGTTCGGCAAATGTGAGTTCGTTGAAGGAAGTGGCATTTTGGGCCATGTTCTTTCAATGAGGCATAGTGTGGATCCCAAAGAAAGTCGATGTTCTATCTTGGGGCGGCCAAGTCGACCATCGATGTGCGGAGTTTTCTTGGTTTAGCGGGCTATTACCGCCACTTTATCGAGAACTTCTCCAAGATCGCAGTCGATGACTGAATTGCTCAAGAAGGATAAGAAGTTTGTGTGGTCCTCGCTTTGCGATGAGAGCTTTCGGGAGCTCAAGCAACGATTGACTTAGCCCCAGTCCTCACTCTTCCCGATATCCACAAGAGCTTCGATATTTATTGCGATGCCTCTCGTCGGGGACTTCGGATGTGTTCTTATGGGAAGGCAAAGCGGTTGCCTATGCATCCAGCAATTGAGGCCTCATGAGCTCAACTATCCCACCCATGATTTAGAGCTTGCTGCAGAGTTCATGCACTCAAGATTTGGCGGCATTATTTGATCGAACCACTGTGAGGTGTATTCCGACCACAAGAGTTTGAAATACTTGTTCACTCGGCGGATCTGAACCTCGAGGCAGAGGAGATGGCTAGAATTGATCAAAGATTATGACATGGGTATTCGTATCATCCCGCAAAGCCAATGTGGTTCTTGATGCACTTAGCCGAAAGTGTATTGCAATACTACGATGATCCAAGAGCACAGAACCGCATCGCTGCTATGAATTTCAGCGTCTCAACTTGGGTTTGATTGAACATGGTTCCCTTGTTGCCTTGGTTGTGCAACCAACCTTGGTGGATCAAATCAAGAGCGACAAACAATCGATGATGGTGTGGGTAAAATCAAGCGAGAATATCAAGGGTGGATCAGCCAAGTGTTTCATGAAGATGAGCACGGTGTTGTATGGTTTGGGCAGCGTCTTGTGGTCCCAAAGGTCCGGAGTTGCGGGATTTGATTCTTGAGAGGCCCATGATTCGCCTTTGTCCATCCATCCGGGGCCACTAAAATGTACCAAGATCTGCGTCGAGATTCGGTGGACTCGCATGAAGCGCGAGATTGCCGTGCGTTGCGGATCGGCGTATGTTGTCGCGTGAAGGCGAGCATCGGCCCAGAGTCTTCTTCAGCCCTTGCCCATACCGGAGTGGAAGTGGGATTCCGTTGGTATGGACTTCATCACCGGTCTACCCGTACTTCTTGGGGAAGGATGCTATCCGGGTTGTTATCGATCGATTGGCGAAGGTAGCGCATTTTACGCGGTGTGTACCGCCTCGCGTCGATAAATTGGCGAACCTCTACATATCCCGCATTGTGAGTTTGCATGGTGTGCCACGAGCGATTGTGTCGATCGTGGCTCTCTTTTCACTTCTCGGCTATGGCACGATTTACGAGGAAGCCATGGGGACCGTCTTTGTTCATTTCGACCTATCATCCTCGGTCGATGGTCGACGGAGCGCGTCAATCAGGTGCTAGAAGATATGCTCCGTGCTTGTGTTCTTTCCTATGGAAAGAATTGGGAGAAGTGCCTACCGCTTGCCGAATTCTCCTACAACAACAAACTTCGAGCTAGTCTCGGTATGGCACCGTTTGAGGCTTTGTATGGGAGGCGCTGCAGAACACCGTTGAAGCTGTGTGGCGGTGAAAAGCGGTTCTTTGGTCAATTCCATCAATGAGGTGAAAGTCAAGTGCGATTGATTCGTGAGCACTTGCGCCGTAGCTCGATCGAGCGTAAGAGCTATGCAGATCGGCGTCGTCGTGAGTGAGTTTCGACCCAATGACTTTGTGTATCTCAAAGTCTCACCTCTGAAGGACATCGTCGCCGTGTCAAGGGCAACCGCTCCTCGATATGCCCGCCATATCGCATCATCAAGAAAGTGGGAGCCGTTGCATACAAGTTGGAGTTGCGGCTACACTCGAAGGGGTGCATGATGTTTTTCATGTGTCACGATTAAAGAAGTGCCTCCACGTTAGGTTGAGGAGACACCATTGGAAAATATCGATGTGCGGGAAGATCTGCCTTATCGTGAGCGCCCGTTCGTATCCTCGAAGAAGCTGAACGCAGAGCGAGGAACCGTGTGATCAAGTTCCTCAAAGTTCGATGGTCGAACCACTCAAGGATGAAGCCACTTGGGAGCGGGAAGATCGTCTCCGAGCAGTTACCCATCCTTCTTCTCCCGGTGATCGAGAATCTCAGGCGAGATTCTGTAAGGGGGAGATTTGTAACACCCTAACTTAGGGTTTGTATTTCAAATGTAAAATTTTGAGGAGAAATAAAAACTTTTGTTGTCTCTTCAAATCATTTGAAAGTTTCTACAATTTTCCTAGCAATTTCAATTTGTAGAATTTAATTCTTGTGATTGGAAATTGTTGTTATCAATTCTAGCCTTCAAACTTGTGATCATCCTCTGAAACTATTTTTCCTAGCATCTTGATCATCCTATCTACCTCCCTGAATTATTTCACAATTTTAGATTTTGTTTGCTATTTCAAATGGCCAAGTCAACTCTGTTTGAAATCTGGTCAAACTCCTGTTCAGCAACTTGTGAATTTTCTCTAGAACAATGCATTGCATAAAAGTTCTCAAAAATTATACAAGGTTGTCCTCTGTCCTAGTAGCTACCATAAAAATTCTGAAATTTTTGGAGCTCAGGAGCTACCTCTAAAAATTCCCCAAAACCTTCTCTGTCTTTTAAATCAAATTCTAAAATATCGTTCCTCGGCCCAGACCCAACTCGGGCTCGAGTCCGACTCGCACACTTGGTTCGGTCGCGTCAACTAATCGCTGCGCGCGAGTCAATCGATCGTGAATCGTCCGATGAAGATCGAGCGATCCACGTCGCGCGCATGCAACCGACTGTCCGAATGCATACACTAATCTCGGCCGTCGTTTCAGATCCAACGGCCGGTGCGACATCGATCAAATCAAGCCACCGGTTCGCACCGCTTTGTGAGTCAGCGGCGGGTGGACCCACTTGTCGGTCGTCACCTACCTCGCATGAGTGAGTGCGGCGACATTGCGCATGGACGCCACCTCGCCTCGTGTCCGTCACCGCTTCCGGTTTTCGTGCGCGCATTACCTCGGCCGTATCTTCCGCCGAGAGGCCATGCCTGCGCAGCACCAATCACCCACTTTTCGTTCACGGTTTGTCGGCCGTTCTTGAGCTCCTCGGTGCGAGAGCGCCGCCACTCGTATTCCTCCGCCCTCTTCCCTACTTAAGCCCTACCAGAGCTCCCTTATCCTTCTTTGGACACCATAAGACCACTTCCTACCCTCCATTACTTCCCGGAGCTCCAACCGAGAGTGCGCAAACTCGTTCACGGCCGTGTCGCTCCGCCGTGTCGTCCTCGCGACGCTGAAGATCATCCCTTCTTTTGCGCGTCATATCGTGTTCCCGATCCCTTCTTGAATTCCCCTCAACTAATTTTGAGTTTCACTCGCGAGGACCGTTGAATTTTGAGTTCCCTCCTTTCGGCCAAAACTCGGTCTTCGTCCTCATCACCGTGAGTTGGTCCTTTGGTCGATTGCTTGCTTGCGCGTCCGATGCACTTACCCGAGCTATCTACATCTTCGTCCCCTCCTATCTTTGCTCAGTTGCTTCCCCTCGGTGTCGCCTTGACCGCGTCTCGGTTCATCGTCGCCACTCATCTCGGCAATCTCCTCTCCTCCGCATCATCCTAGTAAGTTCTTGGGACCTTAGTATAGCTTTAGCGCACGCTAGTTCGGGTTATGTATCGCTAGCTTGTCGTTGCCGCTTTGCGTAGCATGAACTCCTCCGCCTCGCCGCAGCGCCTCGCCTCGTCGAGTCACCTCCGACTTGCCCGCGGTGTCGTCGGGTGCGCATAACATCGATCCCATTTTGGCCTTTTTGCCGCATCGCGAGGAGCTTGCTCGCGGCGTTACGCAAGTTCGAGCTCACGGCTCTGTTGTCGGATGAGCTAGCGCATTTTCAGAGTACGAGAACGCCCGAAAGCGTATTCTTTGAACCCATTGTCGACGCCGCCCTCGGCCGAGTCTGAGTCAAGTCGACACAGTCAGCGCCCTCATGCGGTCCCTTTGTCGAGACCGTGGGCTAGCCGGGTGTCGGTAGAATAAGTATTAAATGCTTTTGATTTACGTAATGCTTTTACGGTTTGTCGATAATTCATTTAAACTTAGAAAATTCATATCTAATTCAATTTTTATCCAAATTGCATGAAACCATTGTGTTAATTTTCATTTAAGTGTGCTACTTGATAAAATTAACTTCACCCATGTCTCTCAGAGCAAAAATTTGTTAGTTAATAAAATGATGTCTTATGTATCTTCTAAATTAGAAAATGCATATCCTTTCAATAATTGTCCAAATTCAATGAACCCAATTCGTAAAATTTCATTTTTAGTATTCTAATTTTCGTGGATAGGTTTTAGATATCATTTTCTGTTCATGAAAATTTGTTAAGTAATTAACTAGTGTTTTGATGTGTTTTTAGCTTAGAAAATTCATAGAAAATTCTTAATATCTTAAAATGATTTGTTCTCTGTTTCTAAAATTTTGTTATATCATGCTTAGGTTCTTTGTGTGAGTTTTGGTATGTTTTGTTATTGTTGTATGTTGAGTTTTGCGGTGTTAGTCGTTCTTATTATTGTTATTTGTTCAATCGTTAGGATTCGATATTTGCGGTAACCACGAGCGATCTCTGCCGCAGCAAAGTTGAGCATTCGAGCAACAGCAGCCAGGCAAGCAGTTTGATCATACTCATCCCAGTATTTTAAAGTCTAATATTTTGTTTCAGCTGTATGTATGCATCGCTTAATTTGTGTTAAAATGATTAGTTAAATCCGTAGCTGCATATCCTGTAGACAAAATATTGATCTCTACTACCTGAGCCTAGGTTATTTGCTGTGATTAGAGATCGCTGGATGATCTCTTGTCACTTAGTAGATCCGGGTCAACTTGCTTAGACATGCTTAGCTATCGGTAGAACTGGGCGGTTATCGATTTTAGTCGGTAACCTTGATCACACAAAATTTACTACAACTTTATGTTTCAGCATTTCTGCTATGTTTAATTGCAAAACTAAAAATGAAAACAAAAATGATTTAGACGCGGGCACAATGGTAAGATTGGTGTGATCTATTGGGTGTGACTGGAAAGGTGCCCGGGTCAATTAAGGACCGAACATCTTGTGAGTTTTTGTTATCCAGGCATTTCGGCGTGCTAACCACACTAGAGGGTATGGGACCTCTCTTGACCTAGTACTTTGGCGTGTATTGGCTCCGGGTCGCAGGAGGTCGCAGGAGGGATGGAGGTGGGAGCATGGTAGTTGTCCAAAAGCTTTATCACGAGTGGGTAGTTGTCTTTTCGCTTTACCATGTAAGCGTATGGGTTTCTATCCATACGAGCGGCTCGTAGTTAATACACAATATTGGAAAAGTCTCGTAGGACTTAGCCGTGCAAAGATACCTTCTAAGTGTGTTTTGGCTTAAAGCGGTGCAAGTGTGGGCATGCGATGGTACACCTGCAGGTTAAAAACTATTCGAATAGCCTCGTTCTAGGTGATGGACACGCTTGGGTAAGCTTATCGAGAGTTAGGCGCAACATTTAAATTAAAACTTGATGGGTGAGTACGAACGGGATTCGTGTTATTGTTGTGGTGACTATTGGGATAGTCACTTCTAGGTTGTTTATCTTTCGCTTTTGTTATTATTATCCCATCGTTATTTCAATCTTAAAAATGAATTGCAAACTTTCCTTTAAAACAGATTACCTTATTGCAAATGAAAATTGGCTTTATGCAAATGAAACATATGGCCTCCACTAAACAAGCCTGCATGTAGCATATGAACAGGTCTGCTAGTTCACACGTCAGTCTTGCGGGTACAAAGACAATCTTTGTACTCAGGTGCTTTGCTTAATGTTTTTGTTGCAGAGGAAGAAGGTGAGCCTCAGGGTCCTCACTTCTGTGAGCTGTGCTGTCGCTTCGTGGGTGACGACTAGTCTTGGCGGTCCGGTCAGATGCCTTGTGGGTTGAAGGCACACTGATTGGCTTTGTTTATAGCCATCTTATGGCACTTTTGCTTCCGCTGTCGTTCTTGTTATTTGTGTATCTTTTGGGCCGGTCGGCCTGTGTCTGTAATAACCTCTTCTATTTGTTTATCTCCCGTTTGGTAGTGTGGTGTTTGGACTCTATGTGTGGAATGGAGTTGATGTCTAATTTTGTACCGAGGTGTGTATCTTGCTCGGGAAGTATACATATCTCGAGGTCGCTTTATTTGATTTGTGATGCTTGGGCGGTGGTTGGTTAAGCATTACAAACCAAATAAACTGGGTCTCAAAACTTTAACAAGGTTTGGACCAATGATTGACCAGAATTCAAATAGGTTTGACTGACCTCCAAAAACATTCAAACAATTTCTAAAAATTGTGAAATTTTTCAGAGAGGTCACACACCAACCCTAGAACTTAGGAAAAATATTTCCCGGAGATGACCACAAGATTTGACAGGAATGTTTTTGAAGACTGAGATGTTGATGAAAAGACTTGTGGTTTTTGTATTTCCATAACTTCTTTACAACAAATGCTCAAGGCATACAGGAAATACAAGATGTAAGAAAAGTTTTTAATTTCTACTCATTTTCTTACATTGGAAACACAAGTCTGAAACTTGGGATGTTACAACTCTCCCTCCCCTTACAAGAATCTCGACACGAGATTCCGTTTACTCGGAGAAGAAGGATGGGTAGTCAGCACGAAGGCGATCTTCCCGCTCCCAAGTTGCCTCATCTTAAGAATGGTTTGACCATTGAACCTTAAGGAACTTGATGACACGATTCCTTGTTCTTCGTTCAGATTCTTCAAGAATACGAACGGGGTGCTCGCGGTAGGTCAAATCCCCTTGCACATCAAGAGCCTCCAACGGAGTTTCTTCAGTTGGAACACGGAGGCACTTCTTCAGGTTGGATACATGGAACACATCATGCACTCCCTCAAGTGTAGCTGGCAGCTCCAATCTGTATGTAACAGCTCCAACCTTCTCGATAATCCGATAAGGCCCAACATACCTAGGGGCCAACTTGCCCTTGATACCAAAACGCTGATGGCCCTTCAAGGGTGAGACTTTGAGATACACAAAGTCATTGGGCTCAAAGCACAACTCACGGCGACGATGATCTGCATAGCTCTTCGCTCGATCGGGCCGCGCAGATGCTCGCGATCAAGCGAACACGCTTTCGGCTTCATTGATCGAATCTGGGCCAAAAAACTACCGCTCACCAGTCTCTGACCAGTTCAATGGGGTTCTACATCTCCTCCCATACAAGGCCTCGAACGGTGCCATGCCAAGACTGGCCTGATAGCTGTTGTTGTAGGAGAACTCAGCAAACGGTAGACACTTCTCCCAATTATTCCCATAGGAAAGAACACAAGCACGGAGCATATCTTCCAACACTTGGTTGACTCTCTCCGTCTGACCATCCGTCTGGGGATGAAAGGCCGTGCTGAAGGTAAGACGAGTCCCCATGGTCTCTTGCAGACTATGCCAAAATCGGGAGGTAAACAGCGCTCCCCGATCAGACACAATCATCTTGGGCACACCATGCAAGCTCACAATCCTCGATACATAGAGTTCAGCTAGAGGTCCCACGCAAAGCTGAGTCTTCACAGGAAGGAAATGTGCCACTTTAGTTAACCTATCAATGACAACCCAAATGGCATTGTTTCCCTTGGACGAGCGGGGCAATCCGGTGATGAAGTCCATGCCAACGGAATCCCACTTCCATTCTGGCACAGGCAAAGGCTGAAGAAGGCCTGCGGGACGCTGATCCTCGGCCTTCACACGACAGCACACGTCGCACTCGGCAACGAACTTGGTAATCTCGCGCTTCATACGGGTCCACTAGAATCTCTAACGAAGGTCCTAGTACATCTTGGTAGCCCCGGGATGAATGGACAAAGGGGAATCATGGGCTTCATAGAGGATCAAATCCCGCAATTCCATGACCTTGGGAACTACGAGGCGCTTTCCAAACCACACAACACCGTGCTCATCTTCTGAGAAGCACTTGGCTGTCCCCTCCTTGATGTTCTGCTTGATTTGACTCACACCAACATCTGATTGTTGCGCAGCCTTGATTTGATCCACTAGGGTCGGTTGCACAACCAAGGTAGCAAGAGTACCACTCTCAATCAAACCCAAATTGAGACGCTGAAATTCTGCAATGAGGGTAGGCTGCTGCTCTTGGAGCATTAACATGTTGCAATACACTTTCCGACTAAGTGCATCAGCAACGACATTCTCCTTGCCCGGATGGTATTGGATGCCCATGTCATAATCTTGATCAATTCCAACCACCTTCTTTGCCTGAGGTTCAGATCTGGTTGGGTGAACAAGTACTTCAAGCTCTTGTGGTCAGAATATACCTCACAATGGTTACCAATCAGGTAATGCCGCCAAATCTTGAGTGCATGAACCACTACAGCTAACTCCAAGTCATGAGTAGGATAGTTGAGTTCATGAGGTCTCAATTGCCTTGATGCATAGGCCACAACTTTGCCTTCCTGCATAAGAACACAACCAAGACCCTGACGAGAAGCATCGCAAAAGATATCAAAGCTTTTGTGGATATCAGGGAGAACAAGCACTGGGCTGAAGTCAACCACTTCTTGAGTTCCTGAAAACTCACATCGCAAGCAGTAGACCAGTCAAACTTCTTATCTTTCTTGAGCAATTCAGTCAAAGGCTTCGCAATCTTAGAGAAATTCTCGATAAAGCGGCGATAGTAGCCAGCCAAACCAAGAAAACTCCGCACATCGTTGATCGACTTGGTGACCCAAGACAAAGACATCACTGACCTTGATAGGGTCCATAGCCACACCTCCTGCCGAAAGAACATGGCCCAAGAATGCCACTTCCTTTAACCAGAACTCACACTTGCTGAACTTCGCGTACAGCTGGTGCTCACGTAGCTTGCCCAACACAAGCTTGATATGCTCAGCATGCTCTTCTTCACTCTTGGAGTAAATAAGGATATCATCAATGAATACCACCACAAACCTATCCAAATACTCCATGAAGACCGAGTTCATAAGATTCATGAACAAAGTAGGAGCATTGGTCAAGCCAAAAGACATGACAGTGTACTCGTAAAGACCATAACGAGTAGCAAAGGCCGTCTTCGGAATATCCTCGGCCCTAATCCTGACTTGATGATAGCCCAATCTCAAGTCAATCTTGGAGAACACCCGAGCTCCGGTCAACTGGTCAAAAAGATCATCAATACGGGGCAAAGGATACTTGTTCTTTACCATCACCTCATTAAGCGGACGGTAATCAACACACATTCGCAAGGTCTTGTCCTTCTTCTTTACAAAGATCACAGGACAACCCCAAGGGGATGAGCTAGGACGGATAAAACCCTTCTCTTGCAGCTCACCTAGTTGCTTCTTCAACTCCTCCAGCTCATTAGGAGGCATACGATACGGCCTCTTCGAAATAGGGGCGGTACCGGGCAACAACTCAATAACGAACTCCAGGTCTCGAACGGGAGGCATTCCAGGCAAATCTTCAGGAAAGACATCCGCGAAGTCACACACAGTGGGGACATCGCGAATCTCCAATGCTGACTTTACTTCAAGGGCATAAAGATGTGGCCCTTGCGGTGCATGTGAAAACCCCTCTGTCACTTTGAGAGGTGGTGAGAAAGAAAATCTTCCTGGCACAATCGATTTGCCCCAAGTGTTGGGACAACCAATCCATACCAAGAATCACATCCAGGCGCGCCGAGTCGAGTAGGATGAGATTCGCCAAGAATCCCACTCCTTCGATGTGGATAGGAACGTCCCGGCATCCTTGGTCAGCCCTCATTTCCGAACCCAGAGAGCGAATAAGCAGCGGAACCCCCAAAGGAACACAATGGAGACCACTATCAACAGCAAAAGATCTCGAAATAAAAGAATGCGAAGCTCTCGAGTCAAATAACACTGCAGCAGGACGTAAATTGACAAGAAGCGTACCCAACACGACGTCGGGTGCCTCCTGTGCCTCCTCAGCCGAAATATGGTTGACTCGGCCGCTCCCCACTCCCTGGGTCTTCTGGTTAGGTGGGTGACCACTCCCTTGCCCGCTTCCTCCATTAGGACGAGGGGCCGCTCCAATCTTCTTAGGGCAACTACTCGCGTAGTGGCCCTTGTTGTGGCAGTAGAAATAGGTGACGTCGGCAGCTGGGTTGCGGGGAACACCCTGCTGCTGGATCGCAGGTGCACGTGACTGAATCACGGCCTGCGGGGGACGTGGAGCTGGTGCTGAAGGCCTCGGTGGTAGGGAAGCCTAAGGGCGGGCCACCGGTGCTGGCCCAACACGAGGACGAACAAGGCCGGCCCGAGTCGACTGATGGGCCTCCCACTTGCGCTTGCGAGACTCGCTCAGCGCCCTCGCCTTGTGCTCGGCGACGATGGCCTTGTCCACCAAGGTCTGGAATTCTGCAAAGTCAACAATGGAGAGCTTGTCCTGAAGCTCCTCAGACAAACCCTCCATAAACTTCTCCTGCTTGGCCTCATCAGTGGCTACCTCAGCGGGAGCATACCTTGCAAGATGGTTAAACTCATGGAGGTACTCGGTCACAGATTTGCGCCCCCTATTTGAGCGTGAGGAATTCCTTCTTCTTCAGCTTCATCAGGCCGGCGGAGACATGGGCCCGACGGAAAGCTGACCTGAACTCCTCCCACGAGACCACATGTCCCGCGGGCTGCATGGCGAGGAAGTTCTCCCACCATGAGAGTGCCGCACCCTCCAACTGATGGGATGAGAAAAGTGCCCGCTCCTTGTGGACGCCCCAAAATATTGGAAATGTACTTAATTAAAGTTATACTGTAGCACAATTCTTAATTAAGGAACAGTGCTGATCATGCTAGAAGCATAAATTTAATAAGTAACCAATCCAATATTTAGGCATCCCGGATATATGTCTCACAATGGTTCCCAGGATGAGTGAACATTGCACATATATCCTAAAACAACATTGCATCATACACATACAAGTCATACATTAACATAATTAAACATAAGTTTACAATTTGGTTGAGTACTACAATATCAAGTGACTTGGTCACTACAAAAGTCTGACAGCGGAAGCAAGATAAACGACAAAACCACCAATGGCCCTGTAACATCCCAATTTTAGGCTTGTGTTTCAAATGTAAGAAAATGAGTAGAAATTAAAACTTTTTCTTACATCCTGTATTTCCTATTGTACCAAGCAGGTATTGTACAAAAAGTTATGGAAATACGAAGTCACAAGTCTTTTGATCCAAATCTTGAACTTTCAAAAACAATCTTGTCAAACCTCTTGATCATCTCCTGGAAATATTTTCCTAAGTTCTTGGGATGGTATGTGGACCCTCTGAAAAGTTTCACAATTTTTAGAAAATGTTTGAATATTTTTGGGGGTCGGTCAAACCAATTTAAAATCTAGTCAAACCTTGGACCAGCACCTTGTTAAATTTTTGGAGGAAAATCCACAGCACCAAAGCCTCTGAAAATTTTATGCTAGGTCCTCGTTTGAGCTAGCAAGCTCCTGTAAAAATTTCATAATTTTTGGAGTTCTATTGCTACCTCAAACAATTCTCCAAATGTCAGCCTTTCTCTAATACCAGGAAATTTAAACCTGGTTTGAGTCAAACTCGGGCTCGGACCCGAGCCCAACTCAATCGACTCGGTCAAGCCAAGTGCGCAGCGCCGCACCCGAGCTCGATCTCGTGCGCGCCCGTCCTAGTCGTTGGATCTCCATCAAGCCGCTCACGACCTCCTCCTGATCTGAGGACCTCTTGAGCGCCCTCAGCGCCTCGGGGTGGTCCAAGCCACTGGATCTCCATCCAGCGGTCACGACCTCCCAGGACCTCCTCGCCGCGCCACGACCCCCACCTCGGCGATTCTTGGTCGCCCAGACCTCCTTAGCGCGTGCTTCTTCCTCACGACCTCCCGAGGTCCGCTCGCCATGAAATTTCGCACCTGCGTGCGTGTGTCGAGTCGAGCGGTTGAGGCGGTGAGATGTCACCTTGCCCTTGTCAACGACTCTTTCTCACGACATGCATTTATTGCTAGTCGGCTTTAACATCCAAAGTCTCCACCGCTCTGTCACTTGTCTGTCGAGCGTGCCTTTGGCGAGGCATGGTTCTTGCTCACGGTGGGTTGCCTAGCCCTTGCCAAGCTCCCGGCTATACATAGCCCGAGACCTTCCTCTCCTATCCTTTCTTCGTTCTTAGTCGTGCTTGAGCTCCCTCGTTTGAGTTGGTCCTCAAGCTCAACCCCTCGAACACCACCACCTCCCCGCCTCCATTGTCACTTTTGGAGCTCTCCTCGAAGACCTCCGGCCCAAGTGGTCCCAAGAACTTCTCGGCCTTGTTCACTATCATCTTGATCTCCTCAACTCGAGCCCGCTCTAACTTGGCTTGGTTCTCATTGCGGTGGTGCACGAGTTGGGGAGTAGCTTTGCGGGTCGAGGCCATCTTCTTCTTCCTCTCCGCAAGCTCTTCATCGCGGACTTCGCCGACCTTCTCCAAGTCCCTCCGTCTTCCTCCGACCTTCCCTACACTCGGGTGAGTTTATTTTAGCCTCCTAGAGCTCGAGCGCGTGTTAGGTTAGGTCATAGCGGCCTTTTTCCTATTTTCGGTTTTGTCAAAGGCTTGCTCACGCTCCTCTCTCACGCGCCGACGTTCAAGGTCGTCACCGCCGTCGAGTGTCTCCGTTAGGTCCATTGCGCTATTGTGAGCTTAGCTGTGCTCTTGGTTCCCGGCGGCGTGGCCTACGTCGCCGGCGGTGAGCTCGTTTGGGCGCTCGGGCGTTTTGCCGTGTCGTACTCGGACAGGAGTTGTGATCTAATGATTGGCATTAATGCCGTGCGAGGATGTTTAATGCTGTCCGAGATTGCTCTTTAAGGCTGTCTTGCCGGCAAAACGTGCGTACCACTAAGTCCCCGACCTCCTAGAGCTCTTCGTAGCCGTTTAAGACCTCCCCACGTTTAGATCTGGACCTTTGGATCTTCCCCGTGAAAACCCGTAAGTGTAAGACCTCCCCCTCGCTTAATCTCGGCCGTTAAGACCACCCTCGGTGGGATCTGTACCGTAGATGGGTTTCCGCGGAAATTTCTAAGTCCCAGGACCTCCCTAGTTCCACCTCGGCCTTTAAAGACCTCCTGGGATTAGCTCTTAGCCGTTAGATCGGCTCGTAAAATCTCACGCACTAGGACCTCCACGGTTAGATCCTAACCGTTTAAGACCTCGTGGAACTCCATCCGAGCCGATAGGACCACTCGCGCAAAAAGACCTCCTCGAGGTCATTTTTGTAAAAGCCACCTTCGGACCTCCACCGAGGTCCTCTTTGCAAAAGACCTCCTTGGTCATTTCGCAAAAACCACCCTAGGCTACCATCGGGTCCTCTTTGTCAAAAGCCACCCGGCCTTTTACAAGGAAAACCCCGCTCGGACCTCTTTAGCTCCATCCTAGCCGCCCATGACCTCCCGGCTTTAGATCGAGCGTTAGGTTTTATTTGTAAATCTTTAGTCTCGGGACCTCCTCGCGTTGTTCTGGACCGTTCAAGACCTCCCTAGGTCTAATCTGAACCGTCCAGATCTCCTCCCGGTAAAACACTATAGCTTAGGACCTCCCCGAGAAGATCTTGGTCATCCAAGGCCTCCTCGTGTCAATCTCAGCCGATCAAGACCTCCCTCTGGAAGATCTTGACCGCCTAGGACCTCCTCCTTTGGATCAGTAGCGTTAGGACCTCCTCCTCTGGTCTAAACCGTTAGATTTAGATCTAACGGGTTAGACCTCCTTCTGTGGATTTAGCCGTAGGAGTAGGACCTCTCTCCGGAGATCTAGACCGTTGGACCTCCTCTGTGAGAATCTGACCGACCCGACCTCTTTCCTTGGATTTAAAGCCTTAGGATCTCCCCTAGTGCTCGGGACCGCCAGATCTCGATCTGACGGTCACGACCTCTGTTAGGCGCATAGACCTCCTTGCGTGCGCTGTGCACGAGCTGGTCGTGATCGTTGGATCAGATCTCAACGATCCAGACCTCCCCAGAGCGGGAAGAGGTCTTGTGGTGCTGTGTGCGTCGAGGCTCGTGAGTCGTCGGACCTTGATCTAACGCCCACGACCTCTCCTTGTCTTCCATTCGTTTGGACCTCCGAGAGCTCAAAGTTTCCTAAGTCTTTTGTTGTTTCAAATTTCAAAAGTGCATAACTTTGTCATTTTAACTCCTTTTGAATGATTCCAGTTCTTTGTAGCTTTGTTATAGTATAAACTTTAATCTGAGAATGAATTTAGGCCCTGTGTTGTAGCAGAAAATGATTTAAATAACATGATCTTATTTAATGCAAAATGATGTCTAGAAATTCATGGAAAATTTGTAAACCCCGTAACTCCCTCTCTGTAGTTGCAAAGTGAGCAAACTCAACCTGGTAAATTTGGCCTATAGACATGCTTTAAATTGATCTAGGCTTTGTCTTTATCCATGTTCCTGAGAAATGATATGTGCTAGTTGTAGAACTTAGAAAAATCATAACTAAATCATCTTAACTCCAAATGACCTAAAATTTTATATGGGTTACCACTACACCAGTAGGTAGCTACCATAAAAATTTCAGGTTCAAAACCTTTCTAGAAAATATTTTTGCTACAGTGCTAATTATGGTAGAAAATGAGTTTTAAGTAATATCTTTTGCACCACAAATCCAAATTAGGTTTTTCCAGTTCCTATGTCTTGGTATATTTGTATTCTACCTTGTGTATAAATTTCGTTGTATTTGGTTAATTTTGCTTGCTCTTTTGTTTAAGTGTTGCTAGTCTTATTGGTTGTTCTTGGTTCTTTTGCCTTTTCGCTTAGGATTCGACATTTATGTAACCCCGAGAACGATCCTCCGCAACATATTGAGCAACGACAAGAAGGCAAGCAGTTTGATCATGTTAATCCCAGATTTTAAGTATTTATGTTGATTACAAATTCTATGTATGCATTGCTATTTTGTTTTAGTAGTTGGCCTAGTAGATGCATTTCCTTAGCAAATGATTATCCTCTACTACCATGAGCCTAGGTTACTTGCTGTGATTTAGAGTTCGTGGATGGGCTCTTGTCACTTAGTAGTTGCGAATTAATTGCTTAGCCATGCTTAGCTTCGGTAGAAATGGGCGGTTATCGACTTGTCGATAACCTTGATCACACAAACTTATTATGTATTATGATTTCCATCTTGTGCCATGTCTACTTATGAAAACTAAAACTAAAAACAAAATGATTTAGACTTGGGCACAATGGTAAGATGGTGTGATTGTGGGGTGTGACTGGAATGGTGCCCGGGTCAACAAGGACCGAACATCTTGTTACACTAAACCAAGCATTTTAGCGTGCTAACCACATTAGAGGGTATGGGACCTCTCTTGACTTAGTACTTTGGCGTGTATTGGCTCCGAGTCGCAGGGAGTCGCAGGAGGGATGGTGTTGGGAGCATTGTAGTGTCCGAAAGACTTCACCCGGGATGGGATTTGTTGTCTTTCGGCTTGCAATGTAAGCGTATGGTGTTTCTACCCATACGAGCGGCTCGTAGTTAATACACAATATTGGAAAGCGTCTCGTAGGACTTAGCCGTGCCGGCATACCTACGAAGTGTGCTTTTGGCTTAAAGGCGATCCAAGTGTGGGTACATTGGTACACCCTGCAGGTTGAAACTATTCGAATAGCCTCGCCCTAGGTTATGGACACGCTTGGCAAGGTCTTTCAAGAGTTAGACTACAACCTTTTAAATTAAAACTTGATGGGTGGTACGAATCGGGATTCGTGCTATGTTGTGGTGACTATTGGGTTAGTCACTTCGTGTGGTTACTTGTATGTATCTTTACTTCTTGTTACTTTGATAACAAAATAAATTTGCAAACTTGCTTTTAAAAGGTACTACATTATTGCAAATAAAGTTGGCTTCATGCAAATGAGACATATGACCTCCACCTAAATAAGCTTGCATGTAGTTTATGAATAGGTGCGCTATTCCACACGTCGATCTTGCGGGTACAAAGACAATCTTTGTACTCGGATGCTATGCTTAATTGTTTTGTTGCAGAGGAAGAAGGTGAGCTGAAGGGCCTCACTTTTGTGAGCTGTGTTGTGGTAGCTATGGGCGACTAGCTTGGCGGCCGGTCGGTTGCCTTGTGGGTGTGTGGCTAACCGGTCGACTTTTGTTCTAGCCATCTTATGGCGCTTTTGCTTCATTGTCATCTTGTATATTGTTCTATTTGGCGGTCGGCTCTCTTTTGTAATAACTTTACTTTATGTCGTTGTTGAACTTAGTGATATATGTTGTATGGAAATGATGTGTAATTTTGTGATGATGTGCATATGTTGCAATTCTGGGAAACATATGTCCATCGAGGCTTAGAATGTTTAATTAGTAATGCTAGAACCATTTGGAGGTTAAGTGTTACTAGTTAAATATTCCGGTCCTCACAAAGTTGGTATCGAGCCATACTTGACCGTGAGAAACCCTAGCTTGGTCGCCTTTAGGATATTTTGAAAACTTACTTTCAAATAGTTTATGAAAACTTAAGTAAGTTCTCTAATTTTATTCCTTACCTGTCTTAGCTTGCTCATCTCACCTTACTCTCACTTAAGTTTGAAAAAGTTGTTCCTCTCTCCCTTTCAAAAATTAGCCTCTATCGATTAACTTGGTTTTGGGAGAACCATGAGGGAGCTTGGAGAAAGAAAATAGGACAGCTAGCTAGTGGTGAGTAATTAGGGTAGGAAATGAGAGATAAATACAACTAAAAATTTGTGGGAATAAAAGGGTAAGAAGTGATATGAAATTAGCTAATGCCTATACTCTATTAGGTGGGTATACCTTGAATTTTGGACTGGTTTGAGCGGGAGATTAGTGCTGAAATTTTGGGTCTTCTCAAACGATTACTCGTTCTTCCATACGGGTTAGTCGTTTCGGGAAGTTGATTCGGTGACTTATGGTCTCATGTTCTTTTGTGACTATTCTTTGGTCGTTTTAACTAAGTTTGGATTTCTGTGCTCTTGGGTCTTGAACTGTATCTAACTTGTCTTAGTAAATCAGGATGGCTGGTGGGACACGTAGCGGCCGGAATCAGCCGGGTAGTCCCGATGAGGATCTTCCCCTCCTCAGACCATGGCGGAAGTCCTCATGCAAATCGAACGCAATCGTTCGGAGGACCACAGGGTGTTGGAGGTTATCGCCAGGAACACCTCCACTCCCTCTGGTGCCTCTGGATCTGGAGGTGGGCACCAGACGCGTGGGGGGCTTGCGGAGTTCCTCCGTACGCAGCCTCCTACCTTCTCCCGGTCCGAGGATCCCTTGGACGCAGACGACTGGCTGCGTCTGATTGAGCGGAAGCTCAACGTTGCTCGATGCCGGAGCAGAGCGCACTTTTCGCATCCCATCACCGGAGGGTGCGGCACTCTCATGGTGGGAGAATTTCTCGCCATGCAGCCCGCGGACACGTGGTCTCGTGGGAGGAGTTCCGCCGACTTTCCGTCGGGCCCATGTCCCCGCCGGCCGATGAAGCTGAAAAGAAGGAGTTCCTTGCGCCAAACAGGGCGCAGTCGCGGATCGAGTACCTCCACGAGTTCAACCATCTCGCGAGGTACGCTCCGCCGAGGTGGCCACCGATGAGGCCAAGCAGAGAAGTTCGTGGAGGGTTTGTCCGAGGAGCTTCGGGACAAGCTCTCTATTGTGGACTTCCCGACTTCGCACCTTGGTGGACAAGGCCATCATCGCCGAGCACAAGGCGAGAGCGCGGGCGAGTCCGCAAGCGCAAGTGGGAGGCCCACGGCTCGCGCAGTGGCCTCGTTCGTCCCGAAGTTGGGCTCGCACCGGTGGCCCGCCTTGGCTTCACCACCGCCGAGGCCTTCAGCACCAGCTCCACGTCCTCCGCAGTCGTGACTCGCCACGCGCGCCGCAACCCAGAGCAGGTGTTCCCGCAACCCCGCACCGACGCCACCGCTTCATCGCCACAACAAGGGCCACTACGCGAGTAGTTGTCCTAAGAAGATCGAGCGCCCTCGCCCTAATGGAGGACGCGGCAGGGAGTGGTCACCACCGACCGTAAGACCGGGCTTGGGGAGCGCCGAGTCAACCATATCTCGCCGAGGAGGCACAGAGGCGCCCGACGTGGTGTTGGGTACGCTCCTTGTTAATTTGCATCCGCTACGCTTTATTTGACTCGAGCTTCGCATTCTTTTATTTCGAGGTCTTTGTTGTTGATTGTGGGCTTCACCGTGTTCCTCTGGAGATTCCATCGCTATTCGCTCCGGGTTCGGAAATGAGAACCCGACCAAGTATGCGGGATGTTCCTATCCACATCGAAGGAGTGGGATTCTTGGCGAATCTTATCCTACTCGACTCGGCACGCTTGGATGTGATTCTTGGCATGGATTGGTTGTCCCAACACTTGGGGCAAATCGATTGTGCCAGAAGATTGTCTACCTTACCACTCTTCAGTGAACAGTTGGGTTTCGCGCAGCTGATAGAGCCCCATCTTTATGTCCTTGAAGCAAAGCCCGCATTGGAGATCCGGGATGTTCCCACAAGATGTGAGTTCGTGGATGTCTTTCCAAGACTTGCGGGCATGCCACCTGCTCGAGATCTGGAGTTTGTGATCGAGTTGTCGCCCTGCACGCCCCTATTTCTAAGAGGCCGATCGTATGCCTCCTAATGAGTTGGAGGAGTCAAGAAGCAACCGGGTGAGCTGCAAGAGAAGGGTTTTATCCGCCCTAGCTCATCTCCTTGGGGTTGTCCATTATCTTTGTGAAGAAGAAGGACAAGACCTTGCGCATGTGTGTTGATTACCGTCCGCTTAATGAGGTGACGGTAAAGAACAAGTATCCTTTGCCCGTATTGATGATCTTTTCGATCGTTGACCGAGCACGAGTCTTCTCCAAGATTGACTTGAGGTGGGCTATCATCAAGTCGATCGGTACGAGGATATTCCTAAGACGGCTTTGCTACTCGTTATGGCCTTTACGAGTACAACCGTCATGTCTTTTGGTTTGACTAATGCTCCGCTTTATTCATGAATCTTATGAACTCGGTATTCATGGAGTATTTGGATAGATTTGTGGTGGTATTCATTGATGATATCCTTATCTACTCCAAGAGTGAAGAAGAGCATGTCGAGCATCTTCACTTGTGTTGGGCAAGCTGCGTGAGCTGTTGTATGCCAAATTCAGCAAGTGCGAGTTACGTTGAAGGAAGTGGCATTTTGGGCCATGTTCTTTCAATGGAGGTGTGGTCGTGGATCCTAGCAAGGTCGGTGATGTGCTATCTTGGGGTCACCAAGTCGATCCACGATGTGCGGAGTTTTCTTGGTTTGGTGGCTACTATCGCCGCTTCATCGAGAACTTCTCCAAGATTGCGAAGCCTATGGTGAATCGCTCAAGAAAGACAAGAAGTTTGAGTGGTCCGCTGCTTGTGATGTGAGTTTTCAGAACTCAAGAAGCGATCGACCTCACCCCCAGTGCTTGTTCTCCCGATATTCACAAGAGTTTTGATATCTATTGTGATGCTTCGCCGTGGTGCAGGTTGTGTTCTTATGCGGGAAGGCAAGGTTGTGGCCTATGCATCGCGGCAGCTTAAGGCCTCATGAACTCAACTATCCTACTCATGACTTGGAGTTAGTGCTGTGGTCCATGCACTCAAGATCTGGCGGCATTATCGATTGGCAACCGTTGTGAGGTGTATTCACCACAAGAGCTTGAAGTACTTGTTCACCCACCAGATCTCGAACCTCGGACAAAGAAGATGGTTGGAATTGATCAAGGACTATGACATGGGTATTCAGTACCATCCGGCAAGGCCAATGTCGTTGCGGATGCACTCGATCGGAAGGTGTATTGCAACATGTTGATGCTCCAAGAAGCAGCACCTACCCTCATTTCAGAATTCCAGCGCCTCAATTTGGGTTTGATCGAGCACGGTTCTCTTGCTACATTGGTTGTGCGACCCACTTTGGTGGACCAAATCAAGGCGGCATGTGCAGCAGATGCGGTGTGAGCGGATCAGCGTAACATCAAGGATGGGATGGCCAAGTGCTTTTCAGAGGATGAGCATGGCGTTGTGTGGTTTGGGCAGCGCCTTGTGGTTCCTAAGGTCATGGAATTGCGGAATTTGATTCTCCGCGAAGCCCATGATTCTCCCTTGTCTATCCATCCCGGGGCTACCAAGATGTATCAGGACCTTCGTCAGAGATTCTGGTGGACCCGAATGAAGCGCGAGATTGCCAAGTTCGTTGCCGAGTGCGACGTGTGCTGTCGTGTGAAGGCCGAACATCAGCGTCAGCAGTCTTCTTGGCCTTTGCGGTGCGAGTGGAAGTGGGATTCCGTTGGCATGGACTTCATCACCGGATTGCCCCGCTCGTCCAAGGGGAATGATGCTATTTGGGTCGTCATTGACCGGTTGACTAAAGTGGCACATTTCCTTCCCGTCAAGACTCAGCTTCGTGTGGGGCCTTTGGCCGAACTTTATGTCTCGAAGATTGTGAGTCTTCACGGTGTACCAAAGACGATTATTTCTGATCGTGGTGCGCTTTTCACCTCGCGGTTTTGGCATAGTCTGCAGGAGGCTATGGGGACCCGCCTTCATTTCAGTACAGCCTTTCATCCTCAGACTGATGGCCAGACGGAGCGAGTCAACCAAGTGTTGGAAGATATGCTCCGTGCTTGTGTTCTTTCCTATGGGAAGAAGTGGGAGAAATGCCTACCATTTGCTGAGTTCTCCTACAACAACAGCTTTCAGGCCAGTCTTGGCATGGCACCATTTGAGGCTTTGTATGGGAGAAGGTGCAGAACCCCGTTGAACTGGTCAGAGACTGGTGAGCGGCAGTTTTTCGGTCCAGATTCGATCAATGAGGCCGAAAGTCAAGTTCAGTTGATCCGCGAGCATCTCGCGCACGCCCACCCGCATAAAAGAGCTATGCGCATCGTCGCCGCCGTGAGTTGAGCTTTGAGCCCAATGACTTTGTGTATCTCAAAGTCTCACCTTGAAGGGCCATCGCGTTTTGGCATCAAGGGCAAGTTGGCTCCTCGATATGTTGGGCCTTACCGTATCATCGAGAGAGTTGGAGCAGATTGCATACGATTGGAGCTACCACTGCACTTGAGGGTGTGCATGATGTGTTCCATGTTTCACACCGAAGAAGTGCCTCCGTGTCCCGATCGAGGAAGCTCGCTGGAGGTTCTCGATGTGTGGAGAATTTGACCTATCGCGAGCATCCTGCTCGCATTCTTGAGGAATCTCGAGCGGAGAACAAGGAACCGTGTCATCAAGTTCCTTAAGGTTCAGTGGTCAAACCATTCTCAAGATGAGGCAACTTGGGAGCGAGAAGATCGCTTCGTGCAGATTTTCCTTCTTTCTTCTCCGAGTAAACTAATCTCGGTCGAGATTCTTGTAAGGGGGAGAGTTGTAACATCCCAATTTTAGGCTTGTGTTTCAAATGTAAGAAAATGAGTAGAAATTAAAACTTTTTCTTACATCCTGTATTTCCTATTGTACCAAGCAGTATTGTACAAAAGTTATGGAAATACGAAGTCACAAGTCTTTTGATCCAAATCTTGAACTTTCAAAACAATCTTGTCAAACCTCTTGATCATCTCCCGAAATATTTTCCTAAGTTCTTGGGATGGTATGTGGACCCTCTGAAAAGTTTCACAATTTTTAGAAAATGTTTGAATATTTTTGGGGGTCGGTCAAACCAATTTAAAATCTAGTCAAACCTTGGACCAGCACCTTGTTAAATTTTTGGAGGAAAATCCACAGCACCAAAGCCTCTGAAAATTTTATGCTAGGTCCTCGTTTGAGCTAGCAAGCTCCTGTAAAAATTTCATAATTTTTGGAGTTCTATTGCTACCTCAAACAATTCTCCAAATGTCAGCCTTTCTCTAATACCAGGAAATTTAAACCTGGTTTGAGTCAAACTCGGGCTCGGACCCGAGCCCAACTCAATCGACTCGGTCAAGCCAAGTGCGCAGCGCCGCACCCGAGCTCGATCTCGTGCGCGCCCGTCCTAGTCGTTGGATCTCCATCAAGCCGCTCACGACCTCCTCCTGATCTGAGGACCTCTTGAGCGCCCTCAGCGCCTCGGGGTGGTCCAAGCCACTGGATCTCCATCCAGCGGTCACGACCTCCCAGGACCTCCTCGCCCGCGCTCACGACCCCCCCACCTCGGCGATTCTTGGTCGTCCAGGACCTCCTTAGCGCTGTGCTTCTTCCTCACGACCTCCCTGAGGTCTGCCCGCCATGAAATTTCGCACCTCTGTGCGTGTGTGAGTCGAGCGGTTGGGGCGGTGAGATGTCACCTTGCCCTTGTCAACGACTCTTTCTCACGACATGCATTTATTGCTAGTCGACTTTAACCTCAAAGTCTCCACCGCTCTCGTCACTTGTCCTGCCGAGCGTGCCTTTGGCGTGGGCATGGTTCTTGCTCACGATGGGTTGCCTAGCCCTTGCCAAGCTCCCGGCTACACATAGCCCGAGACCTTCCTCTCCTATCCTTTCTTCGTTCTTAGTCGTGCTTGAGCTCCTCGCTTGAGTTGGTCCTCAAGCTCAACCCCTCGAACACCACCACCTCCCCGCCTCCATTGTCACTTTTGGAGCTCTCTCAAGACCTCCAGCCCCCCAGTGGTCCCAAACAACTTCTCGGCCTTGTTCACTATCATCTTGATCTCCTCAACTCGAGCCCGCCTAACTTGGCTTGGTTCTCATTGCGGTGGTGCACGAGTTGGGAGTAGCTTTTGGGTCGAGGCCATCTTCTTCTTCCTCTCCGGCAAGCTCTTCATCGCCGGACTTCGTCGACCTTCTCCAAGTCCCTCCGTCTTCCTCCGGACCTTCCCTACACTCGGGTGAGTTTATTTTAGCCTCCTAGAGCTCGAGCGCGTGTTAGGTTAGGTCATAGCGGGCCTTTTTCCTATTTTCGGTTTTGTCAAAGGCTTGCTCACCGCTCCTCTCCGGCTCGCCGACGTTCAAGGTCGTCACCGCCGTCGAGAGTGTCTCCGTTAGGTCCGCTGCGCTATTGTGAGCTTAGCTGTGCTCTTGGTTCCCGCCGGCGTGGCCTACGTCGCCGGCGGTGAGCTCGTTTGGGCGCTCGGGCGTTTTGCCGTGTCGTACTCGGACAGGAGTTGTGATCTAATGATTGGCATTAATGCCGTGCGAGGATGTTTAATGCTGTCCGAGATTGCTCTTTTAAGGTCGTCTTGCCGCAAAACGCGGCGTACCACTAAGTCCCCGACCTCCTAGAGCTCTTCGTAGCCGTTTAAGACCTCCCCACGTTTAGATCTCGACCTTTGGATCTTCCCGTGAAAACCCGTAGTGTAAGACCTCCCCTCGCTAATCTCGGCCGTTAAGACCACCCTCGGTGGGATCTGCATACCGTAGATGGGTTTCGCGAAATTTCTAAGTCCCGTGACCTCCCTAGTTCCACCTCGGCCTTTAAAGACCTCCCGGGATTAGCTCTTAGCCGTTAGATCGGCTCTGTAAAATCTCACGCACTAGGACCTCCCCGGTTAGATCCTAACCGTTTAAGACCTCGTGGAACTCCATCCGAGCCGATAGGACCACTCTCGCAAAAAGACCTCCTCGAGGTCATTTTTGTAAAAGCCACCTTCGGACCTCCACCGAGGTCCTCTTTGCAAAAGACCTCCTTGGTCATTTCGCAAAACCACCCTAGGCTACCATCGGGTCCTCTTTGTCAAAAGCCACCTGGCCTTTTACAAGGAAAACCCGCTCAGACCTCTTTAGCTCCATCCTAGCCGCTCATGACCTCCCGGCTTTAGATCTCGAGCGTTAGGTTTTATTTGTAAATCTTTAGTCTCGGGACCTCCTCCGCGTTGTTCGGGACCGCTCAAGACCTCCTAGGTCTAATCAACCGCCCGCATCTCCTCCCGAGAAACACTATAGCTTAGGACCTCCCGAGAAGATCTTGGTCATCCAAGGCCTCCTCGTGTCAATCTCACCATCAAGACCTCCCTCGGAAGATCTTGACCGCCTAGGACCTCCTCCTTTGGATCGATGGCGTTAGGACCTCCTCCTCTGGTCTAAACCGTTAGATTTAGATCTAACGGGTTAGACCTCCTTTCGTGGATTTAGCCGTAGAGTAGGACCTCTCTCGGAGATCTAGACCGTTGGACCTCCTCCGTGAGAATCGACCGACCGACCTCTTTCCTTGGATTTAAAGCCTTAGGATCTCCCTAGTGCTCGGGACCGCTAGATCTCGATCCGACGGTCACGACCTCGTTAGGCGCATAGACCTCCTTGCGCGCGCGCTGCACGAGCCGGTCGTGATCGTTGGATCGATCTCAACGATCCGCACCTCCCAGAGCGGGAAGATGTCTTGTGCGCGCTGTGTGCGCCGAGGCTCAGAGCCGTCCGACCTTGATCTAACGGCCCACGACCTCTCCTTGTCTTCGATTCGTTTGGACCTCCGAGAGCTCAAAGTTTCCTAAGTCTTTTGTTGTTTCAAATTTCAAAAGTGCATAACTTTGTCATTTTAACTCCTTTTTGAATGATTCCAGTTGCTGTAGCTTTGTTATAGTATAAACTTTAATCTGAGAATGAATTTAGGCCCTGTGTTGTAGCAGAAAATGATTTAAATAACATGATCTTATTTAATGCAAAATGATGTCTAGAAATTCATGGAAAATTTGTAAACCCCGTAACTCCCTCTCTGTAGTTGCAAAGTGAGCAAACTCAACCTGGTAAATTTGGCCTATAGACATGCTTTAAATTGATCTAGGCTTTGTCTTTATCCATGTTCCTGAGAAATGATATGTGCTAGTTGTAGAACTTAGAAAAATCATAACTAAATCATCTTAACTCCAAATGACCTAAAATTTTATATGGGTTACCACTACACCAGTAGGTAGCTACCATAAAAATTTCAGGTTCAAAACCTTTCTAGAAAATATTTTTGCTACAGTGCTAATTATGGCCGAAAATGAGTTTTTAAGTAATATCTTTTGCACCACAAATCCAAATTAGGTTTTTCCAGTTCCTATGTCTTGGTATATTTGTATTCTACCTTGTGTATAAATTTCGTTGTATTTGGTTAATTTCTGCTTGCTCTTTTGTTTAAGTGTTGCTAGTCTTATTGGTTGTTCTTGGTTCTTTTTGCCTTTTCGCTTAGGATTCGACATTTGCGGTAACCCCGAGAACGATCCTCCGCAACATATTGAGCAACAGCAAGAAGGCAAGCAGTTTGATCATGTTAATCCCAGTATTTTAAGTATTTATGTTGATTACAAATTCTATGTATGCATTGCTATTTTGTTTTAGTAGTTGGCCTAGTAGATGCATTTCCTTAGCAAATGATTATCCTCTACTACCATGAGCCTAGGTTACTTGCTGTGATTTAGAGTTCGTGGATGGGCTCTTGTCACTTAGTAGTTGCGAATTAATTGCTTAGCCATGCTTAGCTTCGGTAGAAATGGGCGGTTATCGACTTGTCGATAACCTTGATCACACAAACTTATTATGTATTATGATTTCCATCTTGTGCCATGTCTACTTATGAAAACTAAAACTAAAAACAAAATGATTTAGACTTGGGCACAATGGTAAGATGGTGTGATTGTGGGGTGTGACTGGAATGGTGCCCGGGTCAACAAGGACCGAACATCTTGTTACACTAAACCAAGCATTTTAGCGTGCTAACCACATTAGAGGGTATGGGACCTCTCTTGACTTAGTACTTTGGCGTGTATTGGCTCCGAGTCGCAGGGAGTCGCAGGAGGGATGGTGTTGGGAGCATTGTAGTGTCCAAAAGACTTCACCGGGATGGGATTTGTTGTCTTTCGGCTTGCAATGTAAGCGCATGGTGTTTCTACCCATACGAGCGGCTCGTAGTTAATACACAATATTGGAAAGCGTCTCAGAGGACTTAGCCGTGTCGGCATACCTACGAAGTGTGCTTTGGCTTAAAGGCGGTGCAAGTGTGGGTACATTGGTACACCCGCAGGTTGAAACTATTCGAATAGCCTCGCCCTAGGTTATGGACACGCTTGGCAAGGTCTTTCAAGAGTTAGACTACAACCTTTAAATTAAAACTTGATGGGTGGTACGAATCGGGGATTCGTGCTATGTTGTGGTGACTATTGGGTTAGTCACTTCCAGGTGGTTACTTGTATGTATCTTTACTTACTGTTACTTTGATAACAAAATAAATTTGCAAACTTGCTTTTAAAAGGTACTACATTATTGCAAATAAAGTTGGCTTCATGCAAAATGAGACATATGACCTCCACCTAAATAAGCTTGCATGTAGTTTATGAATAGGTCTGCTATTCCACACGTCAGTCTTGCGGGTACAAAGACAATCTTTGTACTCAGATGCTATGCTTAATTGTTTTGTTGCAGAGGAAGAAGGTGAGCCTGAAGGGCCTCACTTTTGTGAGCTGTGTTGTGGTAGCTTGCGGGGCGACTAGCTTGGCGGCCCGGTCGGTTGCCTTGTGGGTGTGTGGCTAACCGGTCGACTTTTGTTCTAGCCATCTTATGGCGCTTTTGCTTCCGCTGTCATTCTTGTATATTGTTCTATTTGGCCGGTCGGCTCTCTTTTGTAATAACTTTACTTTATGTCGTTGTTGAACTTAGTGATATATGTTGTATGGAAATGATGTGTAATTTTGTGATGATGTGCATATGTTGCAATTCTGGGAAACATATGTCCATCGAGGCTTAGAATGTTTAATTAGTAATGCTAGAACCATTTGGAGGTTAAGTGTTACTAGTTAAATATTCCGGGTCCTCACAGGCCCCATCAACCCGCAGGCGATTGCGTGGAGGAAAGAAATAGCTTCACTCGTTAGCGTCACCCTGATCGACGCTAACGGGCACTTCATAAAGATAACCGTCCTCACCTGCAACAATAGGTTATAGCACCTTGAGTACGGAAGGTACTCAGCAAGACTTACACAAACTAATAAAAGAAAGTATTTGCTAGAACCTATACAAAGGATTTGGATTTGTACATGCCTAAGGTTACAACAGGAAGACATAATGGTTCAATTTTGCATAAAGCAATACATCTTAACCTACAATTGCTAGATTTTGATAAAGCAATTTAATAAATCAAAGTTGGATTAAACAGTAAGTAAATGAGAATAAATGTAAAAAGATAATCGCATGAATTCCCTCATCTTTGAACCGAAACCGAATAAAAGTTTAAATCAAAACTCTATACAGGTGACATCAACTCAAGTCATCGTCCATGACCGTGGACACGGCTATTCGAATAGTTTAATACCCTGCAGGGGTGTACAACTTTACCCACACGACTTAGTTAGCCCGTTGCCTTCGGATGCCTCCGAATGATGACACACTTCCTTTGGTATGCCGACCGGGGAAACTAAGATTTGGTATTTTTCAACAAGCTGACACTATCGAGTTGGATACCCTTGTGTGAACTGATCTCGCTTAAACAATGACTGATAGCATCTGCTTAACCGGGGCACACATGTTGCGTCAGGAATGCCGACCCAAACAAAAGAAATGCGAACTGGGTTCACTACCCATATTAGATTACAATCGGCATCTTTAAGGTACGTACATGCGATGGAACACAAATACGCCCTCACCCTCCTAAGAACATCTGATATCGATATAAAACTCACATGGCATAAAACGCAGTCCAAAGACGAAGCATCTATGCCATACAAGATCAATACACATGTCCTTACTCTCCTGTCTCCAACTCAATAGCATTAACTCTTTACTTAACCAAACAACGCCCATACACCGCGTGTGGAAGTACGTGGGGGAACTTGAATTGAACAATCAGAGTTCAGTCCTTAAATAGGTCCAGACAAGTCCACCACATTTCCCAATCTCGTGCACAAGGCACCACCACTAGCTTCCTCTTGTCCAGATCGATTTGAGATTTATAATCAGTTCTGATTTAAAGAAACTGGACAAAGAGTTTAAAACAACTGAAATTCATTTGGGGTGCCCATGTTTGACAAGGTAATCTTGTCAAACCTTAAAGTTATCTAGACTGCATGGCTAAGCAAATTCTGAAAATAAACTTTGTAGTATACAGTACTACTCTAGGTTTGAGTGTATGGTTAGAATTAAGATAATCCACAAGGTTAGGTCATAACTAACTACTAACAGATCACAATTTGTATTTTCAAAAAAATAGCATGCAACAGATGTCACTGTACTTTGAAAATCTATTGTATAAAACTTTGGGATCAACATGGTGCAAAGAGGATGCTTGCCTTGGTAATAATAGACTTCTTGTGCAGGCTCAGGTTGCTCAGAAATAGATTCAAATACTTCAGAAAAACCAGATTCTAAAAGAGACAATAAAATCCAATAAATACCAAAGTTGATAACAAATACAGAATGAAAGAAAATGTATGATCAACATGGAAGTGCATGATTAACAGCATGCTTAAGTTATACCTACCCCAATAAAAATAATAACCCATATTACCATCTATCGCTTTAAAAGACGAAACTAGACTTTATATCAAAGTTACGATTTTGATTTTGAAAAGAAACGAAACAGGCAGAGTGTGATTTGAGGTTAATGGAAAATTAGAACAAGAAAAGATTCTAAACTGAAGCTTAGTCTAATCTTTCAGAGTAATTAACACCCAGGCTAACCTTAACCTAACCCTAATCGGTCAAGTTATAAAAACTAATGAAAAACCAAAGTTGTCGGTTGAGCCGACAACAGATGACAGAGATAAAACTCTGCTACCGAGTTAACTAGTTGACAACAAGAATTAAAAGAACCACTTATCATGCTACCAGGATACAAATGAGACCTAGACAAGATGATAAGTTGACAGGAGAAACCCTAAAACTTGAAAACGATATGAAAGATCGAAAAGTTATAAAAATAACTTTTCAGTTTAAAGAAAGTTGGAGCTACTGATGTACAAGTGAATGATCCATGAGAGCTTCTAAGGCCCTTAAGGTGTTCAAGATGACAAAAACCACAGGCTTAGCTTACCAGGGTGAGAAAAACACCGAAGGTCCCTAAAACCGATTTTGATCAACAAGGAAATAAACCCTGGTTTAACCTACAAAAGATGTCAAACCTTCATCACAAGGTGAAACTAGTGCTTAAGATGGATAAGCAAATTGAAGGAGCAAGAAACTCCATTGGAATGGCAATGGAGAGTGAAAAGCTCCAGTGGTCAACAATGGCAGCAGCCCAAAAGCTAGGGTTTATATATAGAGGCTGAGCTACAGGGCAAAGGAGAAGTGTCTAGAGTTGATGAGGTGTCCACTTAGTGCTAAATATCCAAAAATTAGTTGCATAATTATTGGATAACCTCTACTCGGTTTACGAACCAGAGGTCGCGCATGAGGCAAGGAGGAAGAGAGGCAAACATCTGACATGTGGGTCCCTTTGTCAGTCACAGTCACGCGCGCCTCCTAAAGCTTCAAGGATCGTCGACCGTTCGATTAGAGATGGACGGCCGCGATAGAAATTGATATTAAGAAAACCTAATCGGCACCATTTAATATGGGCCGTGCGATCTCAAACGGAGGATGGAGATTTAATGGGGCACTACGATTTCGGGATTCACATTCAAAGAGAGGCGTGATTGGATTGAAATCCAACGATCAATCGAAAAGGATACACGTCACTTTTAAATGAGATGACACGGCACCGTCGGATGGGCTTTCTATGGTCAGGATTGAAAAAGGAACCGGATGGTCCGAATGCATACACGATATGGGACCTACGATTAAAATCCAACGGTCCACTGAATTTGGGCCTTAATTGCACGCGGTCAAAAAGGCGCACCGTAGGATTCGAATCTAAAAGCCCACGACGACTGCGCGCCTTCAAATTCAAAACAAAAAGAGCAGCGCGGTTGGATCGAGGATTGACGGTGGAGATCAAGAGGGGATCCGGAGTGGTCCGAATGCATACACCTCCCTCGATCGCTCGATCAAGATCCAACGGCGGAGATTGTGGCGCATACGTGGATAGCCCACGTGACGTCGCAGCACCGCCCGTTCGATGGAAGATCAACGGCTCACAGTACGCGAGGGGTTTAGGACTCGCGCCCGAGCGTGACTGAGCTGGACCAACTTGCACCGGTTGGACTCAACCTCATTGGGTTCGAGTCGCTACAGTACTAAACTTGGATTTAGACCGGAATAGTTGACCAGGATCTATTCCAAGATTATAAGTTTGACTGGGCCTTAAAAATAGTGAATAAATTTGGAAAATCATGAAATTTTACCAGGAGGCTACTGGGATAATATATTTCCCAAATAAATATCTAAAACCACATTTTCACTTTATAAAATATATAAATAATTGCCTTAGCCCGAAAAGGCTTATTTAAAGTCAAATATTTTTCTCCAAGATAAAATAATTTCTAAAAATTCACAAAAATTATTTTGGGCCAAGATAATTTATCTAGGCTTTAATAAAAATACTTTCCAGAAATAATACAAGCTCTAACTTGTATTTCCTTTGAAACTTTAAATGGATTTATGGATTTGAATTAGAAAAGGAAAGTTTTCATTTGTAACATAATGCCCAATCTGTAAAAATAAACAGTGATGCTATGAACAACACCTCATTACTGTTCAGAAAGCATTTTATTACTGTTCATAAAATTGGGGCTATTACACTCCTGCTCCTGGCACTGAGCAACGTTGAGCTTTCGCTCAACCAGACGCAGCCAGTCATCCGCGTCAAGGGGATCCTCGGACCGGGAGAAGGTAGGAGGCTGAGTACGGAGGAACTCCGCAAGCCCCCCATGAATCTGATGCCCACCACCTCCAGATCCAGAGGCACTAGAGGGAGTGGAGGTGTTCCTCGCAATGACCTCCAACACCCTACGGTCCTCCGAACGGTTGCGTTTGATCTGCATAAGGACTTCAGCCATGGTTGGAGGAGGTGGTAGCTCCTCATCCGCACCAACTGACTGACTGCCGCGAGTTCTTCCGGCCATCCTGTTCCAGAAGAAGTTAACACAAACCCGAGAGCTGAAAAGCAATTAAATCCAAAACTCACTTAAAATGACTCAGGAACAATCCCAAAAGAACACAAAACCTTAGGTCGCCAAATCAACTCCCTGATACGACTAACCCGTATGGAATAAACGAGCAATCGCTCAGGAATGTAAAATTTCAGAACTTAGCCCTCCTTCTAGCACAACCAAAAAGCAAGGTAAAACTACCTAAAGGACTGTTAGGCACTTTAACTAATTCATACCACTTCTTACCCTTTTATCCCCACAAGTTTTAAATGAATTTACCTCTCATTTTCAGCACTATATACTATTAATAGCTAGCTGTCCAGAAATTCTTGCTTGCTGTCCAAATTTTGACTTCCCTCTCTTGGCCGAATTCTTCATCTCCAGGAGCTCCTAATCTCACTAATGGACAGCCAACCTTTCAATTTACAACACTCATGGTTCTCCAAAAACCAAATTTAATCGATAAATAGCTAGCTTTTGAAAGGAAGAGAGGAACAACTTTTTCAAAACTTAATCAAGAGTAAGGTGAGATGAGCATGCTAAGACAGGTAAGGAGTAAAATTCGAGAACTTACTTAAATTTTTCATAAACCATTTGAAAGTAAGTTTTCAAAATATCCTAAATACAACCAAGCTAGGGGTTTCTACGGTCAGTATGGCTCTGATACCAACTTTGTGAGGACCCGGGGTATTTAACTAGTAACACTTAACCTCCATATGGTTCTAGCATTACTAATTAAATATCCCAAGCCTCGATGAACATGTGCTTCCCAGAATTGCAGCACATGCTCATCATCACAAAATTATACATCATTTCCATACAACATTTAACACTAAATTCAACAACGACATACATAAAGTAGAGTTATTACAAAAGAGCCGACCGGCCAAATAACACAATAAACAAGAACGACAGCGGAAGCAAAAGGTGCCATAAGATGGTTAAGAACAAAAGTCGACCGGTTAGCCATCACAACCCACAAGGCAACCGACCGGGCCGCCAAGCTAGTCGCTCTAACATCGCCACAAAGACAACTCATAGAAGTGAGACCCTTGGGGGCTCACCTTCTTCCTCTGCAACAAATAACATTTAAGCAAGACAAATGAGTACACTAATGTACTCGCAAGACTGACGTGTGGAATAGCAGACCTATTCATAAGCTACATGTAGGCTTATTTAAGTGGAGGTTATATGTCTCATTTGCACAAAGCCAACTTTATTTGCAATAATGTAATACATTTCAAAAGCAAGTTTGTAATTTGTTTTTATTGATTGAAATAACACGAGATACAATAAGTACAAGAGTAACCACCTATTGGTGACTATCCCAAATAGCCACCACACAAAGCATGAATCCCTGATTCGTACCACGCATCAAGTTTTAATTAAAAGTTGTAGTCTAACTCTTGAAAGACCATGCGAAGCATGTCCATAACCTAGGACGAGGCTATTCGAATAGTTTTAGCCTTGCAGGGGGTGTACCAATGTACCCACACCTCAGAGCGCCTTTAAGCCACAAAAGCACACTTCCGAAGGTATGCCGGCACGGCTAAGTCCTACGAGACGTTTTCCAATATTGTGTATTAACCACGAGCCGCTCGTATGGATCGGAATCCATACGCTTACATTGCAAGCCGAAAGACAACCAGCCATCACGGGGGAAGCCTTTCGGACACTACAATGCTCCCAGCACCATCCCTCATGCGACTCCCTGCGACCCGAAGCCAATACACACCAAAGTACTAAGTCAAGAGAGGTCCCATACCCTCTAGTGTGGTTAGCACGCAAAATGCTTGGTTTAGTGTAACAAGATGTTCGGTCCTTGTTGACCCGGGCACCGTTCCAATCACACCCAAAAGAACACCAACATACCATTGTGCCCAAGTCTAAATCATTTTGTTTTCAGTTTTTAGTTTTCACAAATAAATATGGCACAAGGCTGAAACCATAAGTTATAATAAGCTTTATGTGATCAAGGTTATCGACTTGTCGATAACCGCCATTTCTAGGAAGCTAAGCATGGCTAAGCAATTAATTCGCAAACTACTAAGTGACAAGGGCTCATCCATCGAACCCTACATCACAGCTAGTAATCCTAGGCTCATGGTAGTAAAGGATAATCATTTGCCTAAGGAAATGCATCTACTAGGCCAACTAATCGACATTAGTTAACACAAAATAGCAATGCAATACGTAGAATTTGTAAACAACATAAATACTTGAAAATACAGGGATTACCATAATCAATCTGCTTGCCTTGCTGGAGTTGTTCTTGCTGCAGAGGAGGATTCTCAGGTTCAATATAATCTTCGGAACCTAACGCGAAAAGGCGATAAAACCAATAAGAATGGAGAACCCCAAATAAAACTCAACAGCAAAAGACAACCAAAACCCATGAAATTTACACAGCAGCTAGATGTTGATTTTAGACAATTTTAGGAACAAGAATTTCTTCATTTGGACTTAGCATGAAAAAGTTATGCCTAAATCAATTTTGCTCAGCCTGAAAATTCCAGTTTTAATTCCTATCTATTACTGTTCATGGCATAAATTTCCAGAATGATCTAAGGTCTGAAATATTTATGGTGGGTAGGTAATAGTATCCTAACAACAGCAAAACTGAGTTTGCATAATTTGGAGTTGAAATTAATTAGTTATGATTTTTCTAAGATGTAATACTAGCACATTTCACTTTCCAGAAGCAATATTAAGAACAAGACTTATGCTACATTAAAGTGCATCCCTAGATAATTTTAACAAAGTTTAGTTTGCCCAGATTGGAATTACAGAGAAAAAGTTATGCATTTTATAAGTTAATGAATTTTCTAGACAATATTTAATGTTGAGACAAGTTAATACAACCTACATTAGTTTCTACTACAAAAAAGTGCCTAAGTTCATTCTTAGATTGAAGTTCAGTTTATTACAAAGCTAGAGCAATTGAAATCATTCAAAAAGGAGTTAAAATGACAAAGTTACACATTTTTGAAATTTGAATCATCCAAAAACTTAGGAAACAGAGCTCTCGGGAGGTCTAATAGAACTGACGAATTCGGGGAGGTCGTGGTCGTCGATCCTTCATCGCACGGCCGCGGACCTCGAAGCACAGCGCACCACGCGTCGCGCCCAGGGGAGGTCTGGACCGTTGAGATCGAATCCAACGGTCCCGACGAGTAGAAATGCTGCGCGACGGAAGACCTCTTCCCGCGACCGGGAGGTCCGGGCCGTTGAGATTAGATCCAACGGCTACGACCGCATGCATGCACAACGCGACGCAGAGGAGGTCCTCGCGCCTACAGGTTGTCGGGACCGCCGATCAAGATCGAGGCGGTCCGAGCTCTAAGGAGGTCCTAAGGCTTTAATCAAAAGAAGGAGGTCCGACGGTCAAGATCTCTCGGGGGAGGTCCTGAACGGCTAAGATGAGGTCGGGGGAGGTCTTTGACGGCTAAGATCTACTGAGGAGGTCTAGCCCGTTAGATCTAGATCTAACGGTCCAGAGCTGAGGAGGAGGTCCTAGACGGTCAAGATCTACCAGAGGAGGTCTTGAGCGGTCCAGATTTTATCGGGGAGGTCCTATGCGATAAGTTCTACGCGAGGGAGATCTCGACGGCTAAGATCTCGCGTGGGAGGTCCTCAACGGTCGAGATTTAACGAGGAGGTCCGCAAGGACAAGTTTTTAACGGAACGAGATCTGGACGGCTCAGATCCCTCTAGGGAGGTCCTGAACGGTTCAGATCTACTCTAAAGAGGTCCTGTGACTTAGCTTTTCCGAAAAAAGGACCAGTGGGAGGTCTTTTGCAAAGAGGACCCCGAGGGAGGTCCTGGGGTGGTCTTCACAAAATGGCCGGGGTGGTCTTTTCGCAAAGAGGACCTAGGTGGAGGTCCAGGGGGTGGTCTTTACGGCTGAGATTTGGCCTAGAGAGGTCTTCAACGGCTAGGATTAAGCTAGGGGAGGTCCTGCGGTTAACGACTTTACAGAGGGAGGATCTAACGGCTAAGAGCTAATCCAAAGTGGTCTTTTACGGTCAAGATCAACTCTAGGAGGTCCTGAGACTAGAACTTTATGGGAAAGGACCTAAGGCTCAGATCTAAACTGGGGAGATCGTGAACGGCCGAGATTAAACCGAGGAGGTCTAATGACTTGACAAAATCGCGACAAAGCACAGAGCACCGCACTGAGCTCGCCGGCACGTCGCCAACGACCAAGGCCACGGCGGCGCCTACCAAAGGTTCCAAAATGATGCTAATACTATTGCGAACCTGAAGCACTCACTCTCAGCGGCGGAGCAGGCCTGTAACGCTGGCGAGCCGGAGAGGGGCGGAGGATGTTTTTCGGCAAAAACCAAAAACGGCGAAAACGCTCGCTACAAGCTAACTTAGCTAGTCCTTAAGCTAGACGGAGATATTGCGAACTCACCAGATACAGCAGAGGGCCGAGGAGGTCTGAGAAGTGTTGGCGGCGAGACCGATGTCGAGGCGGAGAAGATGACGGCGATAAGGGTCCCGAGCTATCAGAGGCAAAAATGACGGTCGTGAAGTCGCACGAGACCTAAAGATGGTCCAGACCACGGATTGGACGGAGGATACTCACCGGAGCTGGAAACGACGAAGTCCCCTTTTTTTGGCCACAAGCTACGGGAACTTCAATTCGAGCTGCTCGTGTGAAAGCAACCCAAAATAGAGTTAGGGAAAGGACTTGCGACGACCAGAGGTACCAAGGGAACAAGGTGTAGGGCCAGAGGACCCCAGGAACCCTGTCGACACAAGGAGCTCCAAACGACCGAAAATGGCGGAACCAGTGCTTTCGGCGATTGGCGCTCAACCCACGGAGAAAAGAGCCAAGGTGGCAAGAGGTGCTGAAGGGGAACTCAAGGGAGGCTTCGGGGTGTTCAAGTACTCGGCCCCCCCAGAGCACAAGGACGAAGCTCTAATGGCGAAGTGACCTGAAGTGCCTACTGCGCGAGAAAACGAGGAGAGAGCAGGTAAGGTCAGCGCTGCTCTTGCCATGGGCAAAAGCGAGGCTCAGAGCTGTTGCCAGGCCCCACGACGCGACGGAGGCCTGCACTGCTCACCTGCCACCGCTCGCACGCGTAGTACGGCGAGAGGAGGAAGAAGAAGAATAGAAGGGGGAACCCGGGGAGGTCGTGAGCGTTGGATTTTAAATCCAACGACTCACACACGGTTGCTCCGGATCGAGCTCGGGTGCGGCCTGAAGACTTGGTCCAACCGAGTCAACTAAGTTGGGCTCGGGCTCGAGCCCGAGTCTGACTCGAACAAGAGTTTTAATTTTTGGTTTTTGGAAGAGCTGCACTTTGGAGAATTGTTTGAGCTAGCAAAACAACTTCAAAAATTCTGAAATTTTTACAGGAGTTTGCCAACTAAAGTATTGACCTTGCATAAAATATTCAGAGGCTTTGGTGCTGTGGATTTTCCTTCAAAAATTTAACAAGGTGTTGGAGCAATGATTGACCAGAATTCAAATAGGTTTGACTGGCCTCCAAAAACATTCAAACAATTTCTAAAAATTGTGAAATTTTTCAGAGAGGTCACACACCAACCCTAGAACTTAGGAAAAATATTTCCCGGAGATGACCACAAGATTTGACAGGAATGTTTTTGAGGACTGAGATGTTGATGAAAAGACTTGTGGTTTTTGTATTTCCATAACTTCTTTACAACAAATGCTCAAGGCATACAGGAAATACAAGATGTAAGAAAAGTTTTTAATTTCTACTCATTTTCTTACATTGGAAACACAAGTCTGAAACTTGGGATGTTACAGAAATAACAGCGAGGTAACCATAAATGACATAAATAACAACCTAGAGGTGACTAACCCAATAGCCACCACAACATAGAACGAATCCCCGATTCGTACCACCCAAGTTCAAGTTTTAATAAAAGGTTGTAGTCTAACTCTTGCAAAACCTAACCAAGCATGTCCATAACCTAGGATGAGGCTACTCGAATAGTTCAAAACCCTGCAGGGGTGTACCAATGTACCCACACTTCAGACCGCCTTTTTGCCACTAGATGAAGCACACTTCCAAGGGTATGCCGGCACAGCTAAGTCCTACGAGGACCCTCGTGAGGCGCACCCCGTGACGTGCCGCCCTCGAAACCCTAGCCGCCGCCATCGAAGCGCCGCCAGGAGCCCTAGGCACCGCCTTCGTCTTCAGCGCCGACCGAAGGACCTCTTCGCCACCGTCGCCGTTCCGTGGAGGCCACCTTCGGGATCGTCGCGTCGCCCGCATCTCAGAACCGTTGTCGCCTTCGCCGGGGGACCTCTCCAGCGTCGTCGTCGTCGAGCCCGAAGCTCCTCCGCCGCACAAACCTCGCCGCAGGCCACTCTCGTCACCCCTGAGCACCAGCGAGCACCTCATCATGATCGCCGTTGCACCCTCTACATGCCGGTACCATCCGCCGACGACGAGCCGCCGCTCGATGGAACCCCGGCCCCGAGCCTCCGCCGCCGCGACAACAGCGTGTCAAGACTCCCGCCGACGTGTCGCATGCGTGGTGTCCGGCCACGCCCGTGCGCGCGCGCGTGGGCGATCCACCGCCAGATCGACCGCTCGGTAGACTTGGTCTACTGTGAGTTATCTCACGACATGTGGGTCCCACATGTCAAGATTTACTTTTATTTCTTTTATTTCCGAAATCCTGTGTTGACGTCATGCTTGCGCAATAATCTGATTTTTATGTTAAGAAATAATTCGGAAATTCCAGAAAATCCAAAATTAGGGTTTCTTTTAGATTTAAACTTCTAGAGCCCATAACTTTTGCATCCAAACTCCGATCGAGCCCATTCAAATTTCTAAATTTATCTAAATTCGAGATCTATTTATCTGAGATTTTTATTTAATTTTTGGAGTTTGTTTTGCCTCTGTCATTTATTTGTTTTGTTTGTGAGTAGACGTCGATACGTCGGGGAATTTTGGAGAAGAAGGAGCACCTGAAGATCAATACCAGTACCTAGACCTTTTCCAAGGCAAGTCATATCTTTGATCATCTTGAACCCAGTTTTCAATTTACTTTGTTTCAAAGTATTGCATCCTACTTTAATTATGTATTTAAATGCTTTTGGGTATAGTTACTATCCAAATTGTTATAACACCTTGGCTTTGTATGTCATATTTCCTGGTCACCCTAGATTGGTTTATTAGTTGGTAATATTGTAGCACCAACGTGGGTTGGTTAGATGCGAGTACAATTGCTTAGCCATGCTACGAGTCTCACACTCTCATTGAGTTGCAAATATTAAACTTGACTAAGTGACTATGGAACTTTGTGTAAACCTGTGTGCTATGTGTTATTAATTCATGATAGCATGTGTTGCACTAAAACCAACTGGGTGGTAAAGGATTTGGACTGAGGCAAGTGGTGGATACTAAGTGATATGGTGGACTTTGTGAACGAGAATGATAATCTTTCTAACATAGTTAGAAAATAGAAATATTGCCTTGGTCAATTAAGGACTTAACTTTGTGCGTCATTGAATCGAGCTCATCAGACGACCACATGCCTGATGGGACGGGCCTAACATAGTAAGTTATGGATTCTCGGCATTGATGTTCAGGTGGATAGGTTAGGCTTTGTGACAGGGTGGAGGTGTGACTACTTGGTAGTTGCATCGCGGGACGGTTCGCCGCATCCTTGTCCAGCGGTGTGTGTTAGACTAGCTTTCTTTGTGAGCTGGTCTAGCGGGAAAGCACATCTGGAATGTCAATGTTTGAAATGAAGTTTTCGAATTGTTTTGTTACGATTAGTGCTAGCTACACTAGTTGTATCTTGTGGGTAAAGTGTACAAACTCTGCAGAGTGTTAAATCAATATATTCGAATAGCCGCGTCCGCGGTCATGGACATGCTCGGGGATTTCACACGAGGGGTAGTTTTCATAAAATATTTGGGATGGGAGCTATGTGATCTATGTCATATGGCTATGTGAAATAATCTATTTAGCTTTGTGTCTTTGTGAAAACTGTAACACCCTGGCTATTTGGAAGCCAAAATGCTACCTAAAGACCTAACAAATAACCATACAGCGGAATGAATTTTGACAAAACTCGTCAACTAAGCTAAACAGATCACCAACAATTGGAACATAAACAGGAATGTAATATTGGATCCTGATGAGGATATCCCTACTACTTATGAGGTTATTCGTGAAGCAGGAGCTAAACTTCTCAAACAACAGGTGCATTTGTTTCTTAATGAATTTCCTTTTGTTGCCAATGAGAATTGGTTACTACCTAAAGCAATACTTGGTGCATTCTCAGGTTTGACAAATTTAAAGACTTTGGAACCGAGAGGGAGGCCGGGAACAAACTCATGGAGGAGAAACACATGCGGCCAACAAGGGAGAAGAAACCCATGTGGCCAACGAGAGGGAACGTGCTCTCGTGATAAAACCCTAGCACATGCAAGCGGTTAAGAAAGACATATGGTGACATGGCAACAAGGGTTACATTGGCATAAAAGAAGCATCAAGTGCATCGAACAAATTCGCGCAAGCTAAGAGAAGGAAAGCTCACAATACAAGGGAAACCGAGAGGAGACTAGTTTAAATTTCCAAATTAAAGTAGAACGTTTTTTGAATCGGATTATCGTTCACATGAACAGAATCGGACTCGATTTATGTAGCGATGAATAGTATCGACTCGGATTATCAGAGACGGGTTACTGTTCATCCGAGCTTTGTGCTTGCGTGGGAGGCTATATAAACCCCCATGGCCGCACAATAGAGGTAGACCGCTTTATGCATAAGATTGAAACATAGCTATTGCTTGTTCTTTCGACACGCAGTTCATGCGAGGACTTTGAGAGAGAATTAGGCGATCCATTTGTTTTGTTCGCAATCCAGGTCAAGCCGCTGCTCCATTGGGAATTGGGACTTGGCGTTAAATCGCTCGTGGTCTCGCGACGAACAACTACCCGTGTGTTTTGGGCGTATTCCAAGAGTTGAGGGTTCGTGCATTGGCGCGAGTGTTCATTAGCGACATCGCCTACTTCGCATCAACTATCCACGGTTCCTCATCGAGAAGATCGGGCCTCCCCGTATCATATGGTATCGATTCTAGGTTTACTCGGTGAGAATTTCTTTACCCGTAGTTAGATTCGCTTTCTATCCTATCGCCCAATAAACCGAAAATTGCAATACTAAAACCGTAGTTTAATCTGTTATTTCTTGTGCGTTTAGTTAAGTTTTCATCCATTAGGTTTTTGTTTTTAGTGCTGATCCATGTGTTCCTTTTTGCGTTGCTTAATCGTTGTGTTCACATAAACCGCACCAAATTGCTGATTGAACTCCTCAATTAGCACCCAAAAGAGATAGCCGATCAAACACTTTGGGTTTCTTGAGCTTTACTTTTATCCTTTCATCCTTGAGACTAGCTTTTGTACATTGCACTAGGGCTGTTCTTTGGTTTATTTACACGTTGTTGAATTGTGAGACTTGTGCAATCAAGAGGGGAGCAAACCCTATTTCGGCCATTGCAATAAGAAAAGAGGAAAAGGCAGCCGGTTATAAGAAAAAGCCACGGCTTGAAAAGGTATTAAAAAAACAAAAAGATCAAACCCGCAAATACCAGTACCAAATTTTTTCCTTTCGGTTTCCTTAATAGCCGAAGGGCGAAGAGCTTTGTTCATGCGGTTTTGAGAAAAAAAAAAAAAGGGCTGGCCGAAATTGGGAAGAGTAAACCTTAGTCCACAATTTCAGATTGTGTATTTAATCTATTTGAGCAATCTTGTGCCCTAACATTGATATCTTTGCAATTGGCTAGCGTCTCTCATAGTACTTGGTGCAAAAACGAGCTAGTTTTCATCTCAATTTTAGTTTGTCTCTCACCTAGCTCATTCCTTTGTTTGCATTAAGTCACATTTATCTTTGTTTGTGCGCTCATACACTTCGCTTAAACCTTTGGATCAGCACATAGGCAAAATACTCTAGCTTGGATCATTACTTAGCTTTACAATACCTTGAATATCAGATTGCATAGGATATACACATACCTATCCGAGCTCCACCTACACCCGCTTGTGTACTCCTTGCTCTTGGTTACGCTCATACATTACGGGTTAAGGTCGCCATTGTCACAATCGTCGATTTGCCGTCCTTGATTCACTTTGGAACGGTAAGCTTGTCTTGTGTTCGTGATGGTGAGTTGCGAGCGAGAGAGCAAGTTTTTTTTACTAACCCGTATATAATCTCGTTTGCTATTTGTGAGTTGTATCCATGTCGTCATCGGGAGAATCCACCGTTACGTGGACGGAGTATACACGTTGTGTGGGACGCTACAAAAGCAACTTCATGATCGTGATAATGGTGTGCGCGATGAGCTCGGGTCCGTTCGATGGATTGAACAACCTCGAGAGGAGGTTACGCAACTACGCACGGACATCAACAACAACTTCTTGAGCTGCACGCCATGTTTAATCAACCAAACGCATCGTAAGGATTTTCACGATAAGCCCAAATTTTCTATCCCTATATTTTCCGGTCGCATGATGTACAAGAATATCTCACTTGGGAGCTAGAAATTGATACTCTATTTCGGATGCACAACTATACCAATGAGAGGAAGCTCTTACTTGCGTCTAGTGGCTTGGCTGATTATGCCACACATTGGTGGGAGCATTTATTCGTAAGCGTATGGAACGCCATGAATTGCCGATTATCACGTGGGAGCAGATGAAGCAAGATTTCCGCACGCTTTGTACCTCACCACTACAAGCGTTCTCTACTTGACAAGTTGACTTGTCCACGAAAAGGTTTAAATGCCGCTAGTATATCACATGTGAAGGCGATCGAGCATGGGACATTCCTTCGGTACATGTTTCGTAGTGCTGCCCCATTGCTTCATGAAGAGTTTGTGGTTCTCGGTAATTGCTCAATTGTCGACCCACAATCTTTGGGGACGGATGTATCCAAACCCATATGAGAATGAGTGCCACATAGCCAAATTGAGTGAGAATGATAAAGAGAGTGAGCTGTGTGATTCCACCATATGTGAGGTCGAGAGCATCTCTATTGAGTGTGAGAAAGATGCACCAACGAGTAAAAGAGAGAAGTAGATGATAGTCAAAAAATGAGTTGAAAGTTGAACAACCGGCACCGTTGGACTTGAAAGACGAGGAGATAACCACGGTGGGGGATAGAGTGCTTGCGATCCAATGGTTTCATGATGATGATTTGATATCTACAACACCTACAACAACTAAGGAGGATGGCAAAGGTACAAGAATGGTGTTGAATTGCATACTCATCAAGAAGAGGCACGATTGAGTTCGATCTCTAGTGTTCCTTTGAATATTCCATGTTCTGAAATTTGTACGCTCAATTTACATAATGTGGAATTGATTACCCATAAGGACGTTCTTACTAAAATATCTTTTGATGATCTTTTATACTATATCATGTTCGATGTTCATAGAGAGCTATCTAGTGTGATTGAGAATCTTGCTAAAGTTTCATGTTTAAAATCACTCGTTAGTACTTATGCCTACACATATACATTCAATTTGATTGGAGATTATGGTGTAGATGACAAGTTCTATGTTTATCGAATATGCATTACCTGTGATAATCTTGCTGATTTAAACTTGCATGTTTTGCACAAACCATCTATTGAGAAATATCATGATCATTTTGAGATGGATTTTAATACAAGTGCCTATTGTTTAGAACGCAATATGATGCCTACTTGTTTCTCCTATACATGTAAACAACGTAGTCGAGTTGAAGCATGGAAGAAACTAAAATTTTTCTCTCCAATATTTGAACAATTTGATCTAGTGGGTCCCTCTTATATCTTGTCCATGTACTTACCAAAGTCGAGGACGATTTTTTCTCATGGGAGGGAGAATGATGTGACTGAAAGTATCGCAATGTATATATCAAATACATCCTATGGCTGCTATGATCCTAATTATTTTGTGCGCAACAACGAGAATGTCACAACAATTGATGCATACATATACCACGATATACGTTGTTCTTTTGTTTATTACACTTTCAAGAAATCATCATGTGCTAAGTTTAAAGGAGTTTGGATGACAAATATATATACCATGCATATACGTTGTATTTTTTGTCTAGCACATCTTCAGGCTATCAAAAGTCGAGGACGGCTTTTTTTGAAGAAAGGGAGGATGATGAGGATATCCCTAGTACTTATGAGGTTATTCGTGAAGCAGAGCTAAACTTCTCAAACAACAGTGCATTTGTTGCTTAATGAATTTCCTTTGTTGCCAATGAGAATTGGTTACTACCTAAAGCAATACTTGGTGCATTCTCAGTTTGACAAATTTAAAGACTTTGGAACCGAGAGGAGGCCGGAACAAACTCATGGAGGAGAAACACATGCGGCCAACAAGGGAGAAGAAACCCATGTGGCCAACGAGAGGGAACGTGCTCTCAGGATAAAACCCTAGCACATGCGGGCGGTCAAGAAAGACATATGGTGACATGGCAACAAGGGTTACATTGGCATAAAAAGAAGCATCAAGTGCATCGAACAAATTCGCGCAAGCTAAGAGAAGGAAAGCTCACAATACAAGGGAAACCGAGAGGGAGACTAGTTTAAATTTCCAAATTAAAGTAGGACGTTTTTGAATCGGATTATCGCTCACGTGAACAGAATTGACTCGGACATCAGAAAGAAATAGTACCGACTCGGACATCAGAGTAATCGGGTTACTGTTCATCCGAGCTTTGTGCTTGCGTGGGAGGCTATATAAACCCCCCATGGCCGCACCATAGAGGTAGATCAGTTTATGCATAAGATTGAAACATATCTATTGCTTGTTCTTTCGACACCAGAGTTCATGCGAGGACTTTGAGAGAGAATTAGGCGATCCATTTGTTTTGTTCGCAATCCGTGGTCAAGCCGCTGCTCCATTGGGAATTGGGACTTCATGCTCATCGCTCGTGGTCTCGCGACGAACAACTACCCGGTGTTTTGGGCGATTCAAGAGTTGAGGGTTCGTGCATTGGCGCGAGTGTTCACTAGCGACATCGTCTACTTGCATCAACTATCCACGGTTCCTCACCGAGAAGATCGGCCTCCCCGTGATCGATCCGCTACGATATCTTAACAACGAAGAATCAATGAACATAAACCGTTATTTAAACAAATTCAACATTAAGTAAGGTATCCTCCAATCTAAGTTTATTTATTACAATCCAACAATTAACGAATGAAAGGCAAGAATAATTCTTTTGTCGAAACAAGGGTAAAGTGAATCGAGTGGGTTGTGCATGTCTACTCCCTCCCAAGAGTTTCATCACCAATGGTCACCTAAAATAAATAAACAAAGCAAGAGTGAGTCCAAGACTCAGCAAGTACATTGAATAAATTAACAGACAACCAATATGGACAAGACAACCTCTTCACAGTTTTTGAACATACCACGAATGAACATTTAAGAATGCATGATATGAATGAAATTAATCAAAGGATGGACTGCACACGTGCTTATACCGGTATAGCTAGTGACACACCCGTCGGTGTTCACTTAAGCCCGCATTTTAACAAAAATGCGGGGATCCAAATCCCGTATGAAGAACGTTTCATATGGGTGTCCAAAACTGCCCACATTGGAATGGTGGGACTTCACATGCCCATACTGGAATTGATGGGACTTTAGACTCCACTCCCGTGGACGGAACATGAACATAGATGCATGAATGAACTTATATATTAGGACTAACATCATCTCCACACATATAAAAGAACATATGCAAGGAACATACTCATCGGAACCCCTTGAACACTTTATTCTCCACTCCCGTGGACGGAACATGAACATTGATCATCAGAACTTCTCACATATCAAATGAAGACACAGTACGAACATCAAGCATCCAACATAGACGATTCATACAAACGTCAGTGTACTTGCCTTTAGCGTTGCGATGCGTTGGGAGGCAACGATGATGCCGCTAACCTCGGCGCCTCACACCCTACACCAAAGTTACTCAATAAGAATCAATACATCATGACACTCCTCGCATTACTCTTAACTCATACCCCAATAATTAATTGTACACGTTGCTCATATTCAACTGCATTCTCGCAGGAAATCTTATCGGACATCAGCAGTAAAAGTAACATAACGTTTGCTCTGAAACTCATAAAGAGGTGAAATAAGGCTTGTTTGAAAGGTAACGAATTTATCTACAACAACTTAGTTGGTGGATAACCCAAATTCTTTACGTATCTAACCCCAAAGGACCGACGAACATATTCTGTCAGAACTACCGACAACTTTCTAGACAGCAGCACGATTAAAGGCATAACTTCTAATTGGCTAAACCAAACTTAGTGTTCTTTATCAATATCAAAAGATAAAACCAAGGCCTACAATAACCTAGTTGGGTGAAAGCCCTGAATTGGCCATTAACTTGATCATATATTCAAAGGCAAATTGACAGTTCATTCTCGTCAGGATTCTGGACAGTCAACTTAAAATGTGCATAACTTTTGTTCTACAAATCCAAATGGGGTGTTCTTTATCAATCCTGAAATCTAATGAGATCACGTACAAAAGTCATTATGGGCAAGACTTCTGAATCATCTTCTATCTAAGTCATAATTTAACAATTACAGTGACTGCTAATTCTCGTCAGAATTCTGGACAGCAGAAACTAAAACGATCATAACTTTAGATCCGTACGTCGGAATCAGGTGTTCTTGATGGCCACCGAAAGCTAAGAACATTATTTAAATATCTCTAGGAGATCAAAACTACTGGTTCGACCTCTAAGAATGCGAAATCGACCACGCAACATTCTGGACAGATTGATATCTACAGCAGACTGACTTTAAACCAATCAAATCTATTCGGTTTCTCTCCTACGACTAATCCAACAAGCACAACCGAGAATCGTTACCCTTGGAGCACTAGGAAGACGACGATCAAGCCTCGAAGATGATCCTCTCCCAGCCTTTCTCCTTCCTCTTCTTCTTGATTGGCAACCTTGCGAAGAACCTCGCCTTCTTTCACCAAGAACCGGCAGCAGGGGGTGAGCGCCAACGTCTAGGAGGGACAGCAAGGGGAGGCCACGGCTTGGGGAGCTTGGGCTGCACCAATGGAGGGGAGGTGGTGGCGCAAGGAGGAAGGGGAGGAGGTGGAGGTTGTGGCGGCTAGGAGGGGGAGGAGGGGTGGAAGTGTGGGGGCCTAGGGTTTTGGCCGCCCTAAAGGCCCCCTTTGGCCGGCCACTAGGTGGGCTTGGGCCCCCCACGGCTGCCCCCCTTTTTGGGCTCCAAGGCAGCCCACCTTGGCCCATAGGGCCTCCTCTTGGGCCTGTTGGCCAGAGGCCTAGGCCCAAAACCAGAAGAATCGACGAATCGTCGAAATTGCGAATTTTAAATTCGAATTCGAACGGAAAACTTTCTAAACAAAAATGAGGTATTACAAAAACAAATGTTGAATTATTAATTTCTATCTGTTTTGAATTATGCTTTCAATCTATTATCGTATTCAATTGCAAATATCGCTTTTATGCAAAAGAACCATAGAAGCCTTTTCTTTTGGAATAAGCCTGCATCTATAAATTGCATTATGTGGTATGATTTGCGAGTGCGGTTGTGTACTCACGCTTGTTGTAAAACTTGCGCCCAAACCTACAGAAGAGGAGGAGTCTGCGCCTGCTTTCGAGGAGGAGTTCAACGAAGGTTGCTGATTGTTAAGGTCTGGATCCTAGTTGGTTGCCTGTGGTGAATTGTTGGGATCTATGCTGAAGTTATTTCTGTTCTGCTGCTATTTTATTCTCTGTTAGCCCTGCGTGGCTTAATAAGTGTAAGATCGACCATAAGGTCAAACCCTTATTTGTTATTCAAACTAATCATTTACTTTATTTATCGCTTGTGTGGATCGATATTCACCTGTGTTGACACTATGTGCACTAGCGTGATACACAGAGGGTTCTAGAATCGTAATTTTGGGTCCCGACAAGCAGTGACCAGCCGGAACCTGGAGGAGGACTGTGGGAGCAAGGAAGGACCAGGACTGCGAGAGTGTGAGACTGAGCGCGTCCCACCTCGACTCGGCTATAATATATAAGGATAACACCAAAATATTTTGCCTCCCGCGCACGCGTTCAAAATTTTCGAACTCCCACGCTGCGAACCACAGATGTGTAACAGCCCCAGTTTTAAGGAACAGTAATAAGATGTTTTATGCACAGTAATGAGATGTTGTTCATAACATCACTGTTCATTTTTGAAATTTGGATGTGTTGTTACAATCTAAAACCTTCCTTTTTAGTTAAAATCCAAAACTTGTTGAATCTTCAACAGAAAATACCAGTCAATGTTGGTATTATGACTAGGGAGTACTTTATTAAAAAATAGATGAATTATCCTGGCCAAAAATATTTTTTGTTGAATTTTTAGAAATTATTTTGACCTGGAGAAAAATATTTGGCTTTAAATAAAGCTATTCGGGTTAATGTAATTATTTATGTATTTTAAAAAGTGAAGTAGTGGATTTTAAATTTTATTTGGGACATATATGATCCCAGTAGCATCATTGCAAAATTTCATATTTTTACAAATTTATTTGCTATTTTTAAAGTCCCGGTCAAACTTTTGAGGTTTTGAAATGAGTTAGTCAACTCTCTTGGCCTAAACCTAGCCGGTTTGCACTGTAGCGACCGAGCCAAGTGAATTGGGTCCGAACCGGCTGCATCCGACATGATCGGGAGTGTACCCAAATCTCCAGTGAATGCGAGCCGTCAATTCCTAGTTGAACGGCCGAGATTCACGAAGCCGTGTGGGCTATCCACGCACATGGAGCAATCTCCACCGTCGGATCTCAATCCTACCGCATCCGGCCTTAATTCAAAACTCTAACACGTATCCAATCCTCAGCCATTAGATCTCAATGAACGGGCCGGATTCATTGGGCCGTTTGGGCCATCCCGTAGAGCCATTCAATCCTGGTCGTAGGATCTAAATCGTGCAACGTGCACTTATTGGGCTATGCCATTTTTTTATGGTAAAGGTCAAAATAAGCGTGAGCTGTTGGATTCTCAGTAAGCGGGCCAGATCTAGTGGGCCGTTCGGGTCACCCAAACGCCACATTGAATCTGAGCCCTTGGATCTAAATCAGGCGATCAAGAGGGGCGGTGCCGTTCGGACCACCCGGACTCCAATTTGATCTCCACCGTTGATTTCTAATCCAACCGCGCCTCCCTTTTTGATTCAAATCTCAACGGCGCACATTTATTTTTGGTCGTTGGATTTCAATCCTACGGTACCTATTTGACCGCGTGCGCTTAGGGCCGGATCCTCATATGACCGTCGGATTAAAATCGTGTGGTCCATATTGAAAGATACCGGTTTGTTCTTCTAACGCCTATCTCCATCGCAAATTACCATTTCTAATCGAGCAGTTGATATTCTTTTGATCTTGCCAAGGCGCGCATTGTCATCATACACTGTTTTAGTCTGAAAGAAAGAATTTATTCGGGAACTCGGAAAGCTTAAAACTCTCGTTTGGAGTTTTTAGGTCGTGGGCCTCTGGGAAGCCTTCCCACCCCTTGGCCGCCATGGGCCTAGGCCCATGCCCCCTCCCCTCTAAACCCTAACCACCCCTTTTCCTCCCCTTGGCCGAAACCCCCTCCCCTTTGGCCGCCACCCCTCCTTCCTCCCTCTCTTCCCCATGCCCTGCCCCTAGGAGTCGCCCCAACCTCCATTGGTGCTGCTCCTGCTGGTTTGCCTCCCGAATCTTCCTTCGGACCTTCTCCGCCACCGGTTGCGCAAGGAGTGGAGGAGGACAGCAGCTCGCTTGGGGAAAAGAGGTGAAAAGGAGGAAGAGTTTCTTCGCCAAGGATCCTTCCACCTACTCCTGGTTGCAGCAAGGGGTAACGATGCGATCCTCGTGGTTTGATTGTTGTTAGAAGAGATTTGGTTACGTTTTGATTTAGCAGACCTGCTGAAATTAGAAGCTGTTTCTGTCCAGTACGTTGTAGAGAGTGTTTCGGATATTTTTAGGCAGAATCTGAAGGTTTGGTCTCCTAGAGATATCTAGGTCTTGTTCTTACGTTTCAGTGGCCGCCGAGTTCACTCAAATCCGAGGTCCGAGTCAAAAGTTATGATAGAATTAGTCTTGACTGTCCAGAACCCTGACGAGATTCTGCAGTCAATTTGTAAATTGTATAAGAAATTGTTAATCACAGATTTTGAACTTGGTGTCTCCTAGAAAGTTGAAGTATTCCCTGTCAGGTTTAGATGGCCACTGAGTTTACTTGATTCCGAGTTGTGAGTCAAAAGATATGTCTGTTTTAACAGTTGCTGCCAGAAACCTGACGTGATTAATCTGTCTGTATGTTTTCTATATTATGATAGAGAAGTTGGAAGAATCTGAAAGTTCACCCAACTAGGTTATTGTAGGTAATTCGATAACCTTTTCAGATTGGTAAAGAACGCTCAATTCGGAGTTGAAACATAGAAGTTATGATCAACTGATTATTTCTGCTGAATTTTGGTAGGCTGAATCTGTGCTGAATGTTCAAACAATTATTAGCCTATTAATTTGACCAAATTGGTTTGTCGCGTCAACTAGAGTTTTGTAGTTAGACCAGTTAAGAATCTACAGAAATTGGGTTTGCTATTTTTCGACTTCCAGGCTGTGAGTTATGTTAGTCCCCGTGTTGCTGTCCAGGATTTTCTTATTGGACAGACTCGCTGTTTTTCAGTTTATGCGATATAGGATTTAATTGACTCCTAAGAGAAGTAAAATAGAACACCGACTAGTTGAGCTGGGTATCTTGTATACTTATTAAGTTATTTCGTTGGTTTAGGCGGCGTAAACTGGTATAAGAGCGCTTCGTTGCGGATAACGCCGCAACGCGAAGGCAAGTACCATGTTAATTTGGATGTTTGTGTATTGTGGTTATTAGCATGAGTTGTTTTGGTAGCTTGTGAGACATGTGAAATGAATTATTCATACTTTGTTCAATACATTGAGTTCATGAGTAGAAGTGATGTGACGGTATATTTCATTTAATTGTTGCATGCATTCATTGACATTTGACGCCCACGGAGTGGATGAGAACCACCATCAATTTCCAAGATGGTTGGATAAGACCCATTAATTCCAATATGGGCAATGTTGGACACCGTATGAAACGTTCTTCATACGGAAGTGGATCCGCATTTTTGTTAAGATGCGGGCTTGAGTGATCACCGACGGTGTTCACCGCTATACCCTGATATCTGCGTGTGTGTGAGTCCATTTCTTGATTTGAGCATTCATATCATGTATTCATAAGTAATCCATTGTGTTATGATCGAACCCAATGATGTTATGTTTGGTCTTCAATGAATGAATGTTTTTCTTAATCATTGTACTTGCCTTTGAGTCACGGACTCACTCTTGCTTTGTTTGTTTATTTCTAGGTGATCGTTGATGAAGTTCACTTGGGAGGGAGTAGATGAGCACTACTCGAATAATGCACTTCACATTAGACTCATTGCTATAAGAAATTATGATTCTCTTTTGTCATCTTTTGGTTTGTAATAAATAAATTTAGTCGTGGATGGTACCTTTATGATCAATGAGAACATAGACGAGAACTTTAAGTCATATGGTTATTTGTCATCTTAGCTCATTATCGTTGATTCATGTTTAGATCTTAGAATTGGATTTCATGACTAGTTTATGTTTACTTGTGAGTTTTTGTTGTGTGGAACCTCGGCACCCTCGTATACAAGGAGGTTCACAAATTTAGGATTCGACTTAGGTAGTTGCATTCCGTGCTCGTTTGAGTTGGGGTGTTCAGATTTGTATCGAGCGGGCTTTAGGTCCGTGGTTAAAATAGAATTATTAAATTGACACACTGTGCATGTGAGGTTGGGTTGGGCAATTCGTTGTTTCGCAAATTTTCTTGTTGTTATGATTTATTTGTTGTGCAACCGTTGTTCGATTTAGTGCTATTCCGTTGTCTTGTCCTTAGATGGCGAGAGGTAGAGGCCGTGGCGCCCGCCACCGTGGTCGCGGTCGTGGACGTGGTCCGGTTGCCGCAACGCCCGCGTAAGAAGGCTGGTGGGGTTAATGAGGAGGTTGCCTCACCGCCCAACCACCGTGGAAGCTCAAGCTGCGCGGCCGATGCTCGGCGGTGTCGGCGATTATTCGTAATCTTCAAAGGAGAACGAGCGGCTCCGCGGCAGTGCAGCGGCTTATCTCGCTGCTCCGTTGCTCCGCGATCGCCGCGGATCTTTGCTGCTGCCGCCATGGCAGTCCGGTTGTTGCCGCAGATTCCACCGAGACTAGGATGAGTCTTCGTGAGTGGATGACGCCTACCGACACGCTTGATGGGGCGGGTACCCAGTTCAGCAGCAGATTGGCTCGGTGACATGGAGCGCCGATCGAGGCATTGAAATGAACTCGGCGCAAAGGGTTCGTTTGTGGCCTTTCAACCGAGGGTCAAGCCGATATCCGTGGGAAGGGGTTCTCGCTAGGACCCGGTCAGCAGGACCCGCCATTTGGGAAGTTTTGTGGTACGCTCAGAGCCAAGTACTATCCGGATTCTTTTATTGAGAAGATGGAGCAAGTCATTGCTAGTGTTGACCCAAGGCAATAGGTCAAGATTCGAGCACGAGATGGAGTTCAACAACTGCACGCTTGTACCACCGTGTGGCTGATGACTTGGAGAAGGCCAAGAGGTTTCACGGGTCTCCTTCAGAGTATCACGATCTTGGGAGCCTCGGTTTTGCGTGATTTCAAGATCGTGGTTGAGCAGCTAGAGGGATAGAGCAGAGGGGAATTCTCCTTCGCAAGCATGCAGTGGGGCACTACTGCTGGTGGTTCCGTGGTGGCCGAAGAGGAGTTTTGGTGGTGGAGGTGGGTCCTCTCACGCCTACTTCCAAGAGGTTTCGTGGAAGCCGCCCATCTCGTCCGGCCAAGAGGCGATCTTTTCTTGGCGCCACGTTTTCTTCTTCCACACCTCGATGCGCCCGCCTGTGTCAAGGTATGAAATGTTTAAGTGTGGAGAGGGGCATCGTGCGTCGAATGTTCTTTCAGAGGACTTGTCGCCGTGTGGTCGAGAGGGCCACAAGCTTTCGCTTGTGCGTAATCCGCAAGTATCATCAAGTGGGAAGCGCTCAGCAGCGTCGCCCTCTAGTACTCCTGAGCTCGGGCCGACACTGGTTGCACCTTTGTGCCACATTCTTCCGGGATGGGTTCCATCGGCAGCTCAGCCTGCGCCTCCGACCGGTTCTTCCGAACCTCGCTCCATCTCGCCCGCCTCGCTCTCACTCGCTGCAGCCTCGCCCTCCCTCTCAGTGTTGGTGCGCTTCTCGCCCGACACCTTTGGGAGTCTACGCCATGCCCACCCTCGACACCGTGGGCCGCCTGATGTGGTGACAGTACTTTATTAGTTGATTCACTTGAGGCTTTCGCCTGCTTGATTGGGGCTACTTATTCTTTTGTGTCCTTAGATTTTGTTAAAAGGGCGGGTTTGAGTGTGCAATCTATTTTCAATCCGTGGTGGTCGGCCTCCAGGAGGCCTTATTTCTAGCTCTACATTTGTCCCGGTTGTACTATCACTATAGAAGATGAGAATTTCATTGCCAATCTCATGGTGATTCATTATCACCTTTTGATGTTATTTTGGGTATGGATTGGCTATTCCTTTACCGTGCCAAGATTTGTTGTTTTGGAAGACGGTGACTTTGCAGCTCCGTCGGAGAGGAATTAGTGTTTGAGGCGGGCGCCGCTTGATTCCTGTGTGTGTTGGCTAGTCTGTTTCCTAGTCGTCGAGCCTCGAACATTGGGTTGCTTTGGTCTCTTAGCGAGAAGTCGAATCTCCACTCGTATTGAAGATATTCGTGGTGAATGAATTTCCGACGTGTTTCTGTGGAGCTTCTCGTATGCCTCGTAACGTGAAGTGGAATTCTGATAGATCTTGTTCCGGAACCCGACCTATTTCGATGTCTCCATACCGCTTGGCACGACCATTCCGGGAGGAGTTGAAAAAGCAATCGGATGATTTGCTATCCAAAGGTATGATTCGCGAGTGTATCGCCGGGGAGCTCTGTTCGCTCACTAAGAAGAAGGACGGTAGTTGGCGATGTGTGTGGACTACCAGGGCTCTTAATCAAGCAATCAGAAGAATAAATATCCGCTGCCCGTATTGAAGATCTCTTTGATCGCTTGAAGGGAGCTAAAATATTTTCCAAGATTGACCTTCATCAGTTATAATCGATTCGAGTTCATGAGCAAGATATTGAGAAGACAACTTTCTCTACAAGGTATGGTCATTATGAGTATAAGGTTATGTCATTTGGACTAACTAATGCTCTGCAGCTTTCATGGAAGCCATGAATAGTATGTTGCACCCTTATCTTGATGATTTCGTCGTAGTATTTATTGACGACATCTTGATTTATTCCAAAACGGAAGAGGACCATGCTCAACAATTGAGGTTGATACTGAGACCTTGAGAGTGAACCAATTCTATGCCAAATTGAAGAAATGTGAATTGGATTTACGAAGTTGGGTTTCGGGCCATGTAATCAATCAAGAGGGCATTTACGCCGATCCAAGTAAGATTTCAACAAGTGGTGGAATGGAAGAGACCAACCAATGTAAAAGAAGTGAGGAGTTTTCTGGTTTGGTGGTTACTACCGGCGTTTCGTGGAGGGTTTTCTACCATTGCTAGACCAATGTCTCGGTTGACACGTAAAGGTGTCAAGTTTCGATGGACGGATGCGTGTGAACGAAGTTTCAGACTTTGAAGGATAGATTGGTGACCGCCCAATTCTCACCCTTCCGAACTGGAAGCGGTTCACTATTTATTCAGATGCGCCTAGAGTTGGGTGGGTTGTGTACTTATGCGGGATGGTAAGGTGATTGCCTATGCGTCTCGCACCAAGAAACATGAACATAACTATCCTACCCATGACCTAGAGCTTGCAGCAGTAGTGCTGGCTTTAAAGATCTGGCGCCATTATTTGTATGGCGAATCTTGTGACATTTTCACTGATCACAAGAGTCTCAAATACATCTTTACTCAGAAAGATTTAAACCTGAGGCAGAGGAGATGGTTGGAGTTGATAAAGGACTATGATCTCACCATTCAGTATCATCCGGGCAAGGCAAATGTTGTAGCCGATGCCCTGAGTCGCAAGGCGACACCTCCTACCCTCAGTTGTCTCATCGCTGATTTTGAGCGTATGGATATCTTTTGCTTTGCGGTACCGCGAGACCGAGACCCGTTGCTTCTTGAGTCACCATTCCGAACGAGTACTGGAAGCACAACAAAGATGATCAAATGCTCCAACAGGTGAGGAAGCGCCTAGATGAAGGCAAGCAAGGCCATTTTGGTATAGATGATTCGGTACTTTGCGATTTAAAGGTCGCCTTTGTGTGCCACAGAGGCACAGATTAAAGATGAGATTCTAAAGGAAGCCCACTGTACTCGTGATCATCAGACATCCAGTGAGACCAAAATGTACAAAGATTTGAAGAAGAATTTCGGTGGAAGAGAATGAAAGTCGATATTGCGCAAGATGTGGCCTCGTGTGGGATCCGCCAATGAGTTAAGGTGAACATAAGCGGCGGCAGGATTGTTGCAACCTTTAGAGGTTCGGTGTGGCCATGGGATGACATCTCCATGGATTTTGTGGTTGGTTTACCTCGCACTCAGCGAGGAAGGATGCTATATGGGTGATAGTGGATCGGTTCAGAAGTCCGCACATTTCATTCCTATTCGAACCACCAATTCTGAGCGATTTGGCTCCACTTTATGTGCGAGAGATAGTACGGTTGCACGGGTGCCAAAGACTATTGTTTCCGACCGAGATGCCAAATTTGTTTCCAAGTTTTGGGAGAGTTTGCGAGTGCTTTGGGCACGCAACTCCGTCTTAGTATCAGATTCCACCCTCGCATGCGGATGGTCATCCGAGCGCATAATTCAAACCTTAGAAGATATGCTCAGTGTTGTGTTTTATCCGAAGGGTGGTTGGGAAGATCACCGGCTTTGGCGAGTTCGCCTATAATAATAGTTATCACCCAGATTCGAGCTGCACCATTTGAAGTCCTTTATGGCGGAAATGCAGATCTCCGTTGTGTTGGGATGCGGTGGGAGAGAGGCGGTTTGGGTCCGAATGGTACAAGCAAACTGTGGCTAGAGTGGCCGAGTTAGAAAGAACTTGTTAGCTGCTCGAGCCGGCGGAAAAGCTACGCAGATGTCGAGGCGAATTGGAGTTCAATGTGGGTGACGAGGTCCTTCGAGAGTATCGCCTACCAAAGGCGAGATGCGTTCGGTACTAAAGGGAAGCTTAGCCCAAGGTACATCGGACCGCTTTCGAGTTGTGGCGAGAGTTGGAAATTTGGCTTACCGCTTGGATCTTCCCGATTCTATGAGAGGATTCATAATGTGTTTCATGTGTCCATGTTGAGGAAGTTCTTATTTGACCTCGAGCATGTAATTCCAATGGAGCCCTTAACCATTGAGCAGACCTTACTTTTGAGTCCCGACCGGTGAAAATCTTGGAAGAGTCGAGCGGGTTTTGAGGAGCAAGACATTGAAGTATGTAAAGATCCTTTGGTCTCATCAAAGCGGAGAGAAGCCACTTGGGAATCGGAGTCTCGCATGCGCGAAAGCAAAGATATCGAACCTATTTGTTCTTTGCACGTGTTAAATCTTGTTTTCAATTCCTTAGACTTCGCTCTTGTGTCCGTTGCGTGAGTAGAATTCGGGTCGACTGTTAAGGGGGTAGAATGTCATACCTGCTTTAGTCGGGAAAGAAAGAATTTATTAGGGAACTCGGAAAGCTTAAAAACTCTCGGTTTGGAGTTTTTAGGTCGTGGGCCTCTGGAAGCCTTCCCACCTCTGGGCGGCCATGGGCCTAGGCCCATGCGCCCCTCCCTCTAAACCCTAACCAGCCCCCGTTTTCCTCCCCTGGGCCGAAACCCCTCCCCTTTGGCCGCCACCCCCTCCCTTCCTCCTCTCTTCCCCCTCATGCCCTGCCCCTAGGAGTCGCCCCCAACCTCCATTGGTGCTGCTCCCTGCTGGTTTGCCTCCCGAATCTTCCTTCGGACCTTCTCCCGCTACCGGTTGCGCAAGGAGTGGAGGAGGACAGCAGCTCGCTTGGGGAAAAAGAGGTGAAAAGGAGGAAGAGTTTCTTCGCCAAGGATCCTTCCACCTACTCCCTGGTTGCAGCAAGGGGTACGATGCGATCCTCGTGGTTTGATTGTTGTTAGAAGAGATTTGGTTACGTTTTGATTTAGCAGACCTGCTGAAATTAGAAGCTGTTTCTGTCCAGTACGTTGTAGAGAGTGTTTCGGTTATTTTTAGGCAGAATCTGAAGGTTTGGTCTCCTAGAGATATCTAGGTCTTGTTCTTACGTTTCAGTGGCCGCCGAGTTCACTCAAATCCGAGGTCCGAGTCAAAAGTTATGATAGAATTAGTCTTGACTGTCCAGAACCCTGACGAGATTCTGCAGTCAATTTGTAAATTGTATAAGAAATTGTTAATCACAGATTTTGAACTTGGTGTCTCCTAGAAAGTTGAAGTATTCCTGTCAGGTTTAGATGGCCACTGAGTTTACTTGATTCCGAGTTGTGAGTCAAAAGATATGTCTGTTTTAACAGTTGCTGCCAGAAACCTGACGTGATTAATCTGTCTGTATGTTTTCTATATTATGATAGAGAAGTTGGAAGAATCTGAAAGTTCACCCAACTAGGTTATTGTAGGTAATTCGATAACCTTTTCAGATTGGTAAAGAACGCTCAATTCGGAGTTGAAACATAGAAGTTATGATCAACTGATTATTTCTGCTGAATTTTGGTAGGCTGAATCTGTGCTGAATGTTCAAACAATTATTAGCCTATTAATTTGACCAAATTGGTTTGTCGCGTCAACTAGAGTTTTGTAGTTAGACCAGTTAAGAATCTACAGAAATTGGGTTTGCTATTTTTCGACTTCCAGGCTGTGAGTTATGTTAGTCCCGTGTTGCTGTCCAGGATTTTCTTATTGGACAGACTCCGCTGTTTTTCAGTTTATGCGATATAGATTTAATTGACTCTAAGAGAAGTAAAATAGAACACCGACTAGTTGAGCTGGGTATCTTGTATACTTATTAAGTTATTTCGTTGGTTTAGGCGTAAACTTGGTATAAGAGCGCTTCGTTGCGGATAACGCCGCAACGTGAAGGCAAGTACCATGTTAATTTGGATGTTTGTGTATTGTGGTTATTAGCATGAGTTGTTTTGGTAGCTTGTGAGACATGTGAAATGAATTATTCATACTTTGTTCAATACATTGAGTTCATGAGTAGAAGTGATGTGACGGTATATTTCATTTAATTGTTGCATGCATTCATTGACATTTGACGTCCACGGAGTGGATGAGAACCACCATCAATTTCAAGATGGTTGGATAAGACCCATTAATTCCAATATGGGCAATGTTGGACACCGTATGAAACGTTCTTCATACGGAAGTGGATCCCGCATTTTTGTTAAGATGCGGGCTTGAGTGATCACCGACGGTGTTCACCGGCTATACCGTATCTGGCGTGTGTGCAGTCCATTTCCTTGATTTGAGCATTCATATCATGTATTCATAAGTAATCCATTGTGTTATGATCGAACCCAATGATGTTATGTTTGGTCTTCAATGAATGAATGTTTTTCTTAATCATTGTACTTGCTGAGTCACGGACTCACTCTTGCTTTGTTTGTTTATTTCTAGGTGATCGTTGATGAAGTTCACTTGGGAGGGAGTAGATGAGCACTACTCGAATAATGCACTTCACATTAGACTCATTGCTATAAGAAATTATGATTCTCTTTTGTCATCTTTTGGTTTGTAATAAATAAATTTAGTCGTGGATGGTACCTTTATGATCAATGAGAACATAGACGAGAACTTTAAGTCATATGGTTATTTGTCATCTTAGCTCATTATCGTTGATTCATGTTTAGATCTTAGAATTGGATTTCATGACTAGTTTATGTTTACTTGTGAGTTTTTGTTGTGTGGAACCTCCAGTACCTCGTATACAAAGGAGGTTCTGCACAAATTTAGGATTTCACTTAGGTAGTTGCATTCCGTGCTCGTCTTGAGTTGGGGTGTTATGATTGTAGCCGAGCAATGGGCCCGCACGTCAGTGAGGCGCTTCTCTTCCTCCTCGCGCCTGTACATCGCCGCCGGCTTCGTTGCCGGAGAGGTGGTGTCACGCCGCGATTTTGGCAAATCTTTCCTAGCACTAAATTGCCACCGCATCATCTCTGGAGAGTTCCCGTTTGCTCTGGAGGTTCAAACTCTATATAAACCCTAGCTTTTGGCTCACTGCCATTATTGACCGAAGAGCTTCTTTACTTCCTTTCTTCCTTCCCAGTGAAACTTTCTTGCTCTCACTCCTTGTTCATCTATAACCATGCCTAATTTTCATTGTTAATGTGAATTTTGGGCATTGTTTGTAGGTTTAACCCGTGAGCTGCTTTCTGTTGAACCCAGCCGACTAAAGCATCACCTTGGTGATTTCTTACTCCGGTGAGTCGTGCTTCATCCTTTCGTGTAAAGATCATGTGCTGGTGTTGCACCTTGTTAGCAAAGGGAGAGGGTCTAGTTGCATGTGTTGCAACTAGAATTGGATTAAGCATCCAATTGTGCATGTGTTGCACTTAGTGAAAGTCAAGCAAGAAGCTTGGCTTATTACTCTTGGTGTTTGCCGACACCTAGACAGCGTAGAGGCATCGTGGTCTCGTGATCTTCTCAAGAAGCTTGTGAGAAGGCCGGCGTGTTGTGAGTGGTTTGGTTCTCTCCATCTCCGGAGCGGAGGAAGTGCAACCCCGAGTGAATCAAGGTGTTTGCCTTAATTCGTGGAGCCAGTCCAATTAGTTTGGGTTTACCTCAACGTGGATTAGGGGAGATCGGCAAGTCTCCGAACATCACGGTAAAAACATCCTTATGTCACTATGGTTTGTTCTCTTGTGCTTTACTCTATTGCAATTTACATTCCTAGAATTAAATTGTTTTCTTGTATTTGGTAAGTTGCTATGATTATCAATAGTCTTAGAATTGTTGGTGCACTTAGTAAGACTAGTTGATTTAGGTCTTAATTGTGCAAAACCGATTTGATTTACAATTCCACATAAAACTCGATTTTAGCCAAAAGATTTTAAAAACCGTCTTTTCACCCCCCCTCTAGTCGGCCTCCTCGTATTACAAGTAGTATCAGAGCTTGGTCTCTCATTTATTAGACTTAACCGTCTAGAAAGTAAATGATGACGACTAGTGATATAGTGCACCTTGGTGAGACACCTCTATTCGATGGCACAAATTATGCTTGTTTGAAAGTCCGCATGTCTTTTTATTTTAAGGCCATAAGCCCCAAAATTTGGCAGATTGTAGATGTGGGCTTTTCTCCTCTATCGGATCCTCTTGCTCCAACTATTGAGGAAGAGAAATACTCACATCTCGACGCTCAAGCAACTAACGCTTCATTTAATGCTTTGAGTGCAGAGATATTCGATGCCATATTCCACCGTCACAAATGATGATTGCATAGAAGAATGGACGTCGGGAGAAGAATGCTCAACTTCTAGCTCCGACAATGAGGAATCCTCAACTCCATCCACATCACCTCATTGCTTCATGGCCAAAGGTAACAAAGAGGTAAATAATGATGGGCCTACATATGATGAGTTGATGGATATGTTAGAAGAGTTTAATGAATATCTTGGGAAAGAGAAGATGAGATTCAAAGTTTTAAAGAAAGAGCATATCTCTCTTCAAAATAATTATGATATGCTAAAAAAAGAACATGAATCTCTCATTCTCAAAGAAGTCACTAGCTCTAAGGTGGGTATAGGCATTACATATAATTTATTAGATGATATGACATGTGTAGCTCCTAGCAATTGTATTTCATCTAAGGTTAGCATATCCACTTCTTGTGAGGACTTGTTAGATATGTCTTGCACTCTAGTGAAAATGTTTCTATTTCCTTTATGCTTGTTGAGACTAATCTTGTAGAGGAAAACAAAGATCTCAAGGACCAAATCACCAAGTTGAGTAATGACTTGAGAAGTACTACAAAGGAAGACCACTCTAGATGATATATTGAGCAAGCAAAGAAACTTGCAAGATAAGAGTGGAATTGGCTTCACTCTCAAGACAAATAATAGCAAGACAAGACACAACACAAGACACACGAAGAACATCAAGTGCTTTGATTGCCATGAGAAGGGTCACTTTGCCTCGGTGTGCCCAAACAAGATAAATGATAAGCAAATATCATCAAGGAAGAGGCAAGCCGCAATAAGCAAGGCAACAAGACAAAAGACAGAAGAAAATGTCATACTTGCTACAATTGCCGGAAAAAGGGACATTTTAGTAAGGATTGTCCCAAAGGTATCACCCTAAGCCTATTATCTATAATGATCATTATTTGCTTAGTAAGGCTAGAGATGGTAGGGTGATTGCTAAATATGTTAGTTCACCTAAGACTATTGTTAGGGCCATTTGGGTGCCCAAATATCTTGTGACTAACATTGAAGGACCCAATCAAGTTTGGGTACCACAAAGTGCTTAAATGATAAATAGGTACTTGGAGAGGCATTAGGGGTTTGGCTCACTCATGAAGAGGTGGATTCCACCATGTGCAAAATTGGAACCAAGCTTGAGGATGATCATTTTATATCAAGAACCAATGCTATCTCGGTAACAAATATTTACATTGAAGTATCTAGCCTCTAGCCTTCTGTAGGTTACATTGCATTCATGAAAATCCTTTTAAAAATTGTGTTCTTGCTCTTGATCAAAACCTTCATTATTGAAATTTTGAGCAAGATGCTAGTGGCACATTAAGGGGGAATGTTAAATCATTTACATTTATATCACATCCCTTAGTGTGTCCAAATTAATTAAGTGCTAGTGCTGATTTTCAAAATTAATCCTTTCAGCCAAACGTCAAAAAAAAAAAAGCATAACTATTAATAATCCTTTTAAAAAACTAGTTGCAGAATACATACAAATTCTTTTCAAAGGTTTTGGCTTAAGAAAAATCTATTTCAAGTAAAAATGAGTATCTTTTTTTTGACATAAACTAGATTTTTGTGTAAAATCTATTCTAAAAGGATTTTTGAAAATAGTCCCAAAAGGAAAATCCTAGAGTTGGCTATTCTAAACCTTTTTGGTATTCAAATGATTTTCAAAAAGCCAACCTAGTAAAATGTAATACCCCCGAAGGGTTAGGAAGAGTTATCGAGAGAGGGTTAACTGAATTAAGAAAATGACCAAATAGAAAATAGTTATTAAGTAGTTAAAGAAGGGTTCTCAGCAAATTTGGCACAACTTGGCTTGGGCTTTGGCCCATGTGGGCAGGTGGTGGACGGCCATAGGGGGGAGGCGCCACCCTCCCCCAAAACCCTAGCCGCTACCCCCTTTCTCCCCTCTCCCCCCTTGGCCGCCCCACCTCCTCTCCTCCCTACGCCACTCCTGGCCTCCCACACCACCTCCCTACTGGTCCTCCCCTGCTGTTGGCCAAGGAGATGCTCCCCCGCTGCCGGTGTCGAGGAGGAAGAAGGAGGACCGCCCGGGAGATCGATTGGCCAAGAGGAAGAAGAAGAAGAAGAAGAAGAAGAAGAAGAGGAAAGGGGAAGGGAGAGACCGTGGCCTAGGGTGGGTTTTCATCACATTCGGTGGTGGTTATTCAAGGGTAAGACCCCCTCCCCTTCCGATTAGTAGATTACTTGATCTTTAGCAATGTCAGTATTTAGGTCGGAGTAGAGCAGATCGGGTTGGGAGACGTTTTTTAGTTGATTAAGGGCAGAATCTGATCAGTACGCCTCCTAGAGGATTGTAGGTGATGTCAATACCTTTCTGTAGAGTATAAGATCGTGTCATTTGGACAAGCGGTTCAAAAGTTATGATTTTTGTAGCGCTGCTGTTCCGCAAATCTGCTCGTTTTCGACAGTTTTTAATAATCAGGCTTAAACATCTAGCTAGAAGAGTTTCTGGGAGGTCTTAATATAACGAAAGTTGTAGTTACCTGTCGTATCTTTCAGGGAAGCTCAAGAATGCAAAATTTGGATAAACGTACTGAAAGTTATGGTAGTTTTAGTATACTATCTAGAGAACCTAACGTGAAATTGATGTTCTGTTAATTAGCTTGGTAGGGTATTAGATGGCCGAATCAGGAAGGCTCATCAACTAGGTGTAGTTGGAGAACTTTATAACCTTTCAAGGAAGTCTAATAACACCTCAGTTGGACTCCTGTACTAAAAGATATGAATTTTAGAATGTGATTGTCCACAGAGGGGACAGATCAGCATTTAGGAATTAGAGTTGGGATCGCGTTAAAAACTATTGCGAGTTCGTGTTTGCTTATATAGTTTGTTTGGTCCATTACTGTTGTCTTAGTATGATTTTAAATGAATTTAGGTGGGGGATTGGTCCCAGAGGCAGCACCCTCTTCACATCCTTCGTTCTCGCGGTTAAGGCAAGTATTCTGATTGATAGAATAATTGTGAATGTTTGACAGTGAGTGCTATTGTTTTGATACATATTAGCTATGTTTGGTTGATAGCGTGATATGTTTGATTAAGGATGGTAAATACTTATGATACGAATAATTGTTATTCATGTATGGTGTTGTTGCTACTCATGTTATTGAAAGATTGTAATTGATCATGGGCATATGAGAGCATACTTGAGACCCGGTCACGTGGTGACCAGGCATGTATATTCGAGATCCCCATCATGTAGATGATGGGCTTGTAGTCCCCACATTCGTGGAATATGGGCATTGAGTAGAGGTCCCCGTCATGTAGATGACGGGCTTGAGGTCCCCACATTCGTGGAATGTGGGTATTGAGTAGAGGTCCCCATCATGAAAATGATAGGCTGTGGTCCCTATACTTGTGGAGTATAGGCTCTTGGTCCCTGTGCTAGAGGGTATAGGCAAGGGTATACATCGACGGATGTATACCTCGCTTTACCGGTAAAATGCAAAAAGAGTAAAAGAGAAAAAGGATGCATTGCACAATTGCATTACATAAACATGTGATATGTTTTAGAGTAAAGCTTTGGAATTGAATATTGATGCTGTAATTGTGAGTTTAATGTTTCATTATTGGTACTTGCTGAGACTTTGGGCTCACCCTTGCTTTTGTTATGTTTTAGGTACCTGTTGCAAGAAAGACATGCATGGGAGGGAGTAGACTTGTGTTGGATTCACACACTACCACGCATCTTTAAAAGTTGATTAAATTTTAGATCGTCCATTAATAGATAAACAAATTGCTTAAGAATTGATTATGGTTATGCTTCATGCGTCGAGTTATTTGTAATAATGATGAGTAACATATTTTAGATATTTTTGAATGTGTTCTAGCTGATTAGCATGTTTTTAATGCTTAGTGATGATTTTGGATATTGGAATATTTAGTTATGATATTCTTTTATCTGTTGGAACTTCCGTATAGTTTAGATTTGCTTAATGTTTCTTTAGTAACATTCTAGGCTCATGTTACGCTGGGGTGTTACACAAAAGTTATTTGATTTCAAAACTCGTTCAAAATCCTATTTTGACCTAAGTAGTCACTTTCTAGCACTTACTGATGGGATACGAGTAGGCTACGCTAGCAACAAAATAAAATTTCTACCACGTAAACCAGAAGACCAAGCAAGTAGATGATCACAGATCGTTACCACTAGACACGCAGTGTAGCAAAAGAAGAGTTGGAGCAGATCAATCCAACGAAGAGCGCGTCGGTGAAGTAGTCGTAGTTGATCATACAGCGTTCTCACGAGTCGATTGTCTCCTACAGCAACCTCTGAAGTTTCTTGTGAAGGTTGCAGATCGTCCTCAAGCGCAACAACAACTATAGTAGTGCCTCTACGGTATCCACACGTCCAGGGAAGGAACAACCGAATGCCGGTGTGCTAGCACCAAGTCGCACGGCGGGGCTCTCTCAGGAAGATGACGGCTAGGGTTTTGGTGGAGCAACTCACGTCTCTCGCATGTCCTTTTTCCAATAGCCTCAAGCATCTCCTTATATAGTGTCCATGACGGATCCTATCCGAACACGTTTAACGAATCATATCCATACTGGTTTGTTCTAACCCGTTAAGTGTGTGACCCGTTAGGTTTATGTGTAATCGGTTGTGACTCGGAAACCCTTTTCCGACCACGAGTCGCAGCGGTCCCTAGTAGGTGTAACACCCCAGCCCGACATGAGCCTGGAATGCTACAGAACTAACCTTAAATAACTCTAACCAAGGCAATTTTTAATAAATTTCGGCAGAACCTTCCTTGTAAAGTCAATTACGCGGGGAATTCCAACAGACAAGTAAATCACAAATAATCAAACCATCAACTCTAATCCTCAATAGATAATCAAAACATGCTAAGTGACTAACAAAACTAGAGAAGTATAAAGTTCCCCTACTCATCATTATTACACTTAACCCACTGCATGAGACAAAACATAATAAATCTTTGAGCAACTCGCCCAATAATAAGAAACACGGTCTGAAGTTTATTCATCTTTATTTGGTTCATGATGTGTGTGTGTGACTATCAATCTACTTCCCCCCTATGCATGTCGTTCTTGGATCGGGTACCTAAAACAACAATAAAATCAAGAGTGAGCCCACAGACTCAGCAAGTACATATTAACAATTATAACATCAGCATCCAAAGCTAGAAATGCAACAATAGAACATCTCACATGCAAATGCAATGCTCAAGGATCTTTTCTCTTTATCTCTTTTTGCATTTTACCGGTAATGCAAAGTACGCAACCGTCGATGCATACCCATGCCGTGCTCGCAAGCACAGGACCAATTGCCCATTACTCATAAGTAATGGGGACCTCAAGCCCACACTCCACGAGTGTGGGGATCTCGGTCCGTCACATTCATGACGGGATCTCAAAGGAAAACATACTTGGTCACCACGTGACCAAGCCTCAACATGATCTCAATATGCACATGCTCATCATTTATTCATCATCAAATTACCACAAGACGATAACATCATACGACAATAGAGCATAGACATATTTGGAGCATCCACCAATCTTAAACCATCATCATGCCAACAATCTCGCTATGATATCACATATCGAAAAAGCACACAAACATGACCAATCAATCACAACCACGAATCAAACAATGCACTTGCCTTAACCGCGTGAGAATGGAGGACGTGAAGACGGTGCTACCTCCGGTACCAATCCCCCACATAATACATTAAGAATATAAACTAAGACCACAGTAACAAAAAACATGAATTATATAAGCGAACACATCAAGTAGCAGATTGCAACGCGATCCCGACCCCACTTTCCTAAGTACTGAACTGCCCTCTGTAAACAGTCAAGTTCTAAAATTCATATCTTTCCGTACAATGGTCCAAATTAGGTGTTCTTGGACTTCATTGAAAGGTTATCAAATTTCCCAACTAAACCTAGTTGGTGAGCTTCCCTGATTCGGCAATCTACTATCCTTTTTAAGCCGTTTAATAAAGCATCAATTTTCACGTTAGGTTCTCTGGACAGAACACTAAATCTATCATAACTTTCAGCTCGTTTATCCAAATTTCGCGTTCTTGTGCTTCCCTGAAAGCTACGACAATTATCTACAACTTAGGTTATACTAAGATCCTCTAATGCTCTCTTTATCTGATCGCAAAGGTCATATTACTAAAACCTGTCCAAAAACTGACAGGGTTGCAGAACAGCCGCACCATTAAATTCATAACTTTGCTAAATAGGTCCAAAAATTACGATCTAGCACTTCATTGAAAGCTATTGACGTCCTCTACAACTTTTTAGGAGATGTCCGAAACTGAATCCGCACTTAACTACAACAAATCGTCCCTTTAACACGATCTGCCCTGAGGCTACAGAACTGCCGGCAAGAATAGTTAAGCGCTAAAACATCCAAACGAGGTTACCCTTGACGAACCAATTGCCGGGCACGGAGAGCACCCACCAGCGAAATCTCCCCCCAAAGATGGTCCTGTTCCCTTCATCTTCTTCCTCCTCCAACAGCCGACTACCTCCAGCGATCTCCTTCTTCTCCCGAGTCGGCAAGCGAGGAAGACGAACGGGGCTTTGCCGGCAGCGAGGGAGGCGCAAGGGGAAGGGAGTACATGAGCGAGGAGACCCAGGCGGGGTGGTGCGCAGGAGGGGAAGGCGGCTGCCTAAGGAGAGAGGGGAGTGTCGCACGGGTGGAGGGTGGGCAAGGGAGAGGCGGCTAGGGTTAGTGGGGAGGGAAAAGGGTGCTTCCCCTGGCCGGCCACACATGGGCTCCTATGGGCCAAAGCCCAGCCCAAGTTGCGAAAACTTCCAAAGCCCTCTTTCTCCCACTAAGACATAATTTCCAAATAGTCCTCCGTCGGAACCAATTTCCTTATACTTTTTCCTTTTACTTAACTAGGTTTCTTCCCGAATTCTAATCTGGAGTACTACAGTAGGACATAACGATTTCCAAATACACATAAATTATATCGGACAAACCTTAATGCAATATGATCTACGACCAGGTCCTTATCACTTACGACCAGCTCATATCTCGCCACGACCAATCCGTATTTAAGTACGACCAGTTCGTAACTCCTTACGACCAGTCTGAAACTGTGTACAGCCAGTTCGAATATAACCTCAACTAGTTTATAACTCCTTACGACCAGGTTTCGACCATTCTGTGATTACGTTCGACTAGTCTACGACTAGCTCGTATCTCCATATGACCAGACTGTAACTGATCGAACTAAGCGACCTATTCGTGTATTCTCCCTTTACCTCACAATATCTGGTTTGAACTTGTTGGACCGAAAAGGCGACTAGAGGGGGGGGGGGTGAATAGGAGCACGAACTCTTTTTCTCCCAAATTGAATTCAATACGAATCTCACTCCAATAGCTATGAAAGCTATGAAGATCAATCAATCATGCACAGCGGAAGACTTGTATTGAATCAACTCAAAACCCCAAAGTAAAATCAACACAAAAGCAAAACACGAAGACCGGCGGTCGACCTCTCACGGGGCGGTCGGGCCGGTCGGTGGCGATCGATCCGATCGGTCGGACCGATACCAGCGATCGGGCCGTTCCCTCGGCGGTCGGACCGATTTCACGGAGGTCGGACCTCTCGTTCGATGAACGATAAAACAGCGGACAAACCGAAGCGCAAATTGATCAAACTTTTGATTCGTGCGTCCAAACTTCGTGAAACTTGACACACAACTTCCTAAGGATGTCGGGAACCTATTCCAAGCAACAATTGTGATAATTCTTGCTCAGGTTCAGACCTTTTACCGTTTGGCGAAGTTAGGTCAAAACCGAGTGTAAAGCGAAAATATGATCTTAAGACTTGCGTGGGTGATTGATGATCTTGATGATCCTAGATGTATTCTCACACGTCACAGCAAGCTAAATCACGTTAAGAAACTAAGCAATAACTCGCGGATCAAACAAAGACTCAATTCATCAAAAAGAGAAAGAAAGCACATGAACTCACTTTTGAAGAAACTTTCTTTGGATTGATTTGATCAGTTACAGACCACTCCATCAATGGATGGCAAAGACTCAATACATGAGCACGAAATCAAATCCAACTCTCAAGAACCTAACCTCCGCTCCTTCTCTCCTAAGCAAATTAGGGTTTCAAAAACAATGAAAGGGTCGAAGGGTGCTGCCACCTCCTCCTCTATTTATAGTGGAGGCTTAGGGTTTCTAATAGAGTCTCCTAATGGGCTCCCGTTAAGGCCCAAAACAAGCGGGTGACACACGCACGCATTTTAAAGCGCCGTGTTCATGTTGTGCGGCACTCGCTGTTCGCCACGTGTAGGTTGATCCAACGGCTCTCATCATGTCGGCAAGTCTCTCCCATCCGGCTCCTACCGAAACCACCATGGCACTTGCACCGACCCCGCGCGCAGTTCAACCGATCGCGACCGAGCGCCGTTCGGTCACCTTTGTCCATCTTGCACCATACTTGAGTCAATGACTTCACCCGGCATCGTCGATCGTTTTGAACCTCTCGCTCTCCAAGCCTAGTCCGATCATCCTCGCCGTTGACCGTCGTTGACCACCAAGCAACCTGCACAACAATAGACAAGCAAATCGAATTCGGGAACAAGTTCTTCACAACTTGACCCACGTTAGTCAAAACATGCATCATGCAACACATATGCTATGAAATCCACGAACTTGACCTAACAAGCAACCATCGTCGCCACACAAGGCGACGACTTAAGTGAAAACCGGTCGACCGCCGGCGATTGGCGGTCGCTCCGCCACCGATCGACCGCATGTGAAGGCGGTCACCGCCACAAAAGGACTTAGCCGAAATTTCAACGCTGAAATCCGCAACCTCTCTGGAAATTTAAAACGAATAGAACTTTTGACTGGAAGCTCCAAAAATTATGAGACCAAGTGCAGTAGAATCTCCTCACTTGCCTACACCCTCTATTTTTGGCCCAGCCTCAAACTTCAAGGTCACTCAACTTGCCGGTCCGACCGCTCAACAGACGCCGGTCAGACCGCTACCAAATCGGTCAGACCGCCGACCTGGCCGGTCAGACCGCCAGCACAATTCACCCGAGGCATGGGCGGTCTGACCGCCACGGTACGGCCCCGACCGCCGAGACTGACAGAACCTGAACTTTGCCGAAAACTCGTGTTTCCGCAAACCTTCAACGTCATTGCCAATTGACACATCATCCTAAGATCATGAGCATATCCCCATGATATCCACAATCTCCCCCTTGATGATCACATTGGCAATTCCCAACAAATGCAAGTTTTGAAGTTTGAAAAGTAAAACTCAACGTTACAAGCAAAGGCACAACTTGGTCCATATGCAAGAGAAAGCAATGAAAATAACCAAGCTGGCTTCAGAATAGCATCGGCAAGTGAGATAAGGCAAAAGAAAGCAAGAAAGCTTCAATTTCCAAAGAAGAGTCAAAAATCTCACTTAAGGTCCATATGAAAGAACAATTGTTCAAAATGACCTTTGATCATGATGAGGCTCAAGAATTGCAATTCAAGTTCGAAAGAGCAATAAGACCATAAGAATGCAAATAAGAAACTCCCCTCACTATGATCCTCAAATTTCAGAAAATTTCAAATTCTCAATTTTCTCCTCTTTGTAATACTTTTAAATCCTCTCCCCTTTACACATTTTGAAATATCTTCTCCCCTTTGACAATGGAGTCATCAAGGAAACACGCCTTCCTCTCGTCCGGAGATAACAAATCTGGAATGAGGAAAAAGCATAAGAAGGAGCATGCATGAAATGCAATGGAGTGGCTTCATATTTTTGTATTTTTCAATTTTGGATTACAAGAAGCTTTGGAGATTACCCAAAAGAACAAGCTAGCATCTCAAATTTTGCATAAACACCATATCACTGAATGCGCTAGCAAGATCATGATAAGACATATATAACAAAGCTAAAGCAAGAAGGCTCAATATAAAGCAATGAATTTTAGCATTTTAAGCAAAGTTTCAAATCTAGCAAGTTCATCAACAGAGATCCTAAAATGAAATCGCCATGTCAAAATGTCAATGTGAGACAAAGAAGCTAACAAAGACCACATTAAGAGACAAACAAGTCCTAAATTGAATTATTTTGCTCAAATTGTCTCAACCGCCCATTTTTCAATGATTTTCATTTGCAAAGGAATATTGAAGTTGATGAAAGGTATATCTTAGTGAAGAAGATCTGGACTAGGAGCCATCCACAAACTCTTCCTAAGCTTCTACCCATTTGAAAATTCATTTTCTTATCCACGTGCTAGATCTCAAGCCTTGCCGCGACCATCTTAAGCACAAAAAGCTTAAAAGAATGATCTAGGTCATCCAAAACTCCCCGAGTTCATGCCTAGTGCTATGGCAAGCCGTCTCATGAGAAAGAATTGGTGAGATCAGTTTTTCGCACAAAAGAGACCTCCTTTTTTTCACAAGAGCGATTTAGATTCTCAAAAGAACAAGAAGCTCAAGTAATGATCAATACTAGATTCAAGAGCTAACACCGCAATTTTGAGGGCCAATGTCATAAAAGGAGCACTAATTGCGCAACTAGCTAAAACATCCACAAATTACAGTTTTAGTTCAAGTTGTCTTAAAGTTCTAGCTCATTCAAAGAAAGACTTAGCTACACATGTGAAAGCATGATAATTCTAGCAAGTCAAGGAACTAGACATGGCATTGAGCAGAATTGAAATACTAAAAGCTCAAACAGGGTAATAAGCAAAGCTTCATCAATTTTAAAAGACAAGCAGAAAAGCTTATATAACAATGCATCTTTTTGGTTTTTCATATGAATGCAGATGAAACAATGAAATGCACACAAACTAAAAAGATCAAAAGAACAAAAGAAGATCAAGAAAGATCAAATGAACAAGGTAAACACAGAAAGATCAAACTCCCCTCAAACCAAACCGTAGGGATAAATTACCCTAACTCACTTCTCAAGGTGGCAAACCTAGTTGGATCTAAAGGCTTGGTGAGGATATCACCAACCGAGCCTCGGACTCCACGAAATGTAGCACAATATCACCCTTCTCGACATGATCTCTAAGAAAGTGATAGCGAATGTCTATGTGCTTGGTCCAAGAGTGTTGCATGTGGTTTTAGCAATGTTAATCGCAGAAGTGTTATCACAGAAAGAGGAACACTATCAAAAGCCAACCCAAAATCCTTAAGAGTGGACACCATCCACAAAATCGACTCTGAGAACTAGCAGAGCTACATATTCACTTCAAAGATGGATTGTGCAATGAAGATTGCTTCTAGAAGACCAAGAGACAAGAGAAGTGCCTAGGAAGTGACAAGTGCACGAGGTACTCTTCCTATCTAGCCGACGACCGCAAAATCGAATCTGAAAACCCCGAATGGACAAGGACGACGGCGCAGAATACCAAATGCCATCTGGAGGTAGAGTGTAAATACGAAGATGCGTTTAACGACTGGCGATGGAAGTCCTCGGAGACGCTGAAACCTCGCATGCAGGCGCACGAGAAGTGGATGTCCGGTCTTGAGGCGTCAGTGCATGTAGGGAGCCAATCATGCTTTGCGGTACTCGCGTTGATCCATGGCTTCTCCTTCCTCATCCGGATCCAAAGCGATCGAAGTCGCCATGGGAGTGGCGATCGGCTGCGATCACCATCTCGGCGCTTGAGCGGATCCTTGGTGTACTTCGTCGATGGATGAATATCCCTTCCTTGCATTGCTTGATTTGAAGCCCAGAAAGTAGTTGAGTTCTCCCATCATACTCATCTCAAATTCCTCGGACATGGTCTCGTAAAAGTGGAAACAAGAGCATGAGAAGAACCACCAAAGATAATATCATCTACATAAATCTGAGCAAGCAGAAGTCATTGCCACGCCTAAGGATGAGCAGGTCTTGTCTACCTTACCCATCTCAAAATCATTCTTAAGCAGAAAGGTCTTAAGTCTATCATACCATGCTCTAGGGGCTTGCTTAAGACCATACAAGGCTTTGGATAGCTTGAAAACATGATGTGGATGCTTGGGATTCTCAAAGCCTGGGGGTTGTCTAACATACACTTCCTCCTCTATAAAACCATTCAAAAAGGCACTCTTAACATCCATCTGATATAATCTAAAGCCCTTAGAAGCAGCAAATGCAAGCAGAATGCGAATGGCTTCCAATCTAGCAACAGAGCAAATGTCTCATCAAAGTCTAACCTCAACTTGGCTAAAACCCTGAGCTACCAATCTAGCCTTGTTTCTAACCACAGAACCATCCTCATTTTGTTTATTTTTGAACACCCAACGGGTTCCTATCACATTATGACCACTAGGAGGTTCTACTAGATTCCAGACCTTATTCCTCTCAAAATTCTCTAACTCCTCATGCATGGCATTAACCCACTAGAATCGATAACATGTGATATATCGCGGGGTTGAAAGAAGCAACAAATGCGAATGAGTAGAGACTTGGATCGTGATACCTGGAGCGAGTGACTCGCTCATTAAGATTACCAATCATCTGATCCGGAGGATGATGCCTCTGAATATGAAGTGGAGCGCCTGGGTAAGAAGTTCCGCAAGTAAGAAGTTCCGCAAGTAAGAAGTTCTGAATACAATTCGCAATGCGCGATTCGCAAGTAAGAAGTTGGAGAGTACACCACCACCGGTGCGTCGACTGCGGCGCTCTTTGCTAGTGCGACCTCGTCTATGGGGTCAACAGGCCGTTCACGTGACATTATTTGCCACAAGTGCAAGGGTGTTGGCCATTTGAGGGCGCCCCAATGTCGAACTATGCTTATCACGAGAGGATGGCGGTTATGTTTGACTAGTGATGATGAGTCTTTGATGCACGGCCAGTCTTGCACTGCGATGACATAGAGCAATGTGAGTGTGATCCCGAGTTCCCTAACACGAGCAAGTATTCTATTGTTTGCACACCCAAGGTGCTTAGTGTAATGCCGTCCCGTCACTAGAGCGGCGGTGCAATTTATTTGAGACTTGGGCAAAACTTGATAAGGGTAAGGTGTGCAAAGTGATAATTGATGGTGGGAGTTGTCATAATCGCTAGCAAGGATATGTGTCATAAGTTGGGTTTGAAGTACTTGCCGCATCCACGTCCTTATCATGTGCAATGGTTGAGCGACAAAGAGGAAGTGAAGGTGAACTATATGGTGCGAGTGGCGTTTTCTATTGGGAAGTACACCGACATCGTGGATCTGCGATGTTGTGCCTATGACGGTGTGTCACTTGCTCTTGGACGGCCATGGCAATATGACCGTTCTGCTGTTCACGATGGGCGTACAAATCGCTACACATTTCGATGGAATAATATGGATATCATCTTGAAGCCCCTTACACATAGCATTGTGAATTCTTCAATGCGAAAATTGAGATGCACGTTGAGGCGCCAAAGAGCGAGAGAAGAATTTAGTGATGTTAGCCACCAAATCGAAATGAGAGAATTCAGCGAAGATCCCAATTTGGTGCACTTTGTACTATTGTACAAAGACGCCTTGCTTTCGACTAACGACTTGTCTTCTCTTCCTAGTGGTGTTGCTTGTGTTTTGCGGGACTTGACGTCTTTCCAAACGAGGTACCAGTGGGCTACCACCAATTCGTGGGATAGAACATAAGATCGACTTGATTCGGAGCGTCGTTGCCGAACCGACCACCGTATCGCACCAATCCCGAGGAACAAAGGAAATTGAAACAAGTACAAGAGCTTCTCCAAAGGGTATGTGCGTGAAAGCTTAAGCCCTTGTCTTTGTTCTGTTATTTTAGTTCCTAAGAAAGATGGTTCATGGCGTATGTGCGTAGATTGTCGAGCGATTAATAATATCACAATTCGATATCGTCATCCTATACCTCGCTTAGATGATATGCTAGACAATTGAGTGGTGTCATTATTTTCTCTAAGATAGATTTGTGTGATGGTTACCATCAAATTAGGATGCATGAAGGGATGAGTGGAAAACAGCATTTAAAACAAAATTTGGGTTGTATGAGTGGTTAGTCATGCCTTTTGGTTTAACTAATGCACCTAGTACATTCATGCGCTTAATGAATCATGTTTTAAGGCATTTGATTGGTAAATTTGTGGTTGTGTACTTTGATGATATTCGATTTCTGATCACACTGAATCTGAACACATAGACCATCTTAGACAAGTTCTACAAGTTTTGCGTGAGGCTAGGTTATTCGGTAACTTAGAGAAGTGTACCTTTGCAAAGATCGTGTCATCTTTTGGGCTATGTTGTTTCGCACGGGGAGTTGAAGTAGATGAGTCTAAAATTGAAGCGATTAAAAATTGGCCAACTCCTGTGAATGTCGATCAGATTAGGAGCTTTCATGGTCTCATTGGTTTTATCGGCGCTTTGTGAAGGATTTTAGCACCATAGCTGCCCCTTTGAATGAACTTACTAAAAGGGTGTTGAATTTGTGTGGGGTAGCGCAAGGCGGTGCTTTTCTTGAACTTAAGAAACGCTTGAGTGAAGCACCGTTGCTTGTTTTACTGATTTCACTAAAAATTTTGAAATTGAGTGTGATGCTAGTGGATTGGGTATTGGCGGTGTTTTAATGCAAGAGGGTAGACCGGTAGCTTATTTTAGTGAGAAACCGAATGGTGCTCAATTGAATTATCCGGTCTATGACAAAGAGCTTTATGCTTTAGTGCGTCGTTAGAAACTTGGCAACACTATTTATGGCCTAAAGAGTTTATTATTCATTCGATCATGAGGCATTAAAATATTTAAAGGGCCAAGCAAACTGAACGTAGACATGCCAAATGGGTCGAATTCATTGAGTCGTTTCCTTACATTGTAAAATATAAGAAGGAAAGGAAAATGTGGTAGTGATGCTCTCTAGGAAAAGTGTGCTTTTAACTCAATTAGGAGTGCAAGTTCTGGTTTAGAGAGTTTGCGTGATTTATATGCTCATGACCATGATTTTTCCGTTCCTTATGCACATTGCAAAGAGGAAAAGGTGGGATAAATTTCACATCTATGATGGGTTTTGTTTCGCACTAACAAATTATGCGTTCAGCACTCCTCCGTCGTTTGCTATTCTCGCAGGAATCACATGCGGTGGGTTGATGGGACATTTTGGGCGTGAGAAGACGTTATCTATCTTTGAGCGATCACTTTTATTGGCCTAAGATGAGGCGAGATGTAGAGAGGTATGTGCAACGATGCATTACTTGCCACAAAGCGAAATCAAAATTGAATCCACACGGTTTGTATACCCTCTACCTGTTCCCAATGCACCATGGGAGGATATTAGTATGGATTTTGTTTTAGGATTACCTAGAACTAAGAGGGGAGTGATTCTGTTTTTGTCGTTGTGGATCGTTTTTCAAAGATGGCACACTTTATTCCGTGCCACAAGAGCGACGATGCGTCGCATATTGCTAACTTGTTTTTCAGGGAGATCGTGAGGCTACATGGCGTGCCACGCACTATTGTGTCGATCGTGACGTGAAGTTCATGAGCTACTTTTGGAAGACACTTTGGGAGTGGCGGGGACGGTTGTTATTCAAGACGACTTGTCATCCCCAAACCGATGGTCAAAGCGGAGGTGGTGAACCGCACACTTCGATGCTACTTCGGACCATGATCAAGAAGAATCTGCGAGTGGGAGGATTGTTTGCCGACGTGGAATTCGCTTATAATCGGGCGTGCACTCCACTGTGATTGTGTCCTTTTGAGGTGGTGTATGGTTTCAAACCCTTTACACCGCTTGATTTGCTGCCACTTCCAAGTCAACACCGTGTGCATATGGAGGCATCCAAGCGAGCTGAGTATGTGAAGAAATTGCATCTCAAAACAAAAGAGGAGATAGAGCGCAAGGTCAAGTCCTATGCTGAGAAGGCGAATAAGAAACGAAAGAAGATGATTTTCAACCGGTGATTTGGTTTGGGTGCACTACATGCAGGATCGTTTTCCGTAACGCCGCAAGTCTAAATTGCGCCACGAGGTGATGGACCTTTCAAGGTGCTTGCGAAGATCAACGACAATGCCTATAAGATAGAGCTTTCCGCGATGACTATGGCGTGAGCTCTACTTTCAATGTCGCTGATTTATCACCTTTCTTTGGTCTTGATGATCCAGTCCGAGGACGACGCCTTTTCAAGAGGGGAGGATGATGAGGCATCCCTAACACTTATACATCTTTCCCTATTGGTGGTCATACACATGCGAGGTGGACGCCATACGTGAAGCTACAAATAATTCAAGTGCTGAAGTGCATATTGGTCCACCGACGAGCAAGAGCTAAACTTCTAAATCAGCAGTGCTTTTGTTTCTTAATGAATCTTCTATTGTCATTGATGAGAATTGGGTATTACCTCATGCAAATGTTTTGTGCATTCTCGAGTTTGAACATTGTGAAGCCTTTGGAACCAAGAGGAGGCCGAGTCAAAGCAATGGAGGAGAAGCTCACGTGGGTCAACCAAGGAGAAAAGCCCAGAATTCAAGCCCAATTCGGATCTTCCACAAGTGCAACCGAAATTCATCTCGAATCAACTCGAATTCAATTCGGATTCGGTTCAGGACAGCCCAACAGGGCTGTAATAAAACCATAACTTTTGCATACGAGTCCGATTGGGGTGTTCTTGGACTTGTTTGAAAGCTTATTCCAAGGCCTACACAATGGTTTTGGCCCCAGCTTCAGAAGACTTACGGTCGCGCCGCTATGGCCGAAACAATGTGACGGACTTAAGTTAGGTTTTCCTTTTGTGTGTTTTTAGGTCTTAGCGAGTTAGAGTTTGATTCGGCATGTGTGGCGGCCCTAGGCGTGCGTGAGTCGTGGGCGCCTTAAATACCCTTGCCCCTCCCTTGTATCCATTAGACCAGTTTATGCATAAGAATTGAAACATAGCTATTGCTTGTTCTTTCTAAAACCGAGTTCATGCGAGGACTTTGAGAGAGGACTGGCGATCCATTTGTTTGTTACGCAATTCAAGGTCAAGCCGTCGTTCCATTGGGAATTGGGGACTTGGCGTTAAATGCGTTCGTGGTCTCGCGACGAACAACTACCCGGTGTGTTTGGGCGTATTCCGAAGAGTTGAGGTTCGTGCATTGGCGCGAGTGTTCAAATTAGCGACATCGTCTACTTCCATCAACTATCCACGGTTTCTCCGAGAAGATCGGGCCTCCCGTATCATATATGGACTAGTTTATTCATTGTGGTTTGTGTATATATGATGTGCACCATGTCTGTAATACCCGTATAACCTTAGAGACTCAATTGAAAATTTGTGTTAGAGAATGGTTTTAGCGGAAGTTCGGGGGTTTTCGCATTTCAGAGAATGCTGGGCTGTGGGTGAAAGCCCACAACACCTTGGCCCATTAGTGGAGGAGGGGCAGCCAAACCTAGAAAGTACTGTAGCTCACGGGTGCTGTGGCGCGCCTGTCTCTTGTAGCAATGGGAACAGTAGCAATCCCCTTCCCTGTTGCCATGCCAAGAGGAGAAAAGAAGGAGAGAAAGGAAGAAGAAGAAAGGAAGAGGAAGGGGAGAAGGAAAAGAGGAAGGAAAGAAGGAGCTTCGCTGGGTCTCCGCGTTCGTCATCTCGTTCTCCAAGGGTAACCCATGATCTCGTTCGATTAGTCGTGTATTTTTGCGTTTTGGCAATGTCGGTATTATATCAGTTTCTGGCAGTCTGTATTGCTCGGCTGTTTTGAGGATGTTAAGTGCAAAATTTGATCTGTCCATCTCCTAGAGATTTGTAGGTCACGTCTTTATCTTTCAATAGAGTCTTAGATCACGTCGTTTGGATGAGCGGTTCAAAAGTTATGAATTTTGTAGCGCCGCTGTTCTGCAAATTTGTCGGTATTCTGACAGGTTTTAGTAATCTGACTGGAGCGATCAGTTAAATGAACAATTAGAGAATCTCAGTATAACAAAAGTTGTAGAGAACTGTCGTAGCTTTCAGGGAAGGTAAAGAACACAAAGTTTGGACAAACGAGCTAAAAGTCATGATAGTTTTAGTGTACTGTCCAGAGAACCCTACGTGAAAACGATGTTCTGTTAATTGGCATTTTAGGGGTATTAGATGGCCGAATCAGGAAGGGCCACCAACTAGGTTTAGTTGGGTAATTTGATAACCTTTCAAAGAAGTTCCAGAACACCTCATTTGAACTCCTATACTAAAAGATACGAATTTTTGAACATGACTGTTTACAGAGGGTTAGTTCAGCATTTAGAAAATTGGAGTCGGGATCGCGTTACAAGCTATTGCTAGTTCGTGCTTGCTTGTATGGGTTGTTTGGTCCATTACTGTTGTCTTAGTAAACTTTTAAATGAATTTTAGGTGGGGGAGTGGTCCCAAAGGCAGCACCCTCTTCGCATCCTCCGTTCTTACGCGGTTAAGGCAAGTACTTGTTTGCTAGTATTGTGAATTATTGTGATGTCTATGGATGCTAGGATGTTATAGATGTTGTTGACCATGATTATTAATGTTGTGAAAATGCGTATGATGCATGGTTGCTTGAGTTTTGCATGTCTATGAACATGTATGATAGAAGTATGAATAAGTTAAATTCATAAATGATGTTGCCGAGGAGGTATGATTATGATGATTCAAGACTTGTGCGTATGCATCATGTTGATAAAATGAAGACTTGGTCATGTGGTGACCAAGCATTTGTTGAGATCCCGTCATGTATATGGCGGGCTTGAAATCCCCACACTTGTGGAGTGTGGGCTTGAGGTCCCTTTACTTGCGGAGTATTGGGCATTGGTCCTGTGCTTGCGAGCACGAGGCATGGTATCTTGGCGGACGGTCGCATATCTCGCATTACGGTGAAATGCGATAAAGAGTGAAAGAGAAAAGTTGCATTGCATATTCGCATACATCCCTCATGAGATATGTTTTGAGTAAAGCTTTGGAATGGAATGTTGATCTTGTAAATATGAGTTTAATGTTTCATTTTGATATTTCTTTGAGTCTTTGGGCTCACCCTTGCTTTTGTTGTGATTTTAGGTACCATTTGCAAGGGCGACATGCATGGGAGGGAGTAGACTTGAATTGGACACACACACACGCCATCCACCTTTTAAGTTGATAAATTTTTAGTTCATACCTTAATAAAAGAGCAAAGCGCTTAAAAATTGATTATGATTATGCTTCGTGAATTGGATTAAGTGTAATAATGATGAGTAGTGTCTTTTGGATACCTTTGAATATGCTAGTTGCATACATGTTTTGAATGCCTATTGATGATTACGAATCTGGATTATTTATATATGTTTTATTCAAATGTTGGGACCTCACAGTAGTTACCAATACAGAGGAGGCTGCGCCAAAATTTGGTAGAATGTTTTGGCTTAGAATTGTTTAATGTTAGTTTGGTAGCATTCGAGGCTCATGTTGGGTGAGGTGTTCTGATTAGTATCGTGAGCGGTTGTAGGTCCGTAGTGAATGGATTAACAACTTAGGTAACTTAATTTGCTAAAAATTTTTGTAATGATTAGTGAACTAAAAAAACTTGACACACTAGTGCACGAGTAGGATGGGAAGGGTCAAGCATTGCATTTACGTTTACGTTATGTCGCATTGATCATTCTTTGTTATGAAGCGATTACGAATGCTTATGATATGATTATTATGATAGCTCTGTAACTATAGTGGTTGTTGAGAGGTTGAGGTCGTGGTTGTGGCCTTGGGCTTTACCAGGTTACACCACCGTTCGTAGTATGAGAATAGCGAAATGACTACCTCGAGTACCCTACAGGTACCGCGGGTGAATACCTTTAGAAAAGTTGTTCAAAGTTGTTCTCTTCTTGAGCTTGATTTAGACCAATTCTGGGTATAGATGCGGATGGTGAAATTTGTTGGGATTTCACTTGGTCTCTGTTTGTGTCTTGGGAGTTCTGCCCTTCTTATTGGAAAATATGATTCATTTATTCGCTTGGTGTTGAGATCTTTGAAAGTTTATTTGCAAGTTCTTTATTATGTGAAAGCTTTGGGTTTATGTATTTATTTTGGATTATTTGAGTTTTGAAGTCAATGCCTCTTTTCCTAAAGGGAGTTAAAATCCTTTTGTGAGATCCTAATATGTTTAAGCGAGAGGTTTTAAACATAGGAGTTCATTGATAAGGTTTGAGTTCTCAAGTCGGATCTGCAGCGTGGTGCATGATTGATCGTAGCCTAGATCTTTGGAATTGGAGTTGATTAATGTGATGTTGTCATAGGGTATTTACCTTTGGGTAGTGACAAAAGTATGTCCATACCTAATTGGGGACATAAGAGTTATTAGGAAGTATGGAGCGTTGATGAGGTGGTTTGATCACTATGGGTAATAAATTTAGTAAGTTTCTCTGGTAGATTGGATTTGATGGACTCAACGGATTAACCTAATCCTTTGGGATGGATAAGTCCAGAAGGTGTTAGATTAGTGTCATAAGTGGATAGTCATCTTGGAAGTTATCTTTCATGGATAAGTACTGATCATATGTAATTGCTAGGTGCAATTATAAAGTATCAAAGTATGGTGTCGAGCATCGCTAAGAGATGAACCGATGGGATGTAGTTGGCGATCTTTGTTTACTTGATGGTGGAGTGGTAGGATAATAGTGTGTCCTTGATGAGAAGGTTGATCATTAAAATGGTTTAGGTTGTTAAACCGGTTGAATTATGATCACAATGGATAACTCTAATTCAGTAGGAAGGAGAGATAAGGATGTATTTGATCGTTGTCCTAGTGGATAATAATCTGGAAAATTGCCTTTAATTGGTTGCTTGATGGTCTCATATTCGCTAGTAGGAATGCAGATAGAGGAAGGATCATAAATTCTCCTATATTGTATAATTCATTAAATGTCTCGATAGCCGCTAAATTGGAAGTTGTGTATAAAATGAGTGTG